>OZ024690.1:25060778-25393278 GCA_964016905.1 Perithous albicinctus | reverse complement strand
TGCCTTTTATGCCACGCCGTGCGAGAAGTGACTACTTCTCGCACTAGTGAGATAATAGTATATTACGATACGAGTGCGATCAAACTTTTTCTTCACGAGTGTTGCAATCACACGAGATCAGAAAAATTTTCTCGCACGAGTTTCGTATACAATTTTATCGCACCAGTGCGAGAAGTGGGCACTTCTCGCACCGCGTGGCATAATAGTATATTACGATACGAGTGCGATCAAACTTTTTCTTCACGAGTGTTGCAATCACACGAGATCAGAAAAAGTTTCTCACACGAGTTTCGTATACAATTTTATCGCACGAGTGCGAGAAGTGGCTACTTCTCGCACTCGTATCGTAATATACTACAATTTCACTACCAAAAAAAAATCCAACTCTACCATAATTTCAGACTATAAAAAAAACGTACGAATCCCGATGTTTTTAAATCATCAGCTGCAACATTGGGTTGTAAGCTAGCTTTCAGAATTGAATAATAATAAAGTACAGAATAATAAAGTTCTTTTAAAAGCCATAAATTGTTGATTTACAAAATTCGTTGCAGAGAAGGAACATTGTGGAAAAAGCTTTCTCTATGAGGGAAAGCTCTATCAATGGTATACAATAATTTAGGAAGCAATTTGTAAAGGCCTTAATTTGCAGGCTTGCTTAAATAATGCATACACTAATTTATCAGCATCATATTTGTGCAAATCAGCCAATCAACAGATTCAATATCAACCATCCGAAAGATTTCTCGTCAAACGTTATGCTAATCATCGTTTAATGATATTCAATGTATATAGAAAATAACATCAGCTAGATATTTCGTAATTTAAAGTTTATGTGAGCCAAATTTTTTTCAAACCTATGAAAATTTTTTCTTTTTTGAGACAGCAATGCTTTCTCGTTTTACCAGAGCAAAATCGAAATTTATCAACACAGCGGCCATTGTTTGGAATAACAGAACGAAAACTTGAAGATTTTAAAAAATCTAAATTGACAAAATGGCGGTTTGAAAAAAAGTATCGAATTTAGCCTATTTTTTCGACAAAAAAAATGAAAATAAAAAAAAAGATCTTCCATAGCAAAATACTGACTTTCATACTGATTAATAATCTTTTCACAAATTTCGTTTCAGATAATATTTACAGCCACAACCATATTACACCGTGAGGACGCCTTTTTGTTTAGAAGACATTTTCAATAATTAACAAAAAAAAAAAAAATGTAAAAAAAAAAAATAAACGTTTAAAAATGTATTTTCTGTTCTTCATGAATGCTTTGATTTTACATTAAAAAATCAGACCCATTAGTGTATTTTACCATCGAAAAAAAAAAAAATAAACGTTTAAAAATATATTTTCTGTTCTTCATGAATGCTTTGATTTTACATTAAAAAATCAGACCCATTAGCGTATTTTACCATCGAAAAAAAAAAAAACAAAAAAAAAAAATTAGAAAACAAATAAAAATAAACGTTTAAAAATATATTTTCTGTTCTTCATGAATGCTTTGATTTCACATTTAAAAATCTGACCCATTAGCGTATTTTACCATCGAAAAAAAAAAAAGTAGAAAAAAAATAAAAATAAACGTTTAAAAATATATTTTCTGTTCTTCATGAATGCTTTGATTTCACATTTAAAAATCAGACCCATTACCGTATTTTGCCATCGAAAAAAAAAACAAAAAAAAAAAGTAGAAAAGAAATAAAAATAAACGTTTAAAAATATATTTTCTGTTCTTCATGACTGCTTTGATTTCACATAAAAAAAAATTAGACCGTTTAGCATATTTTAACCACTGAAAAAAAAGAAGAAAAAATCGCTTTAATCCGCCATTTTTTAGTCCGCTTATATTCAGCATCCTAAACCAGGCTCCTTCCTTAAAACACCAAACTACATCGAAGACTATAAGATTATCGTCCGAAGAGGCCGGGTCGTTAAAAGACACGTACAAAGATTAATGACCCGACTCTGCGGCAGTAGGCAGTCGAGGTAAACTGACAATAATCAGCAGGGTAGTTGAAAGAGTCGAATGGTGGGGCTATTTTTTTGAATTTTTTTCATAGGATCGACGAGAAGTATAGGGAGCCACGGGATCATGGTGGTGAGAGGAGACCGCGTGTCCGGCGTCTGCACCAGCTGCTTCTGCAACGCGCTCGTTCGTTTCATTCCTCATAGGACCGTGCTCGAAGTAACATCGTTTTGCCTTCACGACGGGTTTCCGAAATTTTTGAAAATTCTCCCTTTTCTCGAGGGTCATTGAAGTATCGTCACTGTAACGTCATTTCTATGCGATTAAAATACCATATCTGTCGTTAAAATTTTTTTTCTTTTCTTATCATTTGATTATAAACATATACAAGTGATATCAGTGCCGGTTATTATCGGCTCGAGTGGACGAAGGATAATAGGACTGAAGATCCAAAGATAAAAGACAACATGTTGGTGGGACGAAAATCTTCGACAATTTTCCTCGCTATTTTTCTCCTCGTTGTTTACATACAGGTGAGCTTAAGTCACAGAATTCAGTCATATTATTTTTATTATTTAATTTAATGTTCAATTATCTTGTCTATAAGTGTGCGATTTTTTTACATGAGTGATTTTTTAATAATTGTATGGAGTTTATAAATTAATTGTATCGAATTAAAAATCAAATTATTATAGGAATTAATAATTCAGTTTTAAATTCAATGGCTGTGTATTGGAATTGATGTGGGTTGGAGATTTTATGGTTACGGATACTAAAATACTGCTTCTGTAAGAATGAAAGTAATTTATAAACGTTTTTTTTGTTATTGTAATGTAATTTAATTTAATTTTAATAGCAGTGTCTGTGAGACAAAATACAAGTGAAACCAAATATAAATAAATATCGAAATGCCTTTTTTTAATGCTGTTTGTGATATTTATCATATGATATTTGTATCAAATGAGCGAATTTTGAATATCATCTCTGGGGTTTCTATGCCATGTAATATTAATTTCACTGGATTGATGCATTCGATTAATTTAATGCAATTAAAATTAGTTCGATGAATCCTCGCATCCAAAGCACAATTCGGTATCGAAGCTGCAGGATTTGTGTACAACAGCCGATTGTAACGTAACGTTAATATACTGCGGTAAATTACATTTGCAAATTCATCGTCTGAATTAATTTTTAATAATCCGTCAGCGTATCTCGAAATTAATATACTGAAATACGTGAACAAAAATTTACTAGTAAATTCTACTTAATCTGAAAAAAAAAAAAAAAAAAAAAAAAAAATTCGTAAGTTACTATTTTTTCTAATTTTTTTTTTTCATTTCTTTTGTTAAAAAAGTCCGAAAAAAATAGAAGGAATAATTTGCTGACTTTGGCTCGGTTATGAAAAATGTTTATTTTCCAAAAAAGGCCTCAGAATTTTTTTAAGATTTTTAAAATGTGTCGTTCGATAATTTATTTTCAAAAATCGTAGATAATTAAAAATATGTAAAATTCTTTTTTTTATTTAGTACTTTTTAGAGTTATGTAAATTACTAGGTCGAAACTTAATTAACGTTTAATTTGTACTCATTTTATTTGCTTATCAATTCCGTGAATAATTGGATAAAAATTATTATTATTGTATAATCATTGCATCATTTTTATTTTTATAAAATAATGAGCCATTTATGTTAACAGTACCAATCTATGATACTAATTATTTGAAAAATCATTAATATTAAATTACTTATGTATTAATAAATATAGAGTGAATTCACATTTCAAAAATTCTTCGAATTAATGTTTCACATTTTATTTTTCGTTTTATTTTCATTGTGAATAAATGCACTTAAATTCCACGCATTAAACACGTTTCAATTTGTCTGATATTCTTATATTATAATAATTATTAATAATTTAAGTATACCAAATTTTAATTTCTTAATCAATGGAAAAAAAAATTTCTCATATTGTAAAATAAGAATGAAATTAAAAAAAAAATTTCATTCCCATTGTATAGTTCTCAAACTCACTTGTTAAAAATACGTTTCCATTTTTATATTCACTGGAGTACAAAAAAAAAGGGGGGGAAGCAATTGTTACTCGTGAAACTGGGGTTTCCTAATTAACCTGTGGTAGAGAACACGTCAAAGCGCGGAAAATACTCTGGTGGACACCGGTTTAATGTTCAAGGGATTATTAATGTAAAGCAAATGAGGTAGCATTAATGATAGCAACGTCCAGCCGATTGCAATCACTAACATTCTCCAGCATATACACTTCGTATATACGTGGACACGAATGATCCTCTCTCCCTCTTTCTCTCTCTCTCTCTCTCTCGTGTTTGCGAATGAAAACAACCGATACACGAACTAATTGCAATCCAGCGTGAAAATGTAGCGGGGGTTTAATTGAACGTTTACTCGCTGAGCAGTCGATACGCTTCGCGAGTTTTGCGTAAACAACCTTGCGCTGAAGGGGGGAGGGCCGCCATATAGTTCAACAGAAAACGAGACGGAAATTGTAGACTTCTCTGTGGGGACACTGGTGAGAGATAATATACATCTCGTTTCCGTTGGTGATAAATACTCTGGCCAATCATTGGGAAGGGTAGGTAGGCGACGAAAAAAGAAAAAAAAAAAGAAACTTTTCTCGAGTACCAGTTCGCACGCTTCATATTCTATTCAACGCGATTCGTTTGTTCAGTGGAATCGAACGAATTGTCAGTGAATGTTCCTCGGTCGCCTCTTCCGGGCGCCGGTATAATTCATCTCCCAAACGGATGCCAAAGCTGTCTGCAGCGTTTTCATACAAACCATACGAAAAAAGAGATGTAAAGCATAGAAGCACATTGCTTCCTCATTAATTTTTTTTTTTTTTTTTTTTTTTTTTTTTCTCTTTATAAAGGAAATTTATTTGTTACTTTGGCTTCCTCATAGAGTAAACTTTGTGAAAAATGAAATTTAATGAGAAAGTTCAAAGATTTACTTCGCAACGTTTTTTTTTGTCTTTTTATTAAAAACAATTTTTTTCCAAATAACTTTTCTCGTCATTTTGGACCCATTTTAAGTATCCCTGCAAATATCGAGAATGAAAATTTTCATGAAAACAAAAAGCTTCCTCTACGAGAAAGCAAAAAAAGACATATTTCAAAAAAAAAAAAAATTCAGAAATATCGTGAGCCTTTTCGAAGTAATAGCGTAAAAATAGAGAGCCGGACGCAGGAAGCTGCAGTTTAGATCGAGCGCAAAATCTAAGATCGCTTGCACGGGAGGTTGCGTATATAACGCGGCTCTGATAAGATCGGTTCACATGCAGCCAGAGCTATAGGGCCGGTGTTGCTGCTCTCCTGTTAGTATATACTATATAACGAGGAGCGCACGAAGAATTATGTGCCGTGAGGGGTGACTCGGAAAGATCAGGACTGGTCAGAAGTCTAGACCAAGGAGACTCTCTTTGATATCGTGGGAGCGGGAGAGAACCCAGCAAATCCACTGTTCATTGTTCCCTCTATTATCTCCACGTACATACACCAACCCACACAAAACTCTCACATCTACATCTACAGTTGAGAAACTTACAGCTCTGTCTCTGTAATTTAACATCTGCGGTCAGTAAAGTGTACAGCAAAACTCGTTTTCGCCACATTCGAGACCACGACTCTTTAATTACTGTCAATTAAAAAAAAAAAACAAAAAAAAAGCAAAACAATCAAAGGAAAAGTGCAAGTTCGATGAACGTTTGACGATGGCCTCGGCGATTGTCGCAAGGACGTAGTTTTCAGCTGCTCTTGAATTAACACTCACAGCGACGTCGTACAAGTCGTATATATAAAGAAGAATCGAGAAACAGGCTTCTTTTTGGCTTATATATGTCAGAGCACAATTTCCGAGATACTTCCGTACTTCCGGTTAAACTAAAACATGGCGGCCTCAACTCGTGCGGGGCGAACAATCGTGCAGTCACTCGAAATGACTTACGCTTTAGAAATTAACGGTTGTGAAAAATGGATGTACGATTATTAATGGCTAACTTGGTAAACACTTCCGATTGGTTTCAATATTCAATCAATCAATCGTGTTTATTTGTTTAGAGGTTTACAACTGTTACAAAGAAAATCGGTGATGTGTACTTTTCATAATTACAATTTTTAACTTAAAGTCTAATTTACACTTGACATCGTTGGCGTATTGTTATTATTATTAGATTGGTTCGAATATTTTTTATGTTTGAATGCATTTTTTTTCGTGGATTAGAATAAATATATCTGTTGTAAATATTAGTTTTATATATATTTTTTATAACAATATTTTTATATTTTTTACAAACAGATATATTAATATTAAGAAGAGATTTCTGAAGAGGCCCAGATCAGGGCGAAACGTAAAAGAATAAATTAACAAAAAACTAATGGTCGTTGGTCGCCGAAGCATGTCTCATCCCATTAGAATTTTTTCATAAATTCTCCCCAACAGTCGATTTTTTGAGAATCGAATGCTCTGCAAAAAAATTTTTAAGAAATTTTGTGGTAAAACTAATAGTTTTGCCGTAATAATTGAAAAAAAATGGGAGAATTTTATATGAATATAAGTATGAGAGTTAATAACTTTCAAATAATTGGATTTCGGAATTTTTCGCAAAAGAGGTATAAAAATCTAAACATGCAAAAAAAAAAGTATTTCCTAATGTATTTAAATAGTAAATTAAGATCAACCTTAAATCTTAATTTTACGAATGACAGGTAAATTTAAAATACCACGGAGTATTAGTTTCATGTATGAAATTTTTTTATTTCACTTTTCTGAGTACAGTAAACATACATTATTTTTTACAGTGATATTGGCAGTCTGTAAAAATAATTATTCAAATAGCAATATAACGACAAATAAATCCTAAAAAAAAAATAATATCTCTCCCGAGATATTTCGTCGCTCGTGGTTTGAATTTGGCATGAAAACGAGCGGACCGAACTCTTCCTCCAATTCGATTAAGAACCAAAATTGGTTACTCGCGTGATCGTCGACAAACTCACGTGAAACTTCCCGAACGCCAACACAGAGAAAGAGAGAAAAAAAGAGAGAGAGAGAGAGAGAGAGAGAGCGAGACGGAGTGACTTTTCTGACGCGACTTTAGTCGTTGTGCTTTACAATTCTCATTAGCATGGCATGGGAACGCGGACCCGCGCCCTCGGGGGCTCCACTGGTGCACTGTGTTCACTCGCGCGAAAGCTCTCGTGCACTTGTGGAACAGAGCACACGCATGCAATTCAACGCAAACTTATTCTCGTTTCCCTATTACGTTTATATTTTTCTCTCTCTCTCTTTGTCTGTTGCAAGGCTCGTTCCTTTTTTATTCCATTATTGTTATTTTTTTTCGCGATGCTCATGAGCCCTGCTAGCGATTATGCGACTAGCGTATACACAGCTTGCACACTCGCTAACGACTCTTACGGTTTTCTACCTTTTTTTTTTTTTTTAGACTCTTCGGTTTCTTTCCTCGTTTTGTTTTATTTTTTCGCATTTGCAATTCCGTGCCTTGTTTTCCGTGTGGTACGCCATTCCTTCCCCAGCGAGCAATTGAAACAACAGCGGTGCCAGTGAAAAGTTGGCTTTGTTTGAACGAGTTTTGAAACCCCGATCTCCATGACACAATTATAAATTTCAAGTCTCGTGTTCGCAGCCGAGAGAGGACGTCATCAGTACAATGCTGCGCAGCGTTAATAACATCCCACCGAAGTTTCCAATCCAGAATTATATTTTCTGAATTTCGAGCTTTCTTTGTTGTCACCTAATATATGACAAGCAAATCACTCTATCCGAATATCGGCTTCGATGGCTGACGAATAACTTCTTCATACAGTCCTCCAATCGTCGAGCGGCAGGCCACTTCCTTGTATCCTGAAATTCACAATGGATGCTGGCAAAAACGTTAGAATGTACTGCAGCACGATCTAAATTTCTATATATATATATATATGTATATCTATAAAAACGTGGGGCCAGCTATATGTAGTCGAGGAATTTTCTCCGCGTTTATCGAAGTTGAACCGTTGAGAGAATGTCGGCGACACCAGGACGGTCGTTACAAAACACGGAAAACCGGATGGAAATGGCAGTGTGGCGTGACCTACAGCCCCGCGTCGACCATACGGAAACGGGGTCCTTCCGGACTCGTGGACGGCGATGTCACGTCAATGCTCCTCGCTATATATTCCGGACTGAAGGGGGCGCGAGCGCTTATTCTCTATATATCTATAGAGGGATGTGTGTATAGGTGGCGCGTCGGCATAACGACATAACCGTTGAGTTTATAGTATAAGTATACGAGTTGGTTGTAAACGCAGAGTGTATACGAGGGACACAACGAGTCATCCGGGAAACATCACGTATGTTCCGGTGTAACTATATATATATATATATTAGTATGTGTAGCTATAGCGACAAAAGCGTTGTCACTCGTTGGTGTACCACGCTGACTCCTCCCTCTCGTTTTCTCATCGCGAAGCTCAAAGTAATTGGACTCAGCGCCACAGTAAACTTGGTAAGGAGACGCGAGCCTCAGAGAAAGAGATAGAGCGAGAGAGAGAGAGAGAGAGAAAGGGAGAGGCTTCTTCATGCAAATGTGCAGGTGTTCTCGATGAATAAATGGATCTGCTACATCGGAACTCACTTGCACAAGTATATATTCCATAGTTTGAAGTATATATAAACGCCAAAGCGGAACTCGGAGAAAGCACGTTCATGACAACCCTTGGGGATATATATATATAGTTGAGAGCAAAGGTGTACAGATGGGCTGAAAGGTGTGCGGCAGGATATTACGATTCAGTTACAAGGCATTTCTCGGGCGGGGGGAACTCGCGGAGTTTCACAGAAGTGACGGAAACTTTTGTCTGATGAGAAGTCGAGAGGTCGAGAGGAATCCCAATAATTCTATCCACTTGCGTTAGTTAATAATCCAATGCTTGTGTCTAAGTTTTTTTTCTTCCATCTTCATGGTTTACTTCTTGGGCTTTAACCGTCAGATTAAAAGTTATGAGCTCGTTGTGTGTTCCATCGTAAAGTACAATATTTGTTTAATAAAGAAAAATAAAGAATCTATTATTTAGAGTTGAGAATTTTTTGCTGAACAATCTTAGTGTCGGATTGTCAGTCACAAGATGTCCTCTGATAATTCAAACAGCTATATTTCGACAAAGCCTCGACTGATTGTGTTTATTTTTCTCGTAATCACTCGCAATCACTTTAGTAAAAAAATTTGCAACGTTCCCTTGAAATCTTGGATTTAATTTTTAATATCATTAGGAAAAAAAAAGATTGTCGGTGATTTGATTTTGCTATCATGACAAACGTGTGTGAAATAGAATGCAACTCTTACATACGTCTGCTATTGAATTCTAGAAAAAAAAGAACACAAACCCGCGCATATAGCGTCGACATTGTTGCCAGTGCTTTTATATTCAAGAAGAAATCGATCTGCTATCGGAAGCCTCTAATAAATCATCCGAACAAACCTTATTGGGAATTTACAATTACAGCCGGGATATTGCATAAAACTAGTAATTGGCGCTTCTCAGAAGTAACAGAATATAATTTTTTTTAAATAGTGAGAAATCGAATCGCCAACGGGCGTTCATCACATTCCTATTCTGTTGCATCAGTTGATAATCTGAAGCTTGTAACGTTTTTTCCTTTGTCCCCTTTCTCTCTCCCTCCCTTTGGTACTCCATGTTTTTTTACCCCTTAAGCGATGAAGAATGTTTTTTTTTTTTGCGAGCGGAGCTTGTCTCACGATGCGTAACCACATTTTTACTGCCGCGGGTTGTTCTCAAGCAGGTTGAAGGAGAGGTAGACAGACCCCTATTTTTTTAATATACTGGTCGCACACTTCCGAGAGCTCTATAGCTCTCTGCGCTCTGTGTTTTGAGGAGACTCGTTCGAGCGTGACGAAAGACTGTGAACGACAACATTGGACTGAAGGACTAAACACGTGGTATATATATATATTGGATGATCGTTGGAACACTCTGCTATGTACACATAAGACGAGCAGCGTCGCTTATGTCCAGTCTTTTAATCTTTTGCTATCATACAGAGCCAAAAACTATTTTCATTAAATTTCTTAACTGTGAACTTTAGGCGTCGGATAATGAGAGAAAAACAGCGCTGAGAGTTGAGAAAAAATCAGAAAAATTAAATTAATTTATTTCAACATGTTTTTTTTTGTCATTGAGCGACCTTTTAATGATAGTTTTTTTTTCTTCAAAATTTCAATGATAAACTAGGAATGAGATAAGACGAAAAATTGAAGGAAAAAAATCGTTTTGATAATTTTCAATATTGTTGACCGAACTCTAAATCATTTTTCGCGAGATTTGTTTTTTTTTTTTTTTCATCGAAAACATCTATTTTATTGGGTGAGACTAAACATAAAAAAAAATAAAAAACGTTGAAATTTTGGCCACCCTTATATGGGGCATTCCACCTGAGTCTGACCTTGGATCCTTCCTATTGGGTCCGCAATTTTTTGTATCATTGACATAACTCTAAAAAGCACGTAATTTCAACAACAACAAAAATTACATTTTTAATTACTACGATTTTTTTAAAACAAATTATCAAACGACACATTTTTAAGATCTGCAAAAATTCGGAAAAATCTTTTTTCGATAATAAAATTTAAAAAATATATATACGTATCTCATAAGTATCATCCATTCAATAAATAGGATATTTCATATAGAATCTACAAAATATGATCTTATTATAATTTATTACTTTTTCTCTCAAGAGAAAAGTTATTGCACGTTTTATTTTATTTTGCAAAAAAAAGTTCAAGAAAGTCTACTGTAACTATTTTGAAATGATGTGGTTCTTGGCTCGCATTGTTCGAGACACAATCGAATCCTGAGTTAGTAGCCTGCACGTGACGTATAGTTGTTGTGCAGAGGAAGCAAGGAAATTGTTTCGCCCTGAGCACAAGTGGGCCATTCGTCCGCCCCGAGTCAGAATGAAGGAAAAAGGGTTGCCCTTTCTTCGCGTGTTAGATATTAATCACTATAATTTTATGCCGCATATACAGCGCCTATATACAATGTTAAATGCATCGAAGGGAGCGAGGGTTGAGGATGGCAACGGGTGGTGAGGTACTGCCCTAAAGGTACTCGACTTCCTCTCGGCTTCACCACTCTTAGCCCTTCTTTCGGAGTCAGCCAAGAAATTGAGAGGGTGCATCTCGTGGCCCCTTAATGCCCGGCCAACCCTCTTTCTCCAGTACGTACGTAGACGTACACTATTAGGTGCGTCGGGATCCGCAGCACGTGTTACCCGTCCAATTAAGATGACGGAGGCCAGGCTCTCGCTGTATAACCAAGCCAACCCAACCCAACCCAACTTCGCCCGTGCAATTTCTTCCGAACGCTGAAAAATATATAATTTCCAGTCGCTTCTCCGGTCCATTAAAATGGCACGCTCTATCAATTCGCGCAAAGGACGTTCACAAAATTATGTATCTTATTAACGACTTCTATTTAGAAATATAATGCGATTTTTTTTTTTTTTTTTTTTTTTTAAGGTTGAAATTATTTGTTGAACAGACAATTTTTTTTTCTTTGTTCTAAATTTTACGTTTTGACCAAAAACCGGCAAAAAATGAGTTTGTTAATTTGTATATATATGGGGCATTCCAAGTCAAAGCACTTGACCATCGACCTGACCCTCTCGGATTCAGTTGACGAATTTTTTTTTTTGGCATATTTTGGTCCAAATAAAGAGGATATTTTTTTTGGAGATTTTTATCACTTGTTTTACACTTGAAAAAAATTTTGGTTCGATAACTTTTGAGTAAAAATTAATTTCGACCAGGTTTGAAATTCTAACATTTTTTTTCCATAAAATCTAGGACTAAAAACAAGCATTTCCATCGTAGTTCGAGCGGGCCGAGAATAATTTCCATTTTTTTTTAAATTTACGAAAAAAAAATTACCATATTTTGAAACTTAAAAATTTCAATAATGGTTTCTGGTAGGAAAAAAAAAAGAAAATTCGCCCAATAATTACAACAAAATTGAAAAAAAAACTATTTCAATTAGAACAAAAATTAGGGAATTTTTTTTTTCCTTAAAATAAACAAAATATATAATCTATTCTTGGCCCATTCTCGAACTGCGATGGAAACACTTGTTTTCAGTCCTAGATTTTATGGGGGAAAAAAAATCAGAATTTAAAAAACACGTCGAAATTTATGGAAAAATAATCGTTACTCAAAAATGATTGGAAAAAAACTTATTTTATACTAATGCAAGTGATAAAAATCTGAAAAAAAATATCCTCTTTTTTCGGACCAAAATATGCGAAAAGAAAATTCGTCAACAGAATCCGAGAATATTAAAATAAATATTAGATTAATTAAAGCTTGTAATTTGTTAGCTATTTTCCCACTTTGAAAACGGCCATTTAGTCAGCTTATTTACAGACTCAACGCCCTAGTCGACAAAGCGAGCTCAAGAGGATTTGCTAGAAGGGAAATGAAAGCATCAACGAGAGAACGGTGAAGCAGGAGAGTTGAATATCATGCGGAGAGATGAGATCACAGAGAGGCGGTCGCGTGTGGCGTCTCCGCGGAAGTGGGAGAAAAATGTTTAATATCGGTTTGTGGGGACGGCCCACAGGAGGCCCGGTGTTTGCAGTTGATCTGAGTTTTGGAGACCACTGGCGCGTGCCGTCGACAGCTGCCGCTGTGCCTTTTGCCACAGCTGGTTTTCGAAAGCCACTGTCACCTTCCATCTCACTCTCACTCACACACACACACATACACTCTTCGAGTCATCACGCAGTTCATTAGTTCTTGGAGCCAATATGGCTCGAATTTCCAAGGGAATGCGATTCAATGAGTTCTCTTTAAAAGGTCTTCACGTTATTGCAGAGCTTTGTCGCTAATAAACTAGTCCAGTCTTTAATATAAAGGACATTTTTAGGGTTAAGAAACAAAGTTCGAAAATAATCTTGCATTATGTAAAAAATTGTTAACTTAACAATCGACCTTTTCATCTCGTTTCATTTCTTTCCATTTTTTAATGGCTTTTTTTCGAAAAAAAAAAAAAATGGCTTATAAAACCTAAAAAACCTACAAAATTTTGATACCTAATTTTTGAGAAAAATTTAAAATTTTTAAATTACCGCAAGAAAAATGTATAAAAAACAGTTTCAGTTAAAAAAAAAACGGAAAAGATAAAATGTTGGGGTTTTTTTTCGAGTATATAGTATAAAAAATTATATATTTTACGTTTCACTTTTTTTCTGCTATTATTAAAAAATTTCAGAAAAAATATGAATGTAATTTATAACGAATTATGATTATTAATGAATTAATAAAATATGAAAGTAATGAAAATTCTTCCTTTAATTGCAATTGGAATTAAAAAAAAAAATTAATATAATTTTTTTTACAATCCATCAAAAATGACACAAAACTTAAAAATCACTGTGCACAAGTTCAGCTTCTATCAACCAATCCTCCGGAAAAGCTTTTGACAAAGAAAAGCCAGATAGAGGCATTAAATTAATAATATCATTTGCGAGTCTTTAAATATTAAATAAAAATCGATAGCGGAGAAAACCGCCATAAAGCCTATCAAGGTAGCCTGCTATCTGCTCGACGAGCTCTTCAACAAAAGTTGAAGCCGAGTTCAATCGATAGCTTAAAGTTTTTATTCACATCGATGGAAAAATAAAAAAAACACACACACACACTCGGTCAGTCTCTTAAATATTAGAGAGCAGAATATTAGAGCATGTGCATTATATAAGCCGCAGGTAGCGTCGTAATAATTCGTTACGCGGTAGCCATCTAGTTGGCGAATCTGAAAGATCGAGAGTAGAGGTCACTGACTATTTTCCTATACTACTCCGTGGGAATTATAACGCGATAGCAGCAGATGGGATTCGAAAGAGAGAGAGAGAGAAAGAGAGGATTCGATGGTTCGGACCCGCGAACTCGAGGCTCCCACGGATCTTGAAGGGTAAAATTTAAGCGACTCGAGATTTATATATATTTATAGTTTGAGGCCCGGGAGGTAGAGAGGAACGGCAAATGTCTGCGCTTACCTCGAGGGGTTACTAGGTGCGCGGCCAAGGATTCTTATCGAGTATATATACTCTCGCTCACGAGGAGGGCGGACAGAGAGGACGAAAGAAAAGATCTTTGCGAGTGTGTATATATATATATATATATATATATATTGAGCGTTGTTTTGCGAAGGGAAGAAGGGAAGAAGGAAGAGTCAGCGTGCAAGGTGTTTTCAAAGTCAGCTGGCCCTCGTCTCTCTCCTGCACCTGTTCGCCAAAGGCAACCCAAAGAACCCCAGCCACCTCTTTATATACATCTTATATATATATATATATATAAAAAATCACTTGACTTGGTCGAGAGAACTTTTGCCAAGTTATTCAGTTTAAAATCAAATAAATTTAGCAGGGCTACTAAGTATCACGTGGAAAAAATTACATGGTGTGTAATTCTTTCTAATTTAGAAAAAAAAATAAAATTTGTTGAAAAAAAAAGCCAAGAAATATAGACTTCGACGCGATTGTGAAAAATTTGTATTTTCGAAAAAAAGAAAGTTTTTTCAGAAAGTTTCCTGATTTTAAAAAAGTGTGAATTTTTATTTTTTTTATTAATAATTTACAGACATAACAACATCGGCTAATACAGTTGATTCATTATTTCGTTCAACAATTCATTTAGTATTTTTTCTTTGAAAATGAAAAATTGCAAAAATTTGAAGAAATTCTCAAAAATTAGTGCTTAAAAAATTTTCTAGCTACTGCTCTTTGTAAAGTTATTAATTTTTCTAAATTTTCTCATTCTTCTTTTTTAAATAAAAATAAAAGTCGCAAAAAAATAGATGGAGTCGCTGGCCCACTTCCATTCGATTACCAAAAATGTGTATTTTCGAAAAAATGTTTTTCAGCATTTTTTCCAATTTTAATAACGTGTAGATTTTTTTTTTAATGAGTGCTTTTTAGAATTAGGTCAATCAAACAAAAAATTGCGGACCCGATCGAAAGAGTCAAGGTTTACATCCAGGTCGAAACCACGTGGAATGCCCCATATAAAAAAAATTTTGCCCCATTAGCCTAAGTAGTCAAATTACAATAATTTTGTTCTTATTTTTATATTCTGCACATTTTTACAAGAGAATCTAATTTAAAAAAAAAAACTGCTCATTTATGACTAAGATGAACGTGGATTGATCGATAATATTAAATTATTTCGTGTTATTCCTACGTCTAATATTTTTAGTCATTGTATTTATTGACTAATATGTTACTATTTATTGACGTTACTTCTGTCGTGCCATTTCGAAATGTCCTTTTAAGTGGCATAATTGACATGAATTTAAAAAAAAAATTTCTTCGTCTTCCAGATGACAGAGGCAAGGCCACGAATGAGACACCATCGTGGCGACTCGAATTGCAGCAGATGCGCGCCCGGTTGGGGTGTCGTCAACCGATGTACAACCGAGCGGGACACCCAATGCGGCAAATGTCCACAGGGCACTTACAGTCCCCATCACAATATGCAACCCTGTTGGATATGCTCGCGATGTGGTCCAGGACTTTACGAGGCTCATCCCTGTGTAAACGGTCGCACCGACACCGTTTGCGACTCTTGTCATCGTGTCGCTCATGACAATCCGGATTATCACAGAAAATGCAAGAATTTCGCGAGTCTATTTCTCGCACCGGAGGACGCGAGAAACACCGGCGAGGAAAGTTCATTGGTGAACGAATCCAACGAGACGGAGATTGATGAGATCGAACGCGAAACGATACTCGAGGAAGATGCTGAGGCACAGCTTTTGGATTCCAAAAATTCTGACACGATCCAGAGACTGTGAATTTTTCAAACTATCTTAATGAGATTATATAATATAGATGCTAATAAGCATATATTGCCGAAGATTTTTCCACAACGCGCATCAAAGAGCTCCTAATTGCATCTCGAGGATTGGGCAGCTGGATACTAGTCAATCGATCGTCGTGGAGTATCCTATGAGAAACCATAACAAAAAAAAATTATACACACACGCGCGCACACGCACACACATCGAAAGCCAATTTAAACAGCAGTGTACATATGTATTTATTTCGATCGATCGGGTTACATATTGGCAATTCAGCTTATAAGTATACACGACGCGCAAATATTCAACGTTCTTCTTAAAAGAAGAATAATAATGATGTATATGATTTTGGGTCGCGGATGAGCCACGAAAAGGCCCGGTCGATTTATTAAAATTAGTCGTTGCTAGTGATTCTACTATATATATATATATATATGAGGCAAAACACGTCAAGTCAAGCCACCCCAATTTTTCATGTCCACAAAACGTCCTCAAATTTATTCAGGATTTTGGTCTGATTGACGAAAGAACGTAGGAATTTTTTCAGATTTTTCATTGCATATTCCAGCTATTAAAAATTTCTGAAAATAATCATCGTTTATTTTTTTTTTCTACGTTTTTTTTCTTCAATTAGACCAACATCCTGAAGTAATGTGAGGACGTTTTGTTGGCATGAAAAATTAGGGTGGCCGACTTGACGTGGTTTGCCCCATATGTAGCTCTATCGTTTTTTCTATGTACTTAATAATCGATTTTTCGGAAAACTCGTGTACAGAAACGATTAATCCTCTTCGCACACTCTCGCATTTATTGTAGTTTATTATTATTATTATTATTATTCGTCACTCTTTCTTTATCTATGTAAATATAATCACATATACAACTTTTTGTATATAACCAAAGACGTTTACTCAGCCTGTACGTATTATATATTTATTAAATATATATATATAGATCTATGTACTATCTCTATTTTAACATAGTCTAATTATAGTATTACGCGTATTTTTTTTTTTTTTTCGCGAACGAGTATTTTGTGGCTGATGCGCGTAAAACGCAAATGCTCGATGGGGAAAACGCTACCGCGTCGATTATTGTACTTGCTACATATTCGGAACATCGACTGGACTCAAGCGAATATAGTAAAGATTTTTTTTCTTTTTTTTTTTTTTTTGCGTAGACAAACGAGTGCAGACGATTTTTTTTTGCTTCAGCATAAATCGCATTATTCTTATATTTAAAAACAAAAAATTCGAGGATCAACAGTCGAACGAACAGAGCATTTTTTGGTTTACTTAACTTCGGAGGGCTTCACCGATATCAAGGAAAAAGAGCGTGTTTTATTTTTGATATTCTTAACAACAACAAAAATTGTATAAAAATCCAAATAAATATTTTGAATTAAAAAAAAAAGTATCATTCAAAGTATCAGTATCATTCAAATTAGTATCATTGAATTTTTCGCACGATTTTTTGATCGATACGCAAAAATAAAACACAATTTTTGTTCACCTGTTATCGATTAAGCCAGAGCGATATAACGATAGTAATAATTTGATGAAAATTAATTCTACGATAAATGTGCCAACGAGAACACGAGAGACCAAAAATGCTGATCGTGACGGGACTAACAATTCTAATGACTTTTCATGACACAGCGTTATATACTATTATTATCATCATCATCATTGTAATATATAGTCTGAGAACGCTCAGGAAATCTACGTATTTCTCGAGTTTCTCCGTGTCTGGCCAATTTCGTGTCGTATATAATAATTATTATTGTAGTATAATGTTAATATATATTTTATAATAATATTTATTAAACATTACGATACAGCGATTAGGTACTATAATTTGGTTCGGTCCCGAGGCACGGGATCATTGCATATGACTCACGCTCTCGTGATTTCATCATTTTTTCTTCTTTTCTTTTTTTGTTTTTTTTTTAATATACATATTTCTTTAAATAACGATTAACAAGCACGAACTTTCGAATTGGTTATTTTATTCTGTCTTCTTACGTTGACAAATGTTCAGAAAACACAGACACACACAATTTTTGTACATGCAGCGAAAGATCTCGCGAATTTTGAATTTTGAGTAAAGTGATTGAAATAGCATTTAGTCAAAAAAAAATGTGGATATTTAAAAATTGATTTAGGAAGTTCGGAGAGAAGAGGCAGCTTCCATTATTTGGAATTTTTTCTAAATTACGTTGATAAATAGGCTACAAAAAAAAAAAAAAAACACAAAATAGTGATTGTAATTCTCGTAACGCGTTGTAATATAATTTGTTTAATTGATAAATTTCAATGTACCGGCAGAGTGCAGCGTTCCTATACTGATGATCGGTTATTTTGTCGAACAGAAAAATTGAAAATACAATTGATCGAGGATAATTTGACACCTCGATGTCTAGTAAACTTTTATTATAACAGCTATTGTTTATCTGCGTACACACATGTATATGCGTGCGGTGCTGAATAATTTTAAATAACGGGCAGTCTTGTTTCACTTTCGAATTGTACGATCTTAGCGTAATTACTGATAAGTGTATACGTTCTGTAAACATGCCATAAAGTCATAAACATACACATTCGTCTTATAATTCTCCTTCCTTACGAAAAAAAAAAAAAAATTCACTACTTTCTAAAGCTTTAAAAAACAAAAAAAAAAAAACGCTTTATCTTTTGGTTGAGCTGCTTATCAAGATTTTTAGTCTCAATCGAAAAGCCAGGCTAGAAAAAAAAAATCGAAAAAGTGTTTTCCGACAAATTTTAAATGCATATAAGGAAGAAATTAATGATGCATTTATTGATTTTTATTTTACTTATTACTTTTTGCTCCAAAATACTTAACACGTAAAATTAAAAAGAAAAAAATGTTTCATTCAACATTCATGCTTTTGCGTTATCGATAAAAAAAAAAGTTAAACATTAGTTTTGTTATTAAAAATGTACATTGAATAATTTCTACCATAAATCACATTTGAAATTCTGCAAGACTCTATTTTTTTTTTTCTTAAATAAAAAAAAAAGATGCGCGCTGCAGCAAAAAAATAAAGCATTTTCATGATTTAACCGACCCATTTATTAATTTTTTTTTTTTCCGGATCCATCGCGAGGAAGAGGAAACCGGCAGCGAGAAGAAGTCGACGAAAAATAAATACAATCAACAACAGGACGTTTGTACGAGAGATATTATTATTATTATTATTATTATTATTATTGTTTAATAATATAAATCAATAGTGTCTTACAAACATACATGTACATAGGGGGCTCAACGATACAAAACAATTCATTATTACAGAAAAATAGCCCGCGCGACGCGCTCTTTATCCTTTCGCGAAACGACACACTTGGACAAACTAAAAAAAAAAAAAAAAAAAAAAATAGTGAGGACAGAGAAAATAAAAATATATAGAAGGAAGATGAAGGGACGAGAAAATAGCGACGTTGTACATCGCAAGAATATATATAACGAGAAACAGAAAAAAAAAAAAAAAAAAAAAAAAAAAAAAAAAAAAAAAATCGCTTCTAGAGCTTTTAAAACGTGCTTTGGAAATAAACTCTATGGCGATCGCGATAAACGCACTACAGCTTTCACATATATTAATAATCATTCTCGATTTTTCTTTTTTTTTTTTTTCCTTCTTTTTTTCTTTTTTCCAATATGACCCATAACAATCGTGCGGCATTCACGCTCGTTTATATTCGTGGGTATGTATATATATATATATATACTAATATATATATATATACGAATTTTCATATGTATATCATTGTATGTATAAGTATATATATATTTTTTTTCTTTATATATATATATATATATATATATATATTCATGTGTATATAATATGTGTCTGTGTCCGTGTGTATACGACGAGCATAAATTAATAATTTGAACGTCGTTATCGAGTCGCGCGGCAAATAACCCGCGAGACGTTTTTATTATAAACATCTACAATCTTATTTTTTTTTTTTTTCTCTTTTTTCGCTCTTTGTACAATACAAATGTACTCGCTGCTTCTAATATTCGCGCGTCGAAACAAATTCTCTGTTACGTTTTATTCGGCATTCCATTCTTGTTTTTTTTCCTGCATTATAAGATCGGAACCGACGCAAAAAAAAAAAAAAAATAATAAATCATACAAAAATCCATGACTGGCAAATGTTGACGATTGGACACTCGTTTTCTATCGCAATTCAAAGCAAATCGATATGAGACGCGTTTACTATTTTTTTTTTTTTTTTTTTTAAATACAAACTTAATTTTTTTTTTCTTCACTCTCAAACTTTTGGGGACGTATTATTAATTCGCAATGAGATTCAATGCACTCGCTCGCTCACAAGCGATGTTGTAATGTTAAGCTCGACTTCTACTTATAAGCCTCGCGATCGATTAAAAAAATCGCGGATTTAAGAAAGCACACTCGCTCTCCGAGACAGACAAATCGGATGCAAGCAAAATTGCGTGTCAGAGAGAATAGAGAGTGAGAGTTTACGATTACATTTTAGCCTACGCGCTCTATCGCAAAACGGATTTACAGGTATTTAAGACTATCGTTAATATGCGGGGACAAATCTTTACACATTTCGAGTTGTTTGTAGTCGAGGACAACGTAAAAAAAAAAAAGAAAATATACATACATCTCGTGGGGACAATCGGGCAACGCGTAACAATTCGTGAGACACAAGTTTGGGTAGAAAGTCGCGGCTAATATCGCGTTAGAATTTTCATTTTTTTTTTTTTTTTTTTTCCGATTCTCCGCACTCGTGAAAAGCTGCGTGTAAAAGCTTCAAAGATTGCAAATTTTTTTAAGTTAGAGCCCAACAATCAATGAAGCGCTTATTTACAATTGAATATATATATATATATATGATTACAATTTTCAAAGGGTTGTACTGAATCCTTTGATTATTAAAAAAAGAAACTAAGGGACAATCTACAAAAGGGATAATTTAGTAATAAAAACGCTTTATTTATCAGTCGAGGCAATCTTGGAAAATTTTGTTTCTTATCGTAGCAAAAAAAAAAAAAAAAAAACAAATAAGAATAAAAGAATTTCAGGCAAAAGGTTTTAAAAAAGAATATTACTGCTGAATCGTGAATTTTGTAAATAGAAAAAAAACGAAATGTCTTTCACGAAATATCTTCTTATGAATTCACGGAGAAAATTCGATAAAATGCTTCTATATATTTTAAGGAATTTAAAGAAATAAAAAAATACTTTGCAAAAATGTTAGTTTTTTTTTTTTTCATAAACAATATATACATTAAATAGTTCGCGTCATGTTATAAATTTTTCAAAATTCAATCAGCAGCAATAATTCTATTTCTATCGCGTAAGCGTATCATTCGTGACAAGGACAAAAAAGTCTCTGAGCTCAACAGAATAAAGCGCTTTTTTTTTTAAATCACCCTAGTACAACATACTCTACGATTAACATACACCGAACGGGTGAACAAAATCTTGTTTTTTTTTCTTCAAATATCTTTAAAAGTCAAGGATGTCTAGCATAACCAGCCATGGATCGTACGGTTTAATCCACTAAAAATAATATCCTGAGGACCAGCGGGTTATTAAAGAGGAATCGAAGATTCGAGTCGTAGGTCCTAAGCGACTCTCTACAATAGTTTACAAGAAAATCATTATTTTTTTGTTTTTTTTGTTTGTTTGAGCTTCGTTAAATACGAGGAGTTTTCTAAGGTAAATAATTAATTAATATCATACATCTATTATAGTCGCGCCCAAAGCTACGTGGCCCACCCCCTCGCAGTTTAACAACGTATGGAGCAAGCAAAAAAAAAAAATGGAAAAAAAAACGGAATAATAACAACAGCTAGAAGCCATAGAGCCGTAAAACGCACGCTCGGGAAGACTCTGTAGTCGCGAGAGCGTAATAAAGCGTGAATATGTGTCGTCTAGCGAATTACGAGATGCTCGATTCAATCGTGTGTATATATATATATATCACTGAATTCTAAATATGATTATTATTCGAGTGCCTCTCTATTTATTTGTCCAATGCGGCTCGAGCCACGAATACACTTGATTACGCTCTCGTGTCAAGGTTCGTTTATTACTTTTTTTTTTTTTAACTTGCTGTCTTTCCAACGAGCTTTATACGGACGAATGAAAATCGCAGTTAACAACCAATTAAAAAAAAAAAAAAAAAGCACATGATCGCCTCGTTACCTTCAATTTCGAACTACTGCCCTTTCGTCTTTTTTTTTTATCAATTATTCGTTTAACTTTCATAACGCTTATAGTGTCTCATGCCATTTCGACCTTTGCGCGATACTAGCAAGGGCCACCAATTTCTCCTCGTTGAGATTTTTTTTTTTTTTTTTGTCTTTTTCGTTTCCTTTGGGGAGGTGGGTGATTTTTTTGTTTTTTTTTCTTCTTTTTTTCGTAATTTGTGAGTATAAGCTTTTGGGTACAACGGGCTCTCTTGATCAACGGAATCATTAGCATTGTCGGCGTTCGCGACGTGGTACGATACTTTCGATGGGTCCGGGGATAAATGACTGGGAATTAACGCACCACGACGTGATAACAAAACAAACACAAAAAAAAAAAAGAGAGAAGAAGATCGACGTCGATATACCTCGGCATTCTCAGTCTAATTAAAACTGATCAACCAGAAGGTCGCAGACCTCTATTGACATCGACTCTTTACTCGAACGCACCGTCAGCCGGAACATCTGCGTGAGAGAAATCAACGATCACGAATTTGACAGGGTTTTAATTTTTTTTCTCAAGAGGACCTAATCAGCAAGAAAAAAAAATTTAGAGCTTTTTTTTTTTTGCGATCAACCATTTTTTTTGCAAGTGCTAAAACTACTTCGAGAAAATTACTCTTTTTTTTTTGTTGATTTCGGTCCTCTTAAGTTTCATCGAAATTAGTGGAATATATTTATCACCTGCGCTTGTTTATTCGGCTCGAGACGCAACAGACAGCCTACTTGCTGAGCTCTCATGTGCACGATACCCGCGCAAACAAAGTTGTCGGGATTGGGATCGATACCGTCGAGTAGTTGCATCCCAAAGCCCTGCAACTTGGTGCGAACCTGTTGCAAATCCATCGGCTGCTGCGCCTTGAAGATCTTTTGCGAACGCTGTTGATTGGCTCTGAAATAATATAACAATAAAATAAGAAAATTTATTTTGTGGTCGGAAAATGAAAATAAAATAAATGCAAGTAATTGTTAAAAAAAAAAAAAAAAAAAAAAATAGCGAAACTAATTTTTGTGCTTAGTTAATCAGTTTTTCAACAACTCACCCGCCGAGATTCTTCCATCTAGCGAAGAACGACTCGCCATTCATTTCCGTTGGCTCGAAGAACTTGTTGATCGTCAATGGCAGCTTCATCGTAATTTTTTGTGGGACATTGTTGTAAATAAACGAAATAGCCATACTAGGCGTGTCTGCAAAATAAATGTAAAACGTTATAGATACAAAAAGATGAACGGAAACAAAGAATGGAAAAAAATAATAATAATAATACGAACCGTTGTAATCGTCGATACACTCGCCGTTGATCATCTGCTGAATCTGTGCGCCGGCCTCCAACACCGGATCAACGGGCTTCACCTGAACAGCCAATTTCGCTTGATTCTCTTCCGACCACGTTAGCTGAGGCTGGAAACTGTGCAGAGCGAATTGCGTCTTGTTGCCGTAGAACAAACCTATGCGACCGAGATTCTGCCGAAATTCCGATTTAACACCGATCTGAATGAGATCATTCTCGAAGAGCACGCCGTTGTTCTTACACACGAATCTGTAAAAGTAATTCTTCAGTTTCGTTCGGTCTTTCTTTTTTTTTGTCGAAGATTATGGAGCTGCTATCACATTTCAATATCGCAAGACGCTTATTAACGGCGCATCCACATTTTGGCGATTTATTTTTTATCTCTAAAGAAATGTGACAAAATAACAATAGAATTATTTAGTGATGGTGAGAACCGTAAGCACGTAAACGGAATTTTTAAATATAATTTACATAAATCTAAAAAGCACTAATTTAAAAAAAAAAAAAATGTTTACACATTTTTAATTATCTATGATTTTTTTAAACAAATTATCGAACGACACATTTTTAAAATCTGAAAAACCTTTTGTTTTTTTGGAAAATAAATCTTATCTTATTTTCTAGTCTTTTCTTCGGACTTTTTTCAACAAAAATAAATTGAAACAATAAAAAAATATAATAACTTTACGATGGCAAGGAAAAAAAAATCAAGAATAATGGTCAATCTTTCGACAGTTCTTGCAGAGTACTTAAGAAGAGGTACAAAAATTTCAAAAGATACAAAACGAATTCCTAAAACATGGATGTACTGTTGAAAATTATCAGGAATATCGAACGTTCATAGCCCTAAAGAAAAATTGGGTAAATATCTTACTTCTTAGGATTGTAGGTATTTTGAGCACCGTTGGTAGCACCGACTTTATTAGGTGTATTATAGATATCGCCCAAAACATCGAGAAGAACACCGGTGTTGCTGGTAGGCTGCGACGAAGGCGGCGTCGAGAGACCCAACAAATCAGCGGACGAATTATTAATAGCCGCTGCCGTTACAGCCGAAGGTGCTTCGGTATGATGATTGGTATTTGGCGCTGGACTCTTGCTTTCTCGAATCTCATTTTCCGGCACGCGTCCAGGTTTCTTTTTCTTCAAAACCGCGAGAATAGAGGATTCTCTTTCGGGGAAAGCTGGCATCTCCTCCAGCACCGTGGCCTGGGTGACAAATAATTTGTGGCTTCTCAATTAGAATTCATCGAATCGATTTTGATTCTATAAAAAATGCGAATTTACGCTAATCTCATTACCAAAACATCGGTAGACGCGATTATACTAAGCTGCAGATACTCCGACGCTCTTTGCTGCAATTCGGCGTCGGCGCTACGAAGATTACTGTGCTGCCTGAATACATCCTGTATCTGGCTTCGAATCTCCGGGAAGAGATTCACAAACTTTATGTAGGTTGAGAGCAGTAACGCTCGTGTCATGGGGGAGCACAAGTGATACTAAAAAAAAAAATACGCATGGTTAATGTAATGTTCAAATGGAAGTTGGAGCCGAAAACTAATCAAATCAGTGCTTAATATTTTTTTATATCCAAAGTGTAGGGTTTTATGTATCACAGCGTGTGTTCATTATCCGTAAGAACAGTCACAGTGATGGATGTACAAAAAAAAAACTGATTATTAACAATTTCCGAAAAGATACTATTTTTGCTCTAATTTTTTTGTTTCAAAATTTATAATTTTTTTATCCATATTTTTTTTCAGAAATTTCTGACATTCTTCAAAATTCACTTCGCTTAATACGATTTTCCCAATGCATAAATATTTACAAAAAAAAGTAGCACCGATTGAGCAGTGCGAAGCGCTCCGCAAATGCCTTAACTAAATTCGCTGAAATTACTCACTTTGGAATGTAAGAGTTGGAACTGCACCGAAGGCGAAGATCGCTGATCGCCGGCAATAAGATTGCCAAATTCGCCGAGAATGTAGCCGCCGACTTTGACCATATTTTCATGGCATGCCGGTGCTTGTAGTGCCTGGAAACATGTTTTTTTTCGATTAATCTCCACGAATTTGCCGCAAAAAAAAAAAAAAAGGAAGAGAGTTCCTGCTTACCTCGAAAACAGTTTTTGCCGCGTAACCCTGAACGTCCTCGCGATTAATGACTATTTGAATAACCCTGTACCAAACTTCTTCCGAAACATAGTCGCCGGCTATCCTGATTAGATTCAAGATAACGTCGACGTACCAGGTGTAATCGGTAGCGTATTTTTCCGCAAGAATCGCGACTTTCAGTACCATTTCCTCCCTGATCGAATAATCCGCAGTCTCGAGATAATTCAACATTTCCTGAACGATTTCCTCGGCGTTGCTTTTGTCACACATTGCGTATAGCAGATCAACGGCTTGCTGTCTAACCGACACGTCCTTCTCCATTTTCATCGAAAGTATCACCACCTCCTGATGCTTTTTCACCGCTTCGTGCGAAAATTCCGATGTCGCAAGATGACACATTGACTCGAGCGCCAAATAACGCAAATTTGTCTCGCGATTCGAGAGGAACTGACCGAGCTGATTACACGCGCGTACCAACAAATTCGGCTCGCTGTCGTTGTGAATAATGAGACTTATGGCTTCAAACAGCACTGCGTTCTTTGCATTCGAGTGTTGAACCTTCTTCGACTTTGGTGGCTCTTGGGCTTTATTCAATATCGTCTCGAGACACTCGTTTAATCTTCCACGTACTCCAGGATCTTCGGCTGTTAACATGTAATTTATGTGTAATAAAGAGCCTGAGATTTATTTGCTTCCTCGTAGAAATCAACTTTGTTACCACGAAAAATAAAACTCGATCGTACCTGGTGGTGTATAGTTTTGGAGTAGTCGTAGTAATTTCACGGACAGCCACGGAGCCGGCACGAAATAGTACGTGTAGTCCTGAAGATCTGTGTAGCTTGAAGTAACGATCTGCAAATTCAAATTATACAAACAAAAATAGACAAATGGTTTTATAGAAAAATCTGGTGTAAATAAAGGTGGATTTGGTTTTAAAAACTCCTACTTAATATAGAAAAAAAAAACAAGCCTGCAAAGTAGAACCTTGCAAATCACTTCCTCACAATTGTCTATCATTGACTAGCTTTTTTTTTTACAAAGCTACCTCTTTGAGAAAGTATGTTGATCAATTTTGACTTCATAGAGGAAGATTATTTCAATTTTTATGAGTGATAGCTCATATCGTTTTTTTTTTTGCAAGATGCTTCAGAGCATCGATAAACGAGGTTCTACTGTACACACAGATTTATCAGTAAACTTACACGGCTGAGTCGTGACACGGCCAGGCTGACGCATCCTTTGTATTCATCAGGATTTCTTTTAACGAGTGCATCAATGAGCGATGCCGCTGCGGTTACCACGCCAAGATGTTGATCGTTTAGAAGATGAACTATACGGGAGGTCCACTCACCGCCAGGAACGACGTCTGGCGCGGTTCGCAATAATCGAAGAAGACACAGAGCCGCGCTCTGCTTCACCACGTCCATAGTGTCTCTAAAACGTACATTAAAAAAAAATGCATTCACTGTCCAATTTAACGTCTTTTCTATTGTAGCAGAAATGTAGGTGTACCCTGCTCCCCAGTGAAGCTTCTAATTTTTTTTATTTTTGCTTTCCCTACAAAGCGCCGATAAATCAGCAACTATGTAAAGAATTTACCTAATATCCAGCCGACTAGTTCCAATAAGCGGGGTGGTAAATAAGGAGTATTTATGAATAGTATGATGATTCCTCGTGTATAGTGAATGTGTATTACGAATATTTTCATTTCTTTTTTTTTTCTTTTTTTTTTCTTCTTTCTTTTTCTTCGACTAGCAGACTTACCCAGATACAAGCAATTTGGGTATCTCGTTGCCGAACGCCTCCGCCATCTCTTTGCTGCCGATATTGGCGATGCATTGCAGAGCGAGATTAACGTGAATCGGATTACGCGACGCAAGATCGTTCTTAATACTCTGAATTATGAGTTTGATGAGATCGCTGTTTGTATTAACTAAGACTGATATGAAGAGATATCCCTAAAAAAAAAAAAATTATAGACGTATTTTGTGTTTCCTTCTTTTCGTAAGAATCGTTCTTAATTGATTAAATTACGTACGATTTGCTTTTCAGAGTATTTGTTCGATGACAGTAGATTCACAGCCTCCATATGCCCAAAATCAATGTCATGACCAAGGAGAAAGATGAATAGCAGCTTGCAAACGTACTTCTTCTTCTGATATCCATCGAGGGTTTTGTCGCCTTTGAATTTGCTTCGAATATTTGCCAGTTCCTTGTTTATCCTCTTTATTTCTGCCTCCTTGCTTTTGCCTAACGATTTTTAAACAAAAATACAATTTAGCGAATCATTTTTCTTTTGCCTAGAGGATAAAATTCATTAACAGCATGCTGGGCTTAAAGAGATCAAAGCAGGATTTTACAAACCATCTTCATTATTTTTCTTAAAGGGCAAAAGTGCTAATGCCACCAAGGACAGGTGATGATATGATGCAACATAATTGTAGAAAGTAATAATGGCAATGTGCCACTTGGCCAGGCAACTAGTATCACGTGTATTGATTTATTTACTACTCTTCGAGCATCATCTCTTTACAAGAGACAATTATGCCAAGTACAAAAAACTAATTATTAAACATCGTGATTTCTTTAATTTTTATGACATCTTTTTTTTACGAAAAATCTTCTTTAACTGCTTTCATTAAATGAAGACAAATTGTCAACCCTCCCATTTACATATTTTTTTCCTCTCTGCGCTCTTTAGTAAAATCGTGATTTTACGAAAATTCATGTGCAACTCGATATCGAATTTCAAATACAAGAATTTAGGTTGAAAATACAAAAATTCAAACTCGAAATGGTTGTTCAAAAATTGTCGTAACCGTGTTTTTTTTTGTTTTCTTTTTTTTTTAATTAAAAATGTATATGGCAATTGTATGGTCTGCAACAGCCACATTTGAAGAGCAGGGTGGTTGATATTTTTTTTCCATATAGTAATATGTTTAAACAAAGTACTCTGTGAATTACAGATTTTTATGTACTAAATTAGTCCCTCAATAAAATGTATGGCGAAAAAAGTTCAAAACACACATGTAAGTAAATTATTTTTATTATTTTGAAAAAAATGTGGGGTGCATTTTTGAATGATTTGAAACTGATTTAGGGAGTGAAGCGATTTGAATTTGATTTGACCTTGTTTAAGAATCATCCTAAAACAGAGCTCATAATCTTAATAGTATTATTATTCATCTGTACTTTATTATTAAATAATTGGTACTTTCATGATTACAAATCATAAATTTCATTTATATACATATTTTATTTTGTTTTAAATCATTTTTATACATATTTCTTTAACCACCAATTCCTTCTAAACCCCCCCAATTTTATTTTACATTGGATTGTATTTATTAGCATTTACATAGGTTTTACATTTCGATTGTCCATCTTTCATGCTTATCAATTTTATTTTATACTTTATAATTATAAATCGTCATAAAACCAATTTGAATTCCTCAATACTTGCAGCTCTGATGAATTTTGCTAGCTTTCTATTTTTCAAGGTAAGAAATTAAGTTCAATTAGATTAATAATAAAATTGCAGCAGCATTCAAACCTCCCCATATTCTTCTCAATTTGCCTTTTTATTTGTACCTCGATACAGCAATACTTATTGCGGTAAAAACTGACCAGATTCTTTTCTATTTTTCTTTTTCTAACACATGCATCCCAGATACCAGTCTGTGATATCAAAGTGTAACACACTGGTATATAACGAAAGCATATGCTCTATCAGTATGAGCGGGACAGAGAGGAAAAGATATGTCTGTATCACTGCTCCGCCCCCCAAAAGGCCTTGTCTCCCTGCAATCATAGAGCTTTTTGCATCTCCACAATTTCAATAGCAGTTTATCTCCTATTCGGAGACTGGAGAAACCAATGATATCTTTTTTTATATACAAGAGGGAAGTGGGACTTTTGTGATTGTTATATAATTTGATAAATTCTGTTAATTTTACAACAGACTAATACAGAGGTGTGTAAATTCTCACAATCAATAGATTTTCATTAATTCCACACAACGGATCAATCGTCGGCTTTATTTATTGGCGTCAATTGTACAGTATACACAAAACAAGAGAAACTGAATAATGTTATCGTAGCCTTGATTGCTTATCACGGTCGGTGATTAAAACTTACAGTTCCTAATGTCCGAAATGAATACTGCTAGTCCGCGCATACCATCCCCTCGCACAGCCGGCATCTTGCTCCCTTTTATTTAGAACCACCTGTTAATAAAAGTCAATTAACGAATTATCTAATAATAACAATATTTGTTAGGCTAAAAGAAATGTTTAGATTCGATAGTCAGTTCAATCCAGTGTTTCTTCATTTATTGCGGCAATGATTTTTTTTTGTATTACCAACAAATTACAAAATAGAAACAGTGGGTCTAAAATACAAATAGGTGGCAATATAGATATTTGGTAGTTTAAGAAAAAAGGACTATTGAAATTCAAGTGCATTTTTTTTTGTTTTTTTTTTTTTTTTCATTTTTTGTGACAAATATTTTGTTTCCAAATTGAAACAAAAATAAATTGTTAATCTGAGCACATAGAAAAGTAATTTAGTAATTTTGTTTTGTAATAAAAAATTAGCTAATCAGTTTTGTGTGTAATTAGTATTTTTTTTTTTCTATGTTCTTGTTAATAAAGTCATCTCCAAAATAACTGAAAAACAAAAATGACTGATCAAAACATCTGCAAAACAAAAATTTGGTTGCCTAAGTCCAAGCAAATTCCAATATTGTTTTAGAGATGAATTTCATTCAAGGTCAAGGATTTCATTGAACTTTGTTAAAAAAATAACATTTTCTTTGCTGCTTAGAACAAAATCAAAGCTAATTCAACGTATGTACTTGCAACAATTAGAAACATCTAATAAATATCACTCAATAATTTCGGTAATTATTTTGTTCTTTCTTATTAACAAAACTATCTCCAAAATGACTTAAAAAAAGTCACTAACCAAAGCAGCTGACACCTCAATCGTCTAGATTCCAATATTGTCGTAGAAATAAAATGTCATTCGTGAGATACGACCACCTTGCGTGAAATTGTCGTAAGAAAAAGTGCTCTCGTGGGCACACTCGTGCGTCCATTGACACTGGATATATGATAACGCAAAAAGAATGTAAAAGTAATAGATAAAAAAGAAAAGATCAAGAAAAAGTAAAAAGGAATTTTGTGGTGACGTAGTGCAAAGGGAGGTTGCCGCCGGTGTCTGTCGGCGACGTCGTGTCACGACCCAATTTTCGATAACGAGAGAGAAGCGATTTTGACAGTACTCGCTGTCGCGCGCGCACCGTCAAAAGTCAAAGATCGCGAAAGAGGAGGGACATATATATATATATATATGTATATATATTACATCGGAGCGGACGACGAGATATGTGCTCGAACACGAACACATTCTCAATCTCATTATACGATGGATTATCAATTATTCTTGTGAAAAAATTGCGAATTATCGTGAATTACTCGAAGATATAACGAAGGAGAGAACAAAGGAGAGGCGGAGATTAACTTTAAGGGGCTCTTTTTTTTTTTCTCTTTCTCTCTCTCTCTCTCGCTCTCGGCGTCGATCTAACAGGGTTGATAATTCGCAACCCTATAACCGGAGGAATACTCAACGAGCCCTCTTCTCTCCCACTTTGCACTTGTTTCAAGCGTCATTACACGCGGTAATGAAATTATCTCGGAGAGATGCGATGCGATCTATCGAACTCTGTACGTACCGATCTGGGAGAGGAACGCAATTTGCGTACGGCTCCACACACACACACACACCGAATGCACGGTAGGCGTCAACTAATCGCGACTCGGTGCCACAGATTTTGTCGCTGTCGCCATTTGCAACCGCTGACTAGCTCTAGCTGACGGCTGCAGCACCGCAAACGTATAGCAGAATGAGAGAAAGAGAGAGAGAGAGAGAAAGAGTAGTGTGCGCTGTGTGCGCCACTCGTTGCCGCCTGCGCGGAACGTCGCGGCACGAGGCGCGCATGCGCTTTACGATACAGCGCATGTGCCACACACTCGCAAAAAAACACCACGAATTTATGCGAAAATTCGAAATTACGCATTTAAAAGGGACTCCGCGAATTCGCGACACAAAAATATTGTGATCGAAAAGATAATCTTCATTAGATAATTCGGAAATTTTTAGTTTTTTATAATCATTCTTTTTTTTACGTTTTTTTTTTTTTTTTAAATAATTTAATAGAAAAATTTTGTCATAGGAAAATAAAAAAAAGATATAAAGCAGAACTTTGCACATTTGGTTCCTCGTTATTTTTTAATTTTTTTGGAAAGCTACAGTTTGTTGAGTTTGAGCAAAAAATTATTATTTTTTTTTTAAATTCAAAATTTCATAAAAACCGAACGGCTTTACCGATTTTGTTCAAATTTAATATCAAAGGTCAAATAACTTTGTTCGATTTTCATACAAAGTTTCAATCTGCTAGCTAAAAATTTTCAAAATTTCAAAAATATCATAAAAAGTGAAATGCGTGAAGCGATTTTTATATCATTTATTTCCGGACAATTTTTCAAAACCACTTTTCTCGACGTTTCAGACCATTTTGAGTATCCAAACATGAAAATTAAAAAAAAAAAAAAATTTTAACAGTAAAAAACTCTTTATTCTCTTCTTGGAAAATGTATAGTTTATTCCATGTAACAAACTTTTGGGTATAAATGCAAAAAATTATGTACAACAATTAGGACATAGATTCTTTTATTTTCTCCAACATCATTTCCAATCTGTCCTTCATGACCGGTTGACCTTTTTTCGTTTTTTTCGATAACTTCTTGTACATCTGCATCTTCCTTTCCTTGTAATTGCTCAATGCCTCTTCGCGTTCTGATTTGGACTTCAGCAACTCATTCTTCTTCTTTTGCTTCTCAGCCTTTTTCTTTTCAAATTCTTTCTTGGCTGCAAAGAAAGCACTCTTCTTTTTCTTGGGACTGCTGCGAAACGTGTTATCGATGAATATTACTGTTATTATTGAATGCCTGAGGCGACACATTTTTTTTTTTTTTTACCTGTCTTGTGACTCTGCTTCTGCAGTCTTTAAGTGTAACGGTTTTTCCGTCGAAACTCGTTCGTCTTTATGAAGATCTTTATAAAATCCACGTAAAACTGCCTTTTTCCTGCGTTCTTCCCACTGAGCAACTAAATTGCACAAATTAGATAGAAAATTCGAAAAATAAAGAACACGCAATGTGTAACCTCGTAAAAATAAAAAAGAACCAACCTTTGTACTTGTTGCTGTACTTTTGTAGCCTGTATTTTTTTTTGTCAAACGGCTTTTTTTCAGTCACATTATTACCGTTATTATTACGCCTCGGTTTCGCTTCCTTTGCATTCTTTTTATCAGTCTTCATAATTTCGTGCTTTAAATACGCAAAAGCATGTTTACCATCGACATGTGACATGAAAACACGCGGGTATGTTGCGGTAAGTATTATTGAGAAGGCGAGCTCGATGCCGCAATCCTTTTCCGCGCTTTTCACTCGCTCAGTCGGTATCAAAACGAGTTTTTATTTCCCGGTAAAACGGAAGTAGACTTTTATTACCGACATCGGTCGGTAAAAACTATCCTATTTCGTAGTTTTGATTTATCAAGGTAAACGCCTGGACGTATATTCGAATATTGGTTGAAAATCTACAATAAATTAAGAAAATCGTAAATAAGGCATTTCATGTGAATTTCGCGAGGCAAAAAAAAAATCGCAAAATTCATCGAAAAATCAGTTTCAGTAGTGTCAATAAATAAATAAAACAAAATTTTGCGGTTGTATGTCAATTATTGCCATTTTTCATTTAATCTGTAATATCTCGAAAACGATTAATTGTGTCGAAATCAATTTTAAAAAAACATGGCCAGAGAGAAAAAAAAATGTATATAGAATTAATTGCGTAGTTTCGGGCCACATTTTATAGATAAAACAGCAAAAATATATTTTTTTAAAATACCGAGCACTTCCGGTTTGGTCGTTGGAAAAATTGCCTCGAAGTCCGTAAAAGTGATCGCCGAATTTTGAGTTTTTTTCTTTTCGTGGCATTCCCAAGTATCTAATAAGTTACAGCATTTTAATGTTTCATAATACCATTGAAATAAACACACTGTGTATTAAAGCGGGCGGTGTGTTTTCACGCCACGTAACATTTTGCCAGAGAGCAACAACAAAAAATGTCCCTCCTTTTCTCGCGGTCGGTAAGGTAGTTTGATACTGCGTTGTCGTAAACCATTTCCCGGGGAAACGAGCGCCACGGGAGCACGAAATTAACTCGTCCCGTGCATTTCGAACTCTACAGCGAATCTTTAACGTCGATGCTTGATTTTATTGACGTTGACTGCGTTGACACCTCCGTCGTTTGACGTTAATTTGTAAAAAAGGGGTGGTTCCAATCCAGTGGATTTCCTTCCAGCGAAACCTTCGATCATCGCTTTACTTCGAGACTCACATTAAAATTCGGTAAGAAGAAAAAAAGTACTTTGTGGATCCTCGTCTATTATAAAAAAAAAAAAGAACACCATACTGTCCGTTTCGTGGCATTTTTCGTTTTTCTACGAAATACACTGACACACGGTGCACATAGTAAAATATCACTACTCCACTTTTGTTGCACATACAAAATCGTCTTTACACAATTTAACAATAAACATTACTAAGTTAATGTCTATTTAAACACGGAAATTCTCTACTCCAGAGTATCTCCACATCCGCTACATATTCGTTTCCACTTAGCACCGATATTACAATTTACTTCCGTTCTAACCTCCAAAAATTATTTCAATCGTATTAGTATTTTTTGTTTTTTAATTTCGCACGAAAAGTAAAACATTACGATGCGAAATAAAATTAAAAAAAAAAAAAAAACTTTGAATATATAATACGAAAAGTTGAATCTGTGCAATAATTAGTTTTCAAAATGTAAATATCACATTTTTAGAATAGGTATTTGTGATAAGGACAAGCACTCATGAATTTTTTCCAATTCTGTTTTTTTCTTTATTGAGCTACGGAAAAAGTTGCAGATTTCAGGTTTATTCATAAAAAGACCTGTATTATGTTTTACGTCTTATCCTGTACACTTTTTTATATTTCTATTGTAAAATACTCATTAAATTATCATTATTATTATTATTATTATTATTATTATTATTATCAAATGTAAAAGGGCTGGTCCCATGAACAAATAAATAAATAATTATTACTATTACTATTATTGATTGAATAAATAGCAGAAAACATGGATGCATTTGGTGACAACTTTACTAACGAGCCAGAGATCGATCCGGCTGCTGAATTTTTGGCTCGTGAGCAGGATCAATTAGCCGGGCTTGAAGATGAAATTCCTCCGGTTGCGATGTCTACCGCTGCTTCCGCAGCCCCTATAGAAGGTGGAAAAAATATTCCTTTTTGATTATTTTTTCATCACCAGATTTGCGTTGGACAAATATTTGTTTATAATTGATAATTAATTTGTAATTTGCAGATGATTTGGCTGGAGCTTTTGGAAATATGAAGACTACCGGTGGTGGGGGTGGCGATTCGGAGGGTAGTTTTGAGATGATCAATACTATCGGTCAACCAACTGAGTCGCTGCAGTCTGCTGCTGGTAAGCTAACAAGATTGTACAAAAAATGTTGTATGTCACTACTCTAGTTTCTTAAACGATAACACAATTGCAATTCAGATTTGTGCAATTTATCTGACAACGCAGGAGAAAAGAAGCAAGTGACGGAAATATTTACAATGTTTAGTGCTATTGTTATTGCAAAAGATAAATTTATGTTTGTTAGCTGATTTCTATTTTCTTTATATTAATGTACATTTTTCTGTAAAAAATAAATAAACAATTTAATATATTATTTATATTGTAGAGAGCATACCAACAATCACACAAGTTAGGGAAGAGCCTGAGAAGATTCGCAAATGGAGAGAAGAACAGTTGGCCAGGCTTGAACAAAAAGGTCAGAATTTATTAGATTTTTTATTTTTATATATTTTTTGGGGGGGATTTACAAGGAATTTAGAAGGAATAAAAATATTATAATTGGCTAATTAATCAATAAATCGCTGAAACCCTAGAAATGCTTTTCGGCAAAAAAAGTAATTGTATCGATTTAAATAAATGTGCGGATTTCGTTATACAATCTAATATTTATTTTTAAAAATTACCTTTCTAATATTAATTTTCTTTTTTTTTTTTTTGATAGATGCTGAGGAGGAAAAGAAAAAGGAAGAATGGAGAGAGGCCGCAAAGAAGGAATTAGAGGAGTGGTACAAGCATCACGCGGAAACAACGAGCAAGACGAAAGCCACCAACAGGTAAGTCGGAATTTCGGATTTTACAACGAAAAATTTATATACGTCTTTATTGGAGCGCCTCTGCCGCTGTATTTTATGCAAAGATCAATAAGTTTGTTCAGTTGATTTTTTTTTTATTTTTAACTTTTGTTTTCGTTTTTAAATTCCCGTCTCAGGAGCGTGATCCTTCCCCTCTGTTATTAAATATATATATTATTCTCATTCTGCTTCTTAGGGAATCGGCCAAGTAAGTTTCCAGAATATTTTTCTCTATTAGCATGCTACACGCACTGTACACCTCGAATGCAGCGTTCTTTCAGTAGTTTTCTTTTTTCTCACGATTACTCTCCAGCTCTAAGGCGTAATATCCCTAAAATGGGAAATCCTCGATGAAAAAAGGCCGACAGGGAAAATATTCTTGGTTTGGTAATATTTTTGAGTGTAAAAAATTGTGAGTCATGTTGTCGATTTTTTTTTTTTTGCGTATTTTCTCTGGATTTATATAGCATTAGATTATTTTTGTTGGGAAACAAGATTATCGATTACGACATTTTTGATCACAGATAATTGTTTTCGTGGCATAAATAATATTTTCAACAATGATAACAGCTACAAATGTAGTTCGACTTTATATCGGATTGTTTAAATGAAATTTATCGAGATACGATTTCGGTTTTATTTTTCAAAAATAATTCGTAATTATTTTTGGATTTTCTAGAATGTTATCAGTCGTCCAGGTCATCAAATCTTTAAAACATCAATTATTTTAAAACACTGTCTATTTTTAACGCAGCAAAAAAAAATTTTTTGTCAACAAACAACTGTACTTTGCAAACAATTAACACTATTCGAAGCTCAATTTAATATAAATATTGAAAAAAAAAGATAAACATTTAGCATTGATTTCACTAGAGTGAAACATTCTAATCTACTGAAAAGTTAATAGCCAATTTTCTCCATTATACAAACATTTCTCTTCCGATACAATATTCCTATTCAAATTCAGTAAATTTCAATAAAAAATTTAACGAACCCTCATCTTGATGCAATTGTCGTCTATCACATTCGTAATCGATTTTCTCAATACAAATCTCATTTTTCTATTGGCCTTTTTCTCATTGATTCTCGACGAGATACACAATACGATTGAGATGGAAAGTATTTACGAGGCAAAAAGAATAATAGATGAAAATAAAAATCAATTCACCGCAATCATTCGAAGCTTTGATTTTTTTTCTTCTTTAAACACAGAAAGCTCTAACACGGCTCTTCATGGAAATGTGTAATATTATCGAGTCCGTCGCTACGCGTTTTCGTTGCTTCCATTGAGCCTTCTCTTGCCTATGCAAAAGCCACGTCATAAGACTATACACGCGCTATTGACAGACGAGCCACGTTTTTAGTAAAACAAGATGATTAAAAAAAAACAAGAAAAAAATGAGTATTTATCAAGATAAAAAAGGGAAGTTATCAATGAAATAAAAAAAAAACATGTACAGCTACACAAATTTCAGCTTGACAATAAATGAGCATGACAAAAAAAAAAAGAAAAAATTACAAATTATACCGCGACGACGACGACGGCTATTGTCGATGTTATGTTATTGTCGTTGCACTTGGCATGTTTATGCATCTTGTATCACCGATTCGGTGTGTATCAATAGGAATGCGGAGAAGCAATTCGTAGCTGAGGCCGACGAGGTGGAGCCCGGCACCGAGTGGGAGCGCATTGCCAAGCTCTGCGACTTCAATCCAAAATCTTCGCGCACATCCAAAGACGTCTCGCGAATGCGCTCGATTATACTTCAACTGAAGCAGACACCGCCTGCCCCCGTCAACGCTTGATCATCTTATTAATCGAATTATATTTGTCATTCAACATTGTTAATATTGTACGTTAAGCGCCAAAAAAAAAAAAAAAAAAAAATTACGGCGTTAAACACTCAAAATTATCGTTAATAGGATATAAATGAAGAAAAAAAAAAAAAAAAATAAGAAAATTAAATCATAACAGCCACAGATGTAATTTTTGTTCTTTCAAATGTGTAATGTTATTGTGAATAAAGTTTAACGTGAAATTAGATATGAAATTTTAACTATCTAAATTTCATGACCTTTCAGGTACAAAATTGCGGCTTTTTTTCGTAACATTTTTTTATGATTCATAGCTAAAGTGGTTAAGCTTCGTTAAAAAATAATAAAAATGAATGAATACCATCATTTTTGTTATACACAAATATATTTCGTTAACATTATGTAAGGAACTTTCGGCTTTATGAAGAAATCTAAATCTCGGAAATATTGCGTAAATTTTCATTGTCTGAAAATATTTTCAAATGTCTAATTTATTAGTGATGTTGAGATTATGAATTAACAAATTTCCGCAACAAGGAACATTCGTGACGTCAGGGTTTTCGAAAATTCCCTATGGAAGTTTTGTTTTTATGAAAAAAAAAAATCAAGATTTCAATGTCACGAGTGCTCAAAATGTTGTAAAACGAAAAATTCAAACCTTTATCAGTCAAGCTGAATTTTATCATAAAAATGGAGTTAGTTATGCGTTTTCTTCTTCATTATACAATTTACGCAATATTTAAAAAAAAAAAAAAAACATCTATTCAAATTTGTACTACACAAATATCGGACTAACAAGAATCCTTATTCTGTCCTCTATTATTTACGTAATAATTTCAAAACCTCTTCAAATTTTGTTATATTTTGAATTATTCAATAATTCAATTTTTCGCGTTCTAGCTTCTGCATAATTCCATGTCTATCGAGCAAAAATTTCTACAGAAATGGACTAGCGTCGAACGATATACAATAAAAAAATTCCACGAGAATCCGTGGAGGGATCTAAATTTAGTGATAATACGAATTCTGACGCCGCATACGACAGTTAATTGCTCAATGTTACACAAAATATGCTTTACTGCCCTTTGAAATGTTTACAAACAGTTGTAAAGTTTATTTTACATCAATCCTCTTTTCTTTTCATTCGCAGCACACAAAGCTTTATGAATCGATACAAACTTAAAATTATCATTAATGGGATTCAAGCGAATTTAAAAAAAAAATAATAATAATAATAATCATAATAGCCACAGATATAATTTTTGTTCTTTCAAATGTGTAATGTTATTGTGAATAAAGTTTAACGTGAAATTAGACATCACATTTCAAGTAGATGAACGACAAAGATATATTATCACTACTATTGTTATTATTATCATTATTATTATTGTTATTATTATTAGAGTACGACAGCCTGATTGCGTCTTATTTTCTGTTTTGGCAATATATAAAAACATCCCAGAAGGACAGAGACTTTACCGTCTCCCGCAATCTTTATCTTCAATAAAGAATTAGTATGAAATTTTTATGAAAATATATCTCTTTTCTTTAGGATATAGTTTATAATACATAACTTACGTGCTAACGGCGGCTTAGCCGCTTTAATATCGTATTAGCCGACGTTTAAAAAGTCGGTGCGTTAAGGTAATGGAAGTTGAGAAATTCGCTCCAATTATTGTATCATTAATTCCAGGAGGAGCTTCCTTTTTTTCTTTTTTTTTTTGAACGAGTTAAAATTTTGATTTTCTTGGCTTCTCAGGAGTCGCGAGCAGTCTTCGTCTTGTCGATGACATCGTAATGCTGAAAAATATTTTTATATTTATATTGTTTGACAGCAACACTCGATAGGATTAGAATTTTTTAAAAATAAACTATTCGTACTCTAAGTTATCGCTGTCGATGATTAGTTGCATCTCGTGTCTCCAGCGATAAATAAATGGATACAGTTCTTTATCGATGTTGCTCGATATAGCGCTGTAAACCGAGAAGTCAGCTTTTGATGGTGCGGACCTAGAAAACATAAAACGTTTACGTAATTTGAGTGATATTAAATGTAATTTAATGAATTAAGAATGTCTTACGTAACTTTCCCAAACAAAAGTTTCAACTGATTAGAATTTACGTATTTCGCGATAAGAGATAAAATTTGGGGGAAAAAAGACGATTTTAAAGACACTTGATTTTGAATAGGAATAATGTAGTAAGTAATAGTAGTAGTAATAATAATAATAAACTAATTACAAAATTAGTTTTTGAAAAATGTACAACTATCAGAAGAATTAATTTTTTTTTAATATATATGATTTTTTCCAAAAAGTGTTTACTTTTTTTATCTGAAAAATATCCGGTAAAAAAAAACTTAGGCGACATGAAATTTGATCTTTTAAGAAATAGTTTATCAATTATTATCATTCATGAGTCAATGTCCTTAGTATCTTCGATATCTTTGACTTCAACTAGATTTTAATCGCTGAACTTCTGAAATTTTTTATCGAAGTTCTCATTTGACTGAGAATACATTCGTAATGCGATTTTTTTTTTCAAATTTCGGCGTTGCTGTATTTTACTCACCCTTCTATAAACGTACTGGATCCTTCATCAGCCAGACACATTTCTTCATCGGAATCAGAGTCTTTCGATGAAGACAACGACATCGGGCTTGGCGATGATGGCGGTGTATAAAACTCCTCTATTAAAAAAAAAGAAAAAAAAATCATACCAATGTAATTAAAATGAATGAATCTAAAATCGACAACACCATAAAGGTACAATTAATAATCGTACAATGATACGACGTACCCGAATCGCTTTCATCATCATTGTCCTTAAGATCCAGGCTCCAAGATTTCAGCTTAGTGCACAGATTACTCAACTCGTCGTTGCAATCATCGTTTCGCGTTTTAACTGGCTCAGTTTTCTGTGGAAAATATAGTCTCTGATATATTAACCCCCTCAAAATAACGATTAATTTTGTATTGGAAAAAAGATAAAGTAAATAAAAACCTGTTTGTCGCATGTCTCTTTAAAGCGTTTTTCCAAATATTTCTCTATTCTCGCGAGGCCATCGTCGCATCTCAAGTCCGCAAAGTCGTTTAGAAACGGCCAAAATTCTTTCCACTGAACATGACACTCTTCCGCTAATTCTCTAATGAAAATAAATACGGATCAATGAAAATGACAAAAAACAGATTCCGATTGTTTGAGAAAAAAATGTAAGTTCGTAGGCATAACTTGCCTACCAACAATGTAGGCTCTTTTCGTGTAAAATGTCAGATTCATATAATTTGTAAATTAAATGTAATAAAAAACAGTTATGAAATCACGGAAGGCAAAAAAAAAAATCCGTGAATTTACCTGCCAACGCGCTCGAGACCCTTCTCAGTATCCTGAAGTCTCATACCAGGCTCGTCTTGGCGACAGCACAAATTCTCAAACGAATCGTTTAGCGAGATATTACGTTGACTCAAATTCAAGCCCAATCGAGGTGGTGTTTTCCATTTTCTTCGGAATTCGAGCGCTTGGGGCTTCGTCATTGGTCCCGCGAACGCGCGCACTTCAACGCGAGGACTGATCGGGTCGACCTTCGTTGGACGCTTCGATAAAAAAATAAATAAAATCGGTGTCAAGCGGATTACAATGTACGAATATAGAACAAGCATTTATAACAATTAATGCTCTTCTAATATTTGCATAAATACTGATACAATCGAATCATAATTTCTACCTGTGGACTTGTCGGAGAGAATGGATCTCCAATAGTCGGTTGCATCGTATTGTCCTCCGATCTAAGTACAGGCACGTAATACTGATCCTCGAGTAACAGACGTATATCTCTCTTGAGAGTCTCGTCGTCCTGACATTTTCGGCTGCAAATAATCTAAGCAACAAGAAAAAAGTAAATAACGTAAAATCTCGGAAAAAGGCGAGAACATAAGCGTGAAATATCCAATCTCGGACTTACATCCGCGGGCATTTGTCCATATTTGTTGCGCAATGTTTTCACACACTCGGAATACGATACGAGGACTCGAACGATATCCTTCAAGCCGTATTTCGCGGCAAAGTGCAACGGTGTTTCGTTAAGGCCCTTGTCGGGTGTGTTCAAATAGAGATCCAAGAGTATTTGCGCGCGATCGAGGTAACAACTCTTGCTATCTTCCTCGCCGTAAAGGTATTTCACAAATTCCGGATTTCCAACTGTGTTTAGAATGAGCTCGCACATTTGCGAAGTGTTTGTCTGGCCTTTGGCCGTGACTATGTGCAAAGCGTTGTAGCGACAGCCTTCCTATTGAATTAAATCGAAAAATTGCAATCAATACAAAAGGTAATTCATTTTTTTAACGATAGAAAATCTTAAAAGAATTGCCATCTTTTATAAATTAGTCCACAACAATAAAGAACAATTTTTACCACAACAGTATTTACTATATTTATATTCGCCAATTTCTGAAATTAGGTTTTTCTTAAGTTTTTTCCAATAAATATTTCGTAATTCAGCTACTATTAAAATCGCGAAATATGATTGTGTCTCAAATTCTCGCATAAATCGAAAGTTCAACTTCTTTGATGGAAAAATTACGACGATTTAGATTCTCCTTAACACTGGGATTAACAGGTAAAATTAAGATACCTGCAATATCGCTGGTGTATCACCACTACTGACTAGGTATCTAGGATTCTCCCATGCAACGTCCTTCACAGCCTCTAAATCCCCAGACTCGATCAATTTCCTGAAAGCTACCAGTTCCTGTGGTTTTGGACCCTTAAAGTTACTCGACTTCTCGTTATTTGCCAAACTTATCACAATCGCAGGACACTTCTCCTTTTCACCGCCATTGAACGCATAATCAATGGCCTCGTCGCGATTATGGAACGTTTTGAGTCTGCCCGTCTTGTACTTTTTCATGGCCTTGAGAGCCTCCAGTTTGTCCTGATAGACTCTGGCAACAGCTTCTGAAATTTAACATTTTTGTAGATTAATATCAATTTAATCGAGTTAACTAACAATTTAACGTTCAAGAATTGGACTGAACTGCAGAATGCAACTGTCTGTTGAAGTTAGCTGCAGATTGTTTAAATTTTTTTCTTTCTCATAGAGGAAGCTATGATTTCATGAATTTTTTTTTTTTGAGTTTTCAATTTCAAAGTACTTAAAATAATCTAAAATGTCTAGAAATGCCAATTTAAGTTTTGCATAAAATTTCAATAGAGCGTGCTAATGTATAATACTAAATTTAGAAAAAATCCATAAAGTAGTTAAGATTTTATAGAAATTTGCATTTTCATTTCTTTTTTTTTTTTTTTTTTTTTAATTCTATAGCTTGAGAACAATTTAAGGAACTGATCCAATAAATTATGCTAATGTCTACTACTAAATTTAGAAAAAATCTATAAGGTAGGTAAGATTTTATAGATATTTCCATTCTGATTATTTTTTTTTTAAATACTGTAACTTGAGAATGGTTCAAGCAGATGATCCAAAATTTTGCATAAAACTTAAATAGAATGAGTCGTTTCTGATGCTGAATTTGGTAAGCATCAAACAAAAAGTTCATAATTCAGAGAATCTTTTTTTTGTTTTTTTTTTAATTTTTTACAAAGTTTCCTATATGCGAAACCCGAAATTGATCAAATTTTCAGCCATTTTTTTATTACAAGTAATTCATGTATTATCTTCATTTAACAAATATACAAATACATTATCAATCTATTGTTCTTGTAATTTTGACTAATTATATCCAAAGTAATTTTCATAAACAAAAAAACCTTAACTCTCTATAAGCTGTAAATATAAAAATAATAATTTCAGGAATGAGTATTCAGCCGATTTACCGAATAATTGTTTATTCAATTTTGAGTTTCTATGTCCCTTTTAATTCCGATTATGTTTGTTAGAGGCATTTTAAATTTGTACATATTTACAAATTATTATTATTATTACAATTAATATTATTATTATTATTATTGCTTGTTTTTGTTTTTTTTTTTTAATTTGTTAGTTTATGTTATGAATTGTTGTAAAGATTTGTAAAAAAAATGTCATTAAAATTGTTTATAACATTTTGTCGGAGTTTATGAAAATTTACCTTCCAAACCGCCTTCCGCATCTTCGGGCGCGACATAAACAGCATGATACATGCTGTCACCTTGAGCATTATTATGATTATGAGTATTTAAGCCCTTGGCGGCCTGTTCTGTGTTGGTTGTTTCCTGCTCGTCGCCGCTCATCTTTGCATCTCGCCAGTAATTCGCGTATAAATCATATGCCAAATCAACGAATGATCTACTTGACATGTGTCGGCGACTTTAACCTGTAAAAGCTCGTTCCAAGTCCTCGCGGTTAGTTCAACAAAAGCTCCTGTATTAAATACTCTTGGGACACATGTCGGCTCACGACTGTCCTTTCGCTATCTCACACCTTGTTACGCGACTGTAATCGAACTAATTAAAAAAAAGCTATTTATTCACATTCATCCTGTGCTTGATACATATGTGTGTACTATTGTTATTCAAAGTTTACGTTGCACGGTTTACCGCCGCAGACCCAAGTCAACACACGCCACATCGCGTTTCCGTATCTTCTTTCTATGTGTCAGTTTTTTTTTTTTTAGTACGAAGGTTAAAAATGATGCTATTGCTAAGAGAGAACGTAATTCTGACCGCTTTATTTGGCCAATCGCAAGCTCGTAAACAACGCAAGTTTCTCCCACCATTCAAACAACAGCCAATGGCAAAACTTCGTTGCGCATGGTCATAAATACGAGCTTTGGAAATTGTTGGCTTTAGTCTGATTTATTGCAACAAAGTAAGGAGGAATTAATTGAAACGATTATTATTCAAATAATGAATCGATGTAACTTTATAAATATGCAAAATATTGAGATATTAAATTTCGCTTTGTTGCCTGATTTTCATCGGGGCGCGATGTAAGCCTTAGGTGGTCGGTAATTGGTACGTTCAGTTGATCATTCACATCAAAACATTTATTTACATGGGGCGTTTCAGGCCAGGTTGACTCGTATATTTTTTTCTATTGCTTATAGAGAAAGCTTTGTTTTGATGACCTTTTTTTCGAGATTTTCATGTCCATGTACTTGTCATTCTGTGTAATGTCGAGTTGCAGTTTTTGTAACAGTTTACCAAAAAAAGAAATGCCTAATTTTTATATACAATCTTTATTTATGAAAATTGTAGCTTCTACAATATATCACAACAAATTACGCGTGATCATCCACAATTTCAATTAACGTTGATAGTTGACGTAGAAAATGGTATTATTTAATAACAAATAGTTAATTTAAATGAAAACGTAAAAAAGCATCTATTTTCTTGTTGTAGTTTATCAAAAAAAAGTTACACATATTTTCTACAACTACAGGTTTTTACGAAATCGATCAGTTCTAAGTAAAGATTATTTTTCAGACAACAAATTAAATATTCATTTGTTGATCAGTACTGTCCATTTGATCTGGGATCTCCCATACACAGGATACATCGGAAGTAAAACGAATTTTCTCGAATCCGATTGAACCCGAGTGAGCCAATGAATCGATACAAAAAGAGAGTTTCCACAAGAAAATAACCAATGAGACTTCTTCTTCCCCCTCCCCTCACTCAACATCAATGAATTTTCGAAAAAACTGCCACTTTTCGTCCCTTAAATAATTCTCTAAACAATTACTTTATACTACAATTTCTTCGGCTTATTCGCACTGCTTTCATTACAATTTTTACACCTTCTATTTCTAATAATCCTTCCAAAAAAAATGACAGCTATCAGTGAAAATGCCGAGTGGCATGTGGCCAAACACGCGTCGGCGTGTTAAAACGCGTCAGAGAGCTAAAAAGTTTAAAAAAGGGGAGGGGGCGGAGCTATAACCACACCACTTTATTTCCACCAATAGGAATCCTCGCTCCTATCTCTCTCCCGTGTTTGTACGTCACCGAGCGCATTGCTTGCTACTTGTTTTTCACGATTTTTTCGTGTTTTATTTTTTAATTTTTTTTTTTTACGTTAGGACCAACGCGCACTCGGCCTTAAGAGATTAATCGTCGATCCGTCCGACAGTGTGAGTCGTAGTGCACGAGAGAGAGAAACAGCTGTTCAGTTTAGATCGACGAGTCAACAAGAGAGCGTGTTATTTATTCATCGTTGCGTCGTAACTGCCCACACGTTAACTCGCGTGTTACGTCAACAACAAACAAAGGCTTTACTACTTACGCTGTTGATACGCGCACGAACGATATATAGTTTTGAAGTTTCAGTTGAGAGACTGATATACATATATTTAGAACATCGTCAACATAGGCATAGATTTATCATATTTGGATTACATTCAACTGCCAATTACTAGGTAATTATTATACGTATATACAAAAATCGTCTCGTTCAGTAGAATAAGAAACAAAAATTAGTCAATATTATTACGTGACAACTATGTATGTAGTTTACGTTATGTGCAGGCCTTTTAAACAGCTTCCGTTTATACGTGACGAATTTGCGATTGGAATTGGAACCGTTAAACTATTTGCATATATTCGTTTACCGGAATATTCGTTGTCTGGTTTTTACATGATATTGTACCAATCTGTGACAAATGTAGGTTTGTCTTATTTACATAAGTCCAAACAATTGCAATCGTCATTTTTGATTATTGGAGTTTGGGATTGAATTTTGCTTTTTGTTGTCGAAATTTTCAAGGAGGAAAAAATCTAGCAATTTCGTGTTTTTTATACTATTTCTGCAATGAATATAGTTTGTCGCAATGTCTCTATTTTTTGTTTGGGATGGATGTTGAACAAAAAAACATTTTTATTGTAGAAATTCAAGGGTTGCATAATTTTAGTAATTTGTACCGTTTAATTCTATTCTTCTGTAGTTTAGAAAAAATGTGATTCTAATTGATTTATTGGAATTTGGGATTGAATTTTGTTTTTCGTTGTCCAAATTTTCAGGGAGAATAAAATCTAGAAATTTGGTGTTTTTTATACTATTTCTGCAATGGATACTGTTTGTTGCAATGTCTTTACTTTTTGTTTGGAGTTTGTGATGGATATTGAAAAGTAAAGTCATTTTTATTGCAAAAATTCCAGGGCTGCATAATTTTAATAATATGTAAAATTTAACGCTATTCTTCTGTATTTTCAAAAAAATGTGATCCTAATTTTTTTATTGGAATTTGGGATTGAATGTTATTTTTATTCTTAAAATCTTCAGGGAGGAAAGAAATCTAGCAATTTGCAGTATTTTGTATTATTTCTGCAACGAATATAGTTTGCCGCGATGTGTCTAATTTTTATTTCGAATTTGTGATAGAAATTGAAAAGAAAAATAATTTTTATTGTAGAGATTTCGAGGCCACATAATTTTAGTAATTTCTTCAATTTATCGCAATTGATTTTAAATGCAAAATGTGCAAGCCAACAAAGTTTGAAGCCAAACAGCAGAAAGCCTCCAAAAATTTGAGTAATTTGTTCCGCTCGATACTATTCTGCAATTAATATATTATCGCATTCAATTTTTTACCAATATTTGACATTGAACTTGGAGCAATCTATTTATTGACATTGCTTCCTCATTCAATTTCATTTTTCACAAAGCCACCTCTATGAGGAAATTTTATTTATTAATTTTTGCTTCCTTCGTAGAGGAAACTTTGCAAAAAATAAAATTTAACGACGAAGCAATATGCAAAATTTTACTTTGCATTATTTTCAATTTTAATTAGCATTCTTCTTTTTTTTCATTTCATTCTATATTTCTGGTCGTTACTTGTGCAACAGCACAAAAACATAAGCAGACCCACGCACTTTTTTTTTTTAATTAAAAATTGAAACGAAAAATGTATAATCCAAAAAAAAAAAAAATAGAGGACATTACACACACGTCTACGAAGCACCGTTACAAACACGGTTGTAACACATTTTGATTAAATACAAAATTTTCACTCATTTGCTCAATTTTTGCCAAATCCAGGAGCAAAAACGATAATTTTTTGAAAAAATTCAAAATCATATAAATTTCGAACCGCTTTACCGATCATCACCAAATTAAGTAACGCAACAGCGCTAAATGTTATTTTTCTTTTGTAAAGATTTTCAGTTGATTTGCTGAGATTTTACGTGAGTCAGAGCAAAACGTAAATTTTTTGAAAAAATTCAAAATCCCATAAAAACCGAACCAATCTGTCTTTGATATTAAATTTGGGCGAACTACCAAAGCTACTAAATTTGGACGACTCTGTTCAATTTTAATACGAAGTTTCAGTTTCTAAAAAATTTGTTCGATCTATAGCGGACATTTTTCATAATCTCAAAAATCTGATAAAAATACAAAGCGTGAATCCGATTTTTCGAAAATGTGTGCCAAGTGAAGATTTGTCAGTACTCTACATGGCATTTAAATTTGAGCTCATTCTGTCGAATAGTTCGCAATTTATATTAATATAAATTTCAGGCCTTTAATCTCTCACACATATACAGTTCCAGATCATTTTGAGTGTCCTGACACGAAAAAACAAAAAAAAAAACAAAATTCATGAAAGCAAAGCTTCGAGAAACAAAAAAAAATCCACCTGTTATTTATTTTATCCAACAAAATGTTGTATATAGCCTGTATCTTACTGTTAAGTAAATTTCTTAAATTATCTAAGATTTGAGATTAGAGAATCAGTCAAAAAAGTGTGACTCATAAATACAATTCCCTGACCACAGTGCACTCTTTATCAGTGTGTCCTGATCAAGTCCTGCATGCTCTTGATTCATCACTCTTTTTTTTTTTTTCTTTTAATTTAATTTAAGTTCTATTTGCATTCCGAGTTTGTCAATAATCAACACCATCTATATTACAGAGTACAAAATGAATTTGTCCTTCGCCGGCTGTGGCTTCCTCGGTATTTATCACGTTGGCGTGGCAGTGTGTTTCAAGAAGTATGCGCCTCATTTACTTTTGGATAAGATCAGCGGTGCATCGGCTGGAGCAATAGCAGCATGTTGCCTCCTTTGTGATTTGCCCCTCGGTGAGTGAACTCCCTCTATTGTTTACATACTTAAAATGATACGCAATATCTTTGAGTTTCTCTTCTATGCAGCTGAAAGAAAAAAAAAAGAAAAAGAGAGAAAAAACAAAACAAAAAAATTGGATTACGCATGTTTCTCTCAATCTGGATCAAACTCATTTGCACGCTTTTGCCCTCTTGCATTCTTGCGTTCTTTTTACTCTTTTTTTTTTATTCCTTCATACACAATTTGTTGAAATGGCATTTAACAGCAATTCTCTGAATAAAAAAGCGCATATTTGAGATTCTTCATGAATCTTACGTTTCATTTTTGTTTTAAAATTTTTTGCTTCAACAATTGTGTATCACTTTACATCACCATATAACACTTATCTCAATAATGTTCTTTGTTAGCCGCTCTTTGATTAATCTAGCATGCTGAAAGGCACTTCAGCTAATGGTACAAAGTGCAAACTAGCACACATTTATTATCTCTCAGTCTGTGCATAAAATTCACGGTTCTTTTTCATCTAATATCGATTATAAATGATGGCATATTTTTTTGTTTGTTTAATAACGCTTTTTTTTCTCCTTTCAGTGTTGCTTGAGGAAAGTCTTCGTTAATAATCTTGTTTTGCTAAAAAAAAAAAATAAGAAAAATGGCAAAAACATTGTGATATTCGATGCTTCTATTGACTAATACTCTTCTTTTATATATGAATAAACGTATCTCGAAGCAGAGCGTGCAAATAGATTAATGATACTGCAATAGGGAAGCTGACTGCATTTGGAGCAAAACACCGAGTTGATAAGTGGGTCAAGCTTAGAAAAGGCCAATTGGAAATCGTATTGTAATGCGCAAACGACAATCAAGGCCGTATATTCTTCTTTTTCATCTTTTATTTTATTTTATTTTTTTCTACTTTCCTTTTATCGCCATTCAATTGATTGACAAACACGAGACGCGCATGGCTTCTTTGTAGATTAAATAGTCCGAGCCTAGGTAAACACTTGACAATCTCCGAGAATTCTGTAGAGAATTTTTGGTCAATGACCCAACTCCTTTTGATAAACGGCTTTGTTTATAAATTTCGACATTAGACCTTCCACGTACATTACTGTGGCACACCAATGGCCTTTTTTCTCTTCTTTCTTTCGATAAGACTTGCGAACGTCATGAACGTTAACAAGATGTCGAAAATACAAAATTTGTAAACGTAAATTGCTTGATTTCTTACGTATTTATTTTTTTTACAGAGAATCGAATTCTATAAGTCTGAGCTTTGTCATCACATACATATTAATGACAATAATAACGAGAGCAATTTCTGAAGCGTATAAAATAATTCTTACATCGTTTTAACTTTCAGATCGGTTTTATCTTTAATCTTCATCGGGGATTTCGATAATGTATCGATAGATCATTCGCGATTATTTGATAAAACTTTGCTCTCCAGTATAACACACACTTAAGATATTTATTTCAACGTTTTCATGCCTGTAAGGAAAGATCTTTTTTTTTTGCTTTGCGAGTCGACGAACGCACGTTGGCTTATCAAAAAAGACGAATGTCTAAAGTTTAAAAAGTCACGACGAAAATAAAATTAACGGCGATTGGACAAAAGAATAAAAAGCACCAAAGATTCCGAGATATTGGAATGTATTTATTTTTTTTTAATCTGAAGCCAGGTGCAATTGTCAAGGTCCAAATCGCATGACGACCGAACGTGCGATCAATGCTCTTTTGTTTCCGGCTTTCATGATCGACAATTATAATCGACTCTGACACGGCTTATGCTGATTATCTGATATGCAGCTAAGCGATTGACCCAATAGCGGATGGACGAATGTTACGATTGTACGATGATAAAATGTAACGTCAGCGATAAGAAATATTAGAATAAACGTGTATTCTAAATACTTTACAGCTTACATAAATGTAGATTTTTTTTTTTTATTCAATAAAAGATTCAAGATTTGATGAAAAAAAGATTAATAATTTTAGCCGCTTCTTGTTAATTTCTCATATTTATTTGAATAAATTTTTCATTCGAACATCGATCATCCCTGAATCTTTATTTTCATAAAGATCAGAGAGTCGTATAAAAAAAGCTGTTCAGTATATTCGCTAAAAAATGTTATACAAGCCACCTTTTTTATTTGCAGGTGAAATGACGAGCAACCTTTTGCGAGTTGCAAAGGACGCTCGACAACGTACCCTCGGACCCTTCAGCCCCTCCTTCAACGTTCAAAATATACTTCTGGAGAGCTTGCAAAAGGTTTGCGACTGTAATAAGCATTTATATCACAAATTAAGGGCCCTGCTCAGATTAGCAGTTGGAAAAATGATCAATATTCGAGATTTTTTCTCCAAGTAAGCGACAGAATAATATTGCTCAAGGTTTTCAGTGTTAATAGTGATTTAATATTGAAATATCTTTTTTTTTTAATATGATTATCTATAATAATATCGGCAAACCAGTGCAGAATGATAAGAACTAAAAAAATAATAGAACTAAATAAAAAATAGTTATTTGATGCCAATTGTTTGAAAAATATTTGTAACATTTTGTGTGCACCGGATGATTAGTTTTATAGTTTTTTTTCAATTCCCATTGCATTGATACTAGTATAATCTGGATGTAAGAAAAATACTCAGATCTGAATATAAAAAAATGACAGAAGTTTGATAGAAACAAAGAAAAAATACAAAATATTTTTCATTGAATTATTGCTGAAACATAGAAAATAATATCTTTTTTTTTTTCTACCGATTACAAAATTGACAAAATTACAAAAATGAAAGAAACTTTTACGCCTAAAATCCGTTGAAGTCCTGACTTAACATTTAAATTAATCGCTTCGTTCGCTTGACGACACTTTACTCTTGACATTTTCAGTTTTTACCAAACGACGCTCACCTCCGTGTCAGCGGTAAGCTCCACATTTCTCTCACGAGGGTTTACGACGGTAAAAATGTCATCGTTTCACAGTTCAATTCCCGAGAGGACCTCCTACAAGTACGATTTTTTTTCTGGAATTAAAATTTAAAAAAAAAATTATCATCCTAAGTGTAAATTATAATTTCCACCGAATTTCAGGCTCTGCTCGCGAGTTCCTTCATTCCTATTTTTTCGGGATTACTACCGCCAAGATTTCACGGAATCCGATACATGGACGGTGGTTTCAGCGACAATCTTCCAACCCTGGACGAGAACACCATCACGATTAGTCCATTCTGCGGCGAAAGTGATATTTGCCCACGAGATATATCCTCCCAATTGTTTCACGTAAGATTTTCGTGTCTCTTCTTAAATTCTACAATCATTGTACGACTCTCATAACTCCGTTCGTTAAATAATTTCTATTTTATTTTTTTTTATCGCATTACAGGTGAATTTCGCAAACACCAGTATCGAGCTCTCGAGACAAAATATTTACAGGTTTGCGAGAATTCTCTTTCCTCCAAATCCTGAGGTAAAAATTCTTATATCATTGGCATTTTTTATTATATGTTCTATACATTGGATTTAGATTCTATAAGATATTATTATTTCAGATACTTTCGAACATGTGCAAGCAAGGTTTCAACGATGCGCTCAGATTCTTGCATCGAAATAATTTGATAAACTGCACGCGATGCCTCGCCGTTCAATCGACGTTCGTCGTATCTGAGACACTCGACGACAGCATGGAGTATGATCCCGAGTGTTTGGAATGCAAAGTGCACAGACAGGTAATTAATATGTTATAAATAAATAAACAATCGATCAAATTGATTGCGAGAGAGAGAGAGATAACGGTAAAATGATTGATAATGACAGAAACGTGTTTCACAGTGTCTCAAAGTCATGTGAAAAAATGTACCGCGTTACATAAGAGACAAAAGAGATAGTTACGTTCTTTTCAAATCAATGCCAAATAAAAATGGTTAACATTTTTTCGGGTCTATGCTAAGAATCATCGGACGCGGAAATGAATTTTACATTCGTTAATCGGTCGCTTTTATCCGAAATATATTATCGCCTGACGTATGAGGCAAGAATTTCGAATCAATGCCATATGAAAATGGTTTATATTTTGGGTATGAGCGAATTGTCGTCGAACCAGGAAATGAATTCTACAGCCATTAAATGCTTTTGTCCGAAATGTCAATCATTTGGCATTGAACCGAAAAACTGAGAACTATCACTTTTGCCTCATATGTCACGTGGTATGTGTTTCACTTCTCCTTAAGGAGGTTTCGAGCGATAGTAGTTTGAAGGAGTAATTACAGCATGTGTCCTTGATCTTAAATTGAAAATTGAAAAACCATTTATTTATTTATTTATTTATTTATTTATTTATTTACATAGGACAAGCTTACTTTTTTATTAAAAAAAAATCTTTTATATTATTATTTAAATCATAATTAAAAAGTACGCGCTTTGATAATAATCTTCAAAATCTTATGAATTGAGAAAAAAAATGTGTGTTTTGAAGGCCTCCTCAGTCTATTCTGAGAAGGACGTAGATCAATGCCGATACGTGTTAAAAAAAAAATTCTTATAATCTCTAAGGCCGCACAGTGCCGAAAATAAACTAGTTTTCGGCAATATTTCGGCCTTAAAATAATCCATGCTTAACTTGACAAATAATTTCGATTTTATTTATTTAATCATTAATAACCGAAGCTTCTTGTAATTAAGTAAATAGATGAATTTGCACTAACAATAAGCATGATATAATATCCAAAAAAAATGTTAACAGGAAGCGTTGGTAGCAAATTTGCCAGAACCGGTGATGACGATATTCCAGGACGCGATCGACGCGGCAAACAAGGGTATCATTAATTGGCTGTTCAAGCACAGGAGCGTGAAATTATTGTCCCTTCTCAGTCTACCCTACGTTTTACCTGCGGATGTTGTCTACGCAACTTTCACAAAGTAAGTTTAAAAACACACACACAAATTCTTTGCATGCTAATTTAATTGTTTGTTTCTTTAACAAGAATTCTATTTTCACGAAATGCCGCGAATACGCTCCTCCTCCTTATAATCGACCAGATTTTCTCGTGCCATAAAAAATATTAACAAATAGTTTATATAGAACAGAGTGTAAAATAATTACATAACAGAAGCCAGCAGCTGGAAATAGCCACCTTACATTTGTTTCGGAATATCAATGCATGAAAATACTAACAAAAAATCAATGTTTGCTGATCAGCTTGGTAGGAAACTCTGTAGAAATACGTACCTTGGAATATAAGGTTATCGGAAATATCCTGCGCACTCCTCAGAAGACGGTTACCAAGTGTGCAATGCACTTGACCTCTTCGCCACGGTAAGCGAGCAGTAAGCCCTCTAATTAAATTTTTTTATCATTTGTTTCGTCGCGAGTCTGAGCTTACAAGACGGGCTATTCATCATTATTCGAACTTATCTATAACAACAAATAGTAGCTTACTCATTTTCACGAACACACGTTCGAGAAATTAAGGGAAGACTATAGTGTTATTTTATTTTTTTTCAACAAATTTGTTTGCAAACATTTTACATAAATTTTTTGTTAGAAAAATCGATGTTCCCCAAAAATTCGACTAAAAAAAATCCTTTGAAAGTTAATCCCTTTTTTGCAATATGTGTTACCGGATTTTTTTTGCATTCAATAAGGTATTAAAATTGAAATTTCTAGGTCCAAAAAATAGAGAAACTGGGAATATAAATTGTGGATAAACCTTCGAATGAAATCTTCAAGCAGGTTTCTGTGATTTTAGAGGAAAACAATCGAAAAATTATATGCAAAGTTGGGGGAAAAAAAGTTTGACGGAAGTAGAAAGATCAAAAGTCGCTATAGCCTCCCCTTCATGCCGGAAATTCTTGTCCCATTTGCCTCGAATGAGAAACAGGAATATGCTAAATTGACTCTATGAATCATTCGTTGTAGGAGTGATTTTATTTTCGTTCTGTGCTTAGCAATCTTGAGACACCGGATGGATATTTATCGATGATTATTTTGTTTTGCTTGGCTTAAACGGAGATTGAGGAAGAAAAAAATTAAAATAAAATTATTCCAAGAAGAGAAAATTTGGCCCATTCTTGAGTTATGATGCTTCAAAAAAATAATGATCGTGTGAAGAAAGGCGGCGTTGGTGAAGGAATCTGTAGCCTTTTTTGGCTTTGCCTCTGTCTAAAAATAAATCTATGTTCGTTCGCAATTTTTGTTACACCATAAAAAAAAAAAAATTGGTATCCAGTTTTTAATTATTATTTGGATTTGGAGAATTTGCTGTTTCGACAAAATTGTCGAAACCTCGTAACTAAATATCAAATATTCTATTCTCAGATTCATCTTGAATGCACCAAAGTTGCGAAACAATCTGCTGGAAATAAGTCGATTCTTAATGGAACAGCTAGGCATTCTATTTCCGAAGATGAACGTTTATTATCAGCCCATCTCTCAAACAATAAAGTGTCAGCTTGCTATACGAGAATACGGGTCAAGTAAGTATATCATTATCGATAAAATAAGATTAATTCTATGAGAAAAACAACAAGCAAAGCAAAAGTCAAGGATTGTTGAGACCAACGTATTTTTTTTTTCTCTTTCGTTTTATAGACATTTACGACATGGAGGCCCTCGAAAATAGTGATCACGGATCGTTCAAACAGAAAGGAAATCGAAATTTCGCCCTTCAATATAACAACGAGACGTAAGTCTTTTTTTTTTTTTAAATAACATAATATGCAAATTAATCGAGCGGATATGAATTATCCGAATTATTTTACAAAAAAATATTTTTTTACAAGGACAACAGTTATTTAAAATTATTATTAATCTTCATAATTTTTGTTCTATCTTTTATTTTATTTTATCAATTATCTTTTTTACTAGCTCTTCCAAATTGAACCGAATTATTAGACTTTTATACTCAAGTAATAGAAAATCATTTTTTCTAAGCTATCGAGAATCGAATAAGATTAATTTCCAATATAAAAAACAATAGAACGCGTTTTTTTTTCGCCTGATTTCGGTGGATCCCTCTCCGCAACTTAATTATTAGGAATATAATTTTTATGAAATTGAGAAAAAGTTTAAATAACATTTGTCCCAAAGAATAATAGTTTCTTTTTTTTTTTTTTTAATTAGTCTTCATAATTAATTCGACACAGTAATATTTTAAAATGAATTTTCATTTGCATGATAAGAGTATTAAAAAAAAAATAACAAAATTGTCTCAGCAGAGCTGCTTGGGAGCACGACGAGCACGAACACACGCGAAAATCGAATTGCGTGATAAATATGTCAAGCGGTGGGCCAGTGGACGATACCTTTGAGAATATACTCCAGGTGACCTCGCACCAAGAAGCAATAATGGCGTATTATTACATGGACGAGAATAACAAGGTACAAGTTACGGAGATATTCGATGTGTCGGACGCGGACGCTCACGGTGTTTTAACGCCAAACGAGATAGAAGTTAATACGCAATTGACGTTCGACGAGTGGGACGAGCCAACGTGGTTGTCGCAGCACGCGCGTCCCGACGGTAAGTCGTATAGATTAGAGGATTTTAAGAATATTTTGAGTAAAATGCTCGCCAAAAAGCATAACGACATAATGGGAGAAAATGTTGAAAAAGAAATAACGAACGATGGGAGCGATAACAGCCAATAATGCAGCTTAGAAAAAAAAACAAAAAAAAAAAAAATGAAAATGAAAAGAAAAAAAGTTCGTTCTGATGAACGCGTGTGTGTGATTCCCATAGTGGTAACAGAGTCTCTGTATACGGATGATAATCAACAAAGTATGGAGGACCTGTCTGACATATCTTTCGACGATGACCTATTCGACGGATCGAATATATTTTCCGATCCTGAGAGCGAGTGGGGAATGGAGAAGAATCGTGATGTAATGCCTGCCGATCTGCTAACCTCGGCAAGTCCTCCCGACAGTCGACCTGAAGTCGATCAGCCTGCCTACTCCAATCTTTAATTTCAAGACAATCTGCTCTTTCTTTTTTTTTTTTTAATTTCTCTACTGTTTACTTATACCGCTCTTATCATTCCTTCATTTATTCGCGCACGATCATCAACACTCATATTCTCTTCTTCACATACGCTACGTAAAACGTAGTTTCTTCGCGTATTTACGCAATGGGAAGATATATCGTTGTAATCGAATTGAACGAGACGATCAAAGGTGATTGATGATCAATCGGCCGAATTCTTTCTTTTTTTCAAGACTTATGAAATTCAGCAGTTTATATTTGTACAGAATACTTTTTCTGGCCGGTTTTTTCTAACTATTTCGAGAGAATGTTGCGAGACTCTGCGAGTCCTCCCAACAGTCGACAGTGAAGTCGATCGAACTGCCTTTTTCAATCTATAATTTAGAGATAATCTTCTATTTTTTTTTTAAATTTCTCTACTGTTACTTATACCGCTCTCACTATTCCTTCATCTAATTATTCCTTCCATCAATTCGCACACGATCATCTACACTCATTCGCCTCTTAAACGCTTGCGTTAGCTACGCATTGGCAAAAAAAATATTGTTATATCGAATGAAAGAGATGTGGAATAATGATATCCGGCAATTTATAATTGTATAGAAAATTTGTGGTGTGTTAAAGCTGCGGCGGAGCGATTTTATTGCGCCTTATGGGACGGGAAACGATGTAGCAAGCGAAAGTGAAGGAGGAGTGCTATGCTTTTTTAATCCAAGAAAAAAAAGAGTCTAAATGTCTGAAAAACATTTGTAATAGCCTCTTTCCTTACGATGCTTTAGTATTTTTTTTTATATATTTTTTCTGGTCAATGTACAGAGCGACACGTTTCCCATTTCGACGTGAATTACAACAACAACAGCAACAAAAATGTTATATTTATCGATAGTCACTCGCCGAATACGTGTCGTTTATTGCACGTGCAGCTGACTCCCAGTGTGTGTTTTTTTTTAAATTTTTTGTTTATTAATGACAAAATAATTGAAACCACTGCCGGACGAATTAATGCGAGAAAAGATAGAAGAAAAAATAGTAATAATCGACTGGCGCGATTTATCTCTTGCCAAGCACGATAACAAATTATTTTCATACTTATTTATACAATCGGGTGAAAGATTTTTGTTATACAAATTATGTCTTGCCAAGCGCCTCGCGAAGCGCGAAAGTTTGCGGCGGTCGAAGATGACTACAAAAAAAAAAAAAAAAAAACGCTTTGGAAATTACGGAGTACAATGAATTCGCGTGGATTACCAGACGTGTGCGAGTCACTTCGACGGAAACAGCCATTTATTAATGGTTATTACCCCGCAAACTTGCATTTTTAGTCTAATTTAAAGTGTCGACAAGGTAATTTTTTTTTTTTACGAATCAAGTTTCTCGCGTTACTGCTAAGAAAAAAAAAGAAAAAAATTACGCTATTGATAGCCGAGATCAAGATTAGTGTCTTAAGACGAGAGGGAGATTTTTTTTTATCTATTCGCAAGCGGATAAATGAATTTGTAACCGCTGATTGATTTCGCAACGCGAAATACTAGTCGGATAAACTTATCGACTGAGGCAACAATGTTGAATTTTTTTATACTGCAAAATGTTCTTTCTTTTTTTTACTTCTTTTTTTTTTTGTACATAATTACGAAATACGAGAGTAAATGAAACGCTTAATGTTCAGCCAATTTGTTGGGCAATGTGGATCATTGCTCACGCTAAAGTTTCGCAGAATTGCGCGACTCTCTTTCCAAGCTTGCACGAAGATGCTGATTACTCAAAAGATTATTTTATTTGGTACGCCAAAACACGTCCGAATGATTGATTTTTTTTATTACGTTTTTAGACACAGTTTCCACTGATTTCTAAGATGAAACGTGTTTTATGTACAAAGTTCTTCGTGTTAAAAAATCGCTCCGTCGGTATATAAGAATTTGTAGGCGGTCCATTTATTAGAAAATACAGAAAAATTAAAAAAAAAAGAAATAAAAACGCCTACGATTTCACATATTCGGATCTAAGACGTTATTTTTACATGATTCTTTTTTAAATACATTTTTTTTATCGTTTAAAAAATAAATAAAACACGTCTCATCTCTGACACAGACGAAGCAGTAAAATAACTTAATAACAATTTATAAATCAAACGGACATTTGGTATACTCTTCTGTGTCTACCGAAGAGATAACATTTTGAAAAATTGTCATCGTGAGGCTTCTCCGTGCAAAGGGAAGACCGACGAAAAATGCTTTGAAAATTGACCTGATAAGTCTGATAAACGAGCTCAAAATAAATCTCGTGATAGTTTTTTTTTTTTTTTTTTTTTAATGCGAACTTACTGAAGTTCGGTTAGATATTCTTAAAAATAGAAACAAATTATTTAAAAAAAAAAAAATAAATAAAATGTATAGCAGAGTGAGTCGTACTAAGTCGTTTAACAAGGAACGTTTGTACCTGCAGTATTTACACCTGTACAGAGTACGATAGGGGGGGAGGGTTTAAATGTACCATGACATCTTTAACAATTGAAAAATAAAACAGCGAGCTCTTTCGAGTTACAAGTCAGGACGCAAAAGAAACTTTTGCAGTATGAGTCATTAGTAACAATGTTGATATTGTTGTTGGCCCTAATTTATCTTTGTTACTAGGTACTTATTTATTTGGATGATTATTATGGTAGGGGCGTTTGCCATGTTTACGACTATCTGTACTAATTTATACCTCGTTATAAATCTGATAAATGATATTTTATGTAAATATACAAAACTATATATTTTTCATTTTCTCGTGTACTTCTTTCTCCTTCTTCGTACCACCTTTTTCACCACGAAATCGTTGTTGAAAATTTTGTTTAAAATTTTGTTGGTAAGTAGTTTAGGTATAAAAATTTTTCTGAGAAAAAACGCTCATCATATTTCTGCTGAAATATGATGAGCGAATTTGAGAAACGCGTATGAAGGATGGATTGATGAATAACACTACTCATTTTGTAGATTTTCTTTCTTCTTTTAATATAAAAACAAATCATATATTGGTAGTATGTACTATAGGTATGTAGTACCTGTGAATGCGTTATGTACAATAATAATTGAAACCTTTTTTTCGAATAATACGAGGTGTGCTAGCGTGCCGGCAAAAAAAAAAGAAAAAAAAAGGAAAAAAATCCTTCCAGACAGAACTAAGCTTCTACCTAAGTTTTAATATTTTTTTTTTTTTAATATATATACTTTTTTTTCTTTATTGCACATACACACGAATTTGGCTACTTATGTATGTACATATGTATAATTTTCTCGAGTTCGTTGATCGTAACGCGAAGATAGATGTACAATGGGAGGTTGACAACGGATAAAGAGGACGACAATTGGTGCGCTGATGAGTGATTGTGCGCTCTCATTCGAAAAGCTTCTAAAACGTGTTATACATCTTTTCTTTTTTAATTTTTTTTTATTTCTGCTTCTTCTTTTTTTTTTTTTTTTTCTTTTGTCTGTCACGTTGAACCGGCACGCGCACCCATTAAATCCCCTTAACCGTACACAGCTGTCGAATTTCTTCTTGAAATTAAAAAAAAAAGAAAAAAAAAAAAAAAAAAAAAATTGAGAGAGCACAGGCTCCAATTATTCGCGTAAAGTGGATGAAAAAACGATGATCGTATTATGAAACTTCGCGTAGAGTTTGAACATGTTCAGAGTGAGTCCTCGCCGGGTGCAGAGGCCGAGCTTCGCTGAGGTTGAATTTGCGTTCTACTTGGTGAGTTACCGGCCGCAACATTGGCCTTGTGCTGCGCCGCCAAGCACTGTTGTAACTGTTGAAGCTGAACAATATCCACCGTAAGATCTCGACGTCTAATTTTTTATTCACATCACCGCCACCAAGGAGATTTTATTGCTTTCTTTTTTGTTTCTAAAACTTTTTACTTTTTTTTCTCTACTTTGGTCTCCCAAATCCGATTAATTACGTACTTGTTGCTGGGAGAGGCTCGCCACTCCGAGACTCTGGCTCTGCTGATTAACCTGGCCCGTAGCACCGGTTCTAGCGTGTAGGGACTTTGCCAGTAGTGTGTGCTTGTTCGCCGTTACACCCTGAGACGATGTCGCGGCCTGGCTCGCCATCAACACGGGTTTGCTTCCTCCTAAAAACAAAAAAAAAAATTATTTTCGAATGAAACCGTGATTCTTCATCAGAGAAGCATATTAAACAGATAAAGAAGAAAATCTTTTCCAATCTAGAGATATTTAAAAAATTTACAAAAAAAAACATGATTTTTTAGCATTTAAAGAATGCAGGTCGCAAAACGTGAAAAATATAGCTAATTTTTATTCGGCCTAAACTTTCGTGATATTCTAATTCTTTGTTTCGATATTTTATTCTTTTTGTTAATTCTATAATTTATTCATTTTAATCTATTAATTTATCAATTAATTATCATTTATTTATCGTTAAATATTTAATAAAAGTGACCTGTATGGTGTATTTTATATAAAGTCCTTTGAACATACTTTTTATCAATAAATTTTATAAGAAAGAAATAAAAAGTAGAACTTTGCGCATACCTAATAATTTCTTTTTCGCATCAATTTCTTCCACAAAAAATCTGAATTATTTTTTACAAATCTTGTCCAAAGGTTGATATAAAAAATTGCTAACGTTTGAAAAAAAAAATAATGTAAAAAATTCCAGTTAAATTGATTTAAAAAATTAGAAGTTTCGATTTTTTTTGTCACTTTTATCAAATATTCGAACGATGAATGAATTACAAAAATATCTCGACAAAAGATAAATAAAGAAAAACTTACCCATTATCGGAGTTAGAACTTGCTTGTTACCCGATAGAATAAGTTGACTTGCTGTCATGGTTTTTCCCACAGTCACCAGTTGATTCTGCAGAACCGAGGACTTGACCTGGCTCGGCACCTGCACCTGGCGTCCCATCTGATTAAGTCGAGGCCTCTGAGATCCGACGAGTTGTATCGCCTGGCCCGCCTGCTAAATTTTTGTATTTTAATTCACAATACTTGAACTTTTTTTCTTTTCTTTTTAAAAAATTAAAAACGTAAAATTAAATTCAAAGGCAGTTTTAACGAAGCAAATATTACCTGTGAGCGATTGACAGCGGATGCTACGGCAGTAGCAGCAGCATTGGTACTACGTATATTTTGCTGTGACAATCCCTTGACGCCCGACGGTAAAATTTGAGCTGAATATACAAAAACGATATATAATAAGTACTTATAAAATGGATAGAGAAGATAAGAAATTCAATTTGACACAACTAACCGATCGGCAACGAAAGGTGAGTATTGGCAGGATTGGCAATGACCACCGTTGGAGTTGTCGATGCGACAGCGGTAGTAACAACGGTAGCAGGTACCATCTACAACAAAAAAAAATTATTTTTTTTTCAAATTGTTGCCAGAATAAAAAAAATTGACATTTTTCGCAAAAATTGTGTATTAGATATCAAAATTTTTGAGCTTTCACCCAGAACGGGCGGACGTTTGTGTCAATTTACTTTAGTGTCATTTTAGTAACATTTTCAAACTCGAAAATATTCCTATATTTGGATCCCAATGCCCACTATTAATGGAAAATTTTAGTACAATGTACTTAAAAATTGATGAAAATATTGTTATTTCTCTACGCAAAAACCAAAAAAAAAATTAAGTTGAGAAAATACTAACGCTGGATACGGTGGTGCAAGTATTCGATCCGCTGGATATCGGCAGCGTGACGATTACTCCCGTTGGCGTTACCGAGCCAGTTGCCGCCGAAACGGTCAGCGCCATTGTGATTGGTTGCGATAATCCGGGAAACGAGACCTGTACATTTTGAAGACCGTTTAACGAGTTCGGTAGACTAGTGAGATTTACGCCCTGGAGATTAACGTTGGCGGGCGGCGGGCTTGTCATTGGGCTGCTCGGCTGACTGCTCTGGCTCGACGACGCCGTAAGTCTCTCGAGAAGCGACGATGCGCTGTTTATTCCCGGTATCGGATTATCGGCCGATGGTGTACCTGTTCACATTACAATTGCTTTAATAATAAAGCTCATCGACACTTATCTTAATCGATCACTTTGCGAAAAATTGTTTTCAGCATGATCCTTAAATATAAATAAATAAATACTTGAAATGTTCAATAGAAATATTTGAAAAATGTGTAATTGTGTAAAATAAATATTTCTTTCAGTTTGCGCCTTTTTTTTTAAGTAATAAGGTTTAAGAAATTGAATAAAAAAACAAGCTTCAATCATTTTTTCAACATTTTGGTAGATAATGGAGCAATTTTTTTTTTTTTACTAAATCGTTTTTGTTCCGTTTATCTTCAGCTTCGAACTTACCGGCAAGTAATGCAGAAAGTCCCGGCATCGACAGACCCAGAGTTGAAGCGGTATCTTGAACTCTCGCCAATCTTACGGCGGTCGCTTTCACAGGCTGCTGCTTCCCAGCCAATTGACTCGTCAGCGCTGAACTGATACTCACTCTTACCTGTAAATAATCATTGATAAATCCTAAAAGAATCAAAGGGTCTAAAAAAAAATGGGCGACAATCGAATTTTTTCAACAGTTCAAGTCGAGTATTTGCTGTTTTCAGAAATAAGGAAACTCGGGGAGCTTTGTAGTTGATAGAAAAATGAATGAGTTCATTGAAACGGAAATCCACTTAAAACATTACTTTGAATAATTAATTATAACTAAAGTGCAGAAACAAAAATTTATACACTTTTTGAAAAATTATTTAAACCTTGAAGTAATTATTAATGGAGTCCAGTAAAATTTCCATTGTAAATATTAAAGAACATTCCAGGACATTTCTAGAATAAAAAAAAATGTAAAAATCAAGAAAATCCCAGAATTTTTCAACGTCTGCCTAAATTTAAGGACATTTCCAGATTTCCAGGACCACTGGATACCGTGTTATTATTCTACAATGAACGACATTATTTCGTGATAATCCTTTTAGTCAAATAACTTACCTGGCCGGTTGTACTCGGAACCGTTATTACATTTCCGTGACCAATGACACGCGGTGGGATAGAAGTGTTCAACGAGATCCTTCGTGGCTGAGCTTTCTGTTGAGCTAAATTAGCAGGGCTGCTGTTCAACAAGCTGAGAATAGCCGCGTTGTTCGCCTTCGTCGAAGACTGTGCACTATTGTTCATCGCGGCAGCAGCTGCGTTCGCTGAGAATACGAAAGGTTACAAAGTTATTTAGAATGCCTGAAATTTTTGTTTTTTTTTTTTCAACGCAATGAAACAACGTGGAAAATAATGCCGAATTGTCGCTTACCCGCAGCTTGCTGCTGAAATTGTTGAGCAGAGTTCATTAGGGAAGTAACGAGTGCGCTTATCGCGGGATTAGTCGAGTGCTTCTTGAACGTAGCCTCGCCCGAGCCCTGATTGCTGTTGCTGCTTTCGTTCATGTTACTTTGAACGCCGGCTTGCAATTGCGCCTGCTGAATTGCAAATTAAAAGAACCAAATAAATATCCAGAAATTAATTAGTTTAACGTTTGAAAAAAACGTAGTTAAAAAAAAAAGCGCGTTAAAAGTTTTTTACATTTTTAGAATCTAGAAAATCGGTTTATGTCTTCTGTCCTGAATACAAGAATTCTACAAAGATAAATTTATAAAAACGCAACTAAAAACAAAACTGAATTTCCGTGATTTTCAAAAGTCTTTAATCACTTCATGACTAAAAAAAAAAAAATCATATCCTTGACAACTTACCAATACGGGTACGGAGTTTGCAGCGACGGCAGTGTTTACAGTCGGAGTGACCTGAGCCTTCTGCTGAAAAACGAGAATTCCTGAACCGTTGCAAGGGTTGACAGTGTCGTTTACGGCGATCGTCGCGGTGGGATCGAGCTGAACAGGCACGGGAACGGGTAGAGGAGCAGGTACTGGCACAGGAGCTGGACTGTTTACCACTCCATTGGTAAGAGGCTGCTGCTGTTGCTGCTGCTGTTGCTGATGAACGGGAGCGGCCATGCCGCTTACACCGTCGTTTTGTGGAATGGCTTGTACCGCGCTTGAAACTCCGTCCAAGCACGCAACACCCGACTGTCCCGAAGTCGTGGCTTCCGTCATAGCCTTTATCGCGACCTGTCCAGTTAAATTGTTCAACTGGCCTTGAGCTCGCGAAAGAATCTATGTGAACAAAATTTTCACGCTCAATATTACGAATTCGAGAATAAAAAATGGGCAATCCACTTGGAGAAACTTTTACAAACCTGCTGTGCGACATGCTGCGATTGAGCTTGTTGCAACTGCTGAGCAGCCAACTGGGCAGCTTGTGCTTGTTGCGCCTAAAAATGTAAAAAAGCGATTTTGTGAATAAAGAATAATTGAAATTAGAGGTTTATAGAAGAAGAAGAAGAAGAAAAAAAACAAGTATTTCTGCAGGTACCTGCTGATGTGCCCTTTGCATCCCCGGTGTACATGTTACACGAGGGGCCTGCCCCGGTACAACATGCTTTATACGCACGTTTTTTCTACCCTCTTCGGTAAATATTTCCGTAAATTGCTGCATATAGTGATTGGCCTGAACTCTCGTGCCGAGAGTAAATCTTGATAAATAAATTGGAAAAAAAATGACCGGTTAATTGATTTGATTAACTGTAAAGTAGAACAGAAAAATACTAGTCAAATGAGTGTTACATTTTTACAATGAATTTCCAAGTAATTCTGATAATTGTTACATAAATACGCAAACTTTTTGCTGGTTTTAGTCAAATATTTTAAAAAGAAGAATTTTTACAAATTTAAAAATGTAAATTGTCATAAAATCCGAACTCTTTTTTTTTTTTACCGATTCTCATCAAATTAAATAGTGCGAAGCGTAGTTATCTATCTAAAACGAATTTTACAATAAATTTGCATTGCAAACCGATGACAAAATGTACCAAAAAAATGAGGAAGTTTCTCTAAACTTAGTGAATAAATGTAGGTAATTTCGTGGAGGAAAAAAGAAATGAATACCTGCACGCAGATCCGTTTCTTTCACCTTCGCGATGATCCCTGTCCACATAAAGCTCTCCCAGGTACTCGGAATTGGAAGGTCTTTGTAGGATTGAGAGCTTTATGTGATAAACACGACCTTGGCCCCGTTCAGTCTCTAATATATATTCTTCTATAAGTTGAGGCAGGCAGTCTTTCGTTTCCCGCGGTCGCTCGTAAGCTTTTGCGTATCTGTTTCAACGAGATTAACGAAACGACGATTAATTGAGCTTTGTTTTTCCGGCAAGCGATGCAATTTTTGAACATCGCAACATTGACAAGCGTTAAGTCAGAGTTAACTTGCCTCAAGACATCGATCGGCGTGCTCGGTGGAAGCAAGGGTGGATTGACGAGAGAAGGCGGTGGACAGGCAGTGGTTGTTGTTGGCAGTCCTCTCTTGGCACGCAATTTTTGCATTAAATCCTGTATCGTAAGTCCCTCTGGCTGGGCTAACTGCTCCAATTTCCTTTTTCGATTTACCGTCACCTAAACGAGTCAATCGAGTTACAAAAATGCTCTCGAATCAGACAAAATTCACGCTTTTGTATTAAGAAACAGCTACTTCAATCTGAGACAAATAAACGTGGCTTTTTCGTGAGGCAAAAAAAAATTCGTACGTTGAAATAGTTTAATTTAAAAAAATATATTTCCAAATATTTTATTTATTTTTAATTTTCTGTAAATTTCTGTAGAAATTGTAAGCGCGTTTTCATGAAATAAATGTACTGAATAAATTGTGTATTTCTTTTTACAAAAATAAGACCTGTTTTTTGTTTTTGCTGGAAATCCGCGTCATAATTTTGAAATGCCTTTCACACGTAATTATAAAAACAATTCAATAAAACGTTGAGTCATGCAACGACAAGAGCTATAAAATCAATTTGAATGCAAAAAAGTCGCATTAAATTATGTATTAGATAAATAACCAATTGCGTATTGTCCAAAGTATCGCTAGGTGACAATTCCTTGGACAACGCAAAGCGACAGAGGGCAAAATTACCTGAGAAAACTTTTTGGCTTGACGCATGAGCTGATGATCGGTGAGCAACGATTTCGACTGTCGCAGACGAGTAGTGGCGAGACTCGACGCGGGATTCGGATCGAGGCAAAGAGGTCCTTGTGTAGCCGCAACCAAACGAGACTCTAGCATCAGTCGTTCTTCGTGGCTCCATTCACCGTCGCTCGTCAGTGTCGATACGTCCGAAAGTACGCTCTGTTCATCATTCGATCGTTTTACTTTCATACTATTCTTCATCCTCCCCCGCCCCAATAATTTTTCAGAGTTTCTAACAATGTGTCATACCGAAATCACATTGCATGTATTTTCTGGTACGAAACAGGGATTTTTTTGTCTTCATAAAGTTATTTATATTTCACAGCTAAAATGTAGCGATTTTGATCCAACAAAAATTGAAAAAAAAAAAAAATGGGTGGATATTTTCGGCGTATGAGGAAATACAAGTTTCGCAAATCCATAACAAAATTTGCATTCTGACTACTAAATCCCGAGATTATGAATTTTTACCTGGCTATTATTTAACCAGGCAAATTCTTCAGAATTCGCGTAAAAATTCTTGAGAATTCGCATGAAAACCCTTGAGTTGATCTGAAAATTCTTTTATGACTTTCACATTGTTAGTCACCCCGTTATTCTTTTTTCAATAGCAGTCCCCTGGTTTATTCATTTTTATTACCTGAGTCGTGGGTTTCAATAGAACGTGATGTACTTCGGCTTTGTTATGAGGAAACGCTTTGCGATAGTCACGAACCTCGGCTATTATACAGCCGTCGTAAAACAAATGAGAATTACTCGGTTCGAGTTGCTCTGCGAGCATCGCCGGCAGCTGGCCATTGTCTATGCACGATAGTAGTTCACCCTGTTCGTAGCCCATTAGCTGCGTTTCCGCTAATAACGCACCTCCCTTCTCGAACGGGCTACCCTTATCGCTGATACCACGAAAAATTGTCATTATTCCAGTTATAACAACAACAACAAAAAACAGCGAGATTTATGAATAATTAAGGAGATTTTGGAGCTGTTTGTGCTATTCAAAACAGTGCTAAACGCTTCAAATAATTTTTTGTCATTTCTTAGCCATTAAATAACTGTAGTGAAGACTGAATTTTATTGCAGCATGTTTGCGTATTCAATTAAGGTGTACATTAATAGAAAATGCTTATTTTCGTTGAGTTTTTTTTCCCCAAGATTAATCCGTATTTCTTTACTGATTTTAACGCAAAATCACTCACTCCGTTTCCCGAAAAACGCTGAATATTATTCGTCTAGATATTCGATAGTATTAAGTGTTTAAAAAAGGCTTTTTTGAGTCATAAAATCGAGTAATTACAATCGATACTTATACCATAAAATATTCTTACGTAGAAACAGAAACATTGGGACAATTCTACACTGAAAATGTAGCAAAGGCAAATGTGCAAAAGCATTTGCTTTTTCATCGTTTTGTTTTACATGTTTCTTCGAGCTTTCTGCAGAAGAAAAAGAAATTACGATGTATTGTTTTTTTGAAAACATGAAATATTAATATTTGAGCAAAAAAAGAAGAATGAAAGCTTATCTTTTTTATTGGCTTTTGTTGGGAATTTTTTTTTAAACAAAAGTACTCCAAAAATGTATCTTTTCGAAAATTGCCATTAATAAGTTAATATTTTTGAAAAACTATCACCCGAAATATTTCTCTACATTACGAACTCATGCTGTAATATAAATTACCATTCACTGCAGTGAATTAAGCCATAAAAACTTTGTTAAATGAAAAAAACTATGAAAAATATTTATTGCTCATTTGCTTAGAAATCGCATCTGCACATAAACCGCTCCAAATTGCTCAACGATAATAATGTCTTTCCGATTTCTTACCTATTTCTTACAGCTAATGAGTATCCTTTGTTGCCGGCATAGAGATTGACTATCAGTGTGTGCAGTCCCTCTCTCTGCACCAATCGTCCCAACAGGTCACACTCGTTTTCAAGATTGTTCTAAAAGAAAGTACAACAGTGTAATACACAATTACCGGTTCCTGTAAAATCAAGAATTGAAGAATTTTTTTTATAACGTTTACCTCACTTTAAGTACGCTTCTATTTTTAGCCGAAAATGAGATTTATGAAGTCGAATCTGAATCACTGAATGTCGCCATTTTTTCAATATATAAACAAATTATTCACGGATAATAATCATGATTTAGATTAATAGATTCTATTTATTTATACCAATTGCAAAAAAGGCTTCTTGAGATAAAAACGCTTTTCTACAATATTTCAAGTGTTTTAGCTATTTGGTAACTTCGAAAATTTCGAAAATGCAACAAGATATCTAAGCATTGTTGACATATCAATTTTTGTAATAGTTTAATTTCTTCATAAAAAAAAAACTATAGAGTGCCTTTATTATTTTAAATGCAAATAAATACATACAAAATTGTAAAAGAATTTTTTCCACCCCTAAATACTTAAATAAATATAAAATCATAATTTCTTTATTTTTTTTTTTTTTTAAATAAATTCAATACAGCAATTGTATGTATAAATACCAGAACAGAATCAGGCGTAGCATGAGGAACTTTAGAAAGTTCCTCAAAGTATAGTCTGGTGAGTTTAGACTGAATACTGTGCCTAGATTGATTGAGCTGATCCTTTTTATGCATCAACGGCGAGGCTTTGTCCAATGTCGATGCCGCACCTGGGAGACCCATATTCTGGCCATCGTGCCAGCCTCTCGACACTTGGTTTATCATATCCTGTTACCAAAAATAAATTATACACATTTTAATGAATATTACAAAGCTCATTCGCAGTTTTCTGATAACAGTGCAAAAATATATATTTTTTTGCACTGTAATCATGTTTATTTTTTACCTGAGCTTGCCAACAGGCATCTTCCAAAGCAGATGCTGTGCCAATCATTTTGGCCCTTTTTCAATGATACCATATAATATCATAGTTCGTATACAGTCAACAATTTGTCACATCCTGAAAAAGATTAATAACATTTTTGTATTTATTTCACAAAACAGCAGCTCTTTAAAAATATGTTAAATAATTTTAATAAAAAATACAAAAAAAATGGAAGCAAAAGATTATAGCTTTAAAATTGAAAATAAAAATTGCATGAAAATCAAACTGCGGCAAATAATATCAGCTTATAAACAGAAATGAAACATAAAAAAAGGAATCGGAGAATATTATACGCAAAACGATGCATAAAATTATTAAAAACCACAATTTGTTACGTCCTGAATAAACATTGGTTCAAGTTTTTAATTTATTTCGCAAAACACTGCCACGTAAATAATTTCTTAAATAATTTTAATAGCAAATACAAAAAAAGGGAAGATAAAGATTATAGCATTAAAATTGAAAATATAAATTGGACGAAAATCAAACTGCGGCAAATAATATCAGCTTACAAACAGAAACGTGACATGAAAAATTGAATCCGAGAAAAATACGCTCAAAATAATGCGTAGAATTATTACGATAATAGCTTAAGAAGCAAAACACAGAATAAATAAATAAATAAATTAATTAATTGTAAATAAATAATAGGCTGCTGAAGAAAAAAACTACAAATTGACGACGAACATACAATTTATCAAATGCAACGTTTATTGCAAATTCCTCGCAACAAAAACATTGAATTATTGTCTAACGAATGAAAACTCTGATTAATCGAATAATAACATTTTATTCCTCGATCTAGTAAATTTTCATTTCTACTTTTCCCAAGAAAAAAAAAAAAAAAAAAAAAGAAAAAAACCTAGATGCATGTAACTTAGTTGTTATAGAAATTTGGTGTCAATAATCTGGGCCAAATGATAGTAATAAAGAGTTGAAAGAAATATAGCACCCAACTAGCATTGAATGAAAAGCACAGAATGCAGTTGAGTGTTAAAACAAATAGATGCAACTAACAAGAAATTTTGTTGTGATTTTCTTGTACACAATGTAATGCTTGGCTTAAATGTCAATAGCACGAAAAAGAAGGAAGTCAGCATTTGATATGGTGAATTGGTGATTGAAAGATTTCAAGGTAAAAAGCGAACGGACGAGAAGAAAAAAAGGTGATCGCGATGAAACTGGTGAAAATAGGAAAATTGCGTGAAACTCGGTGTTCTTACCTCGTTGATGATCGAATAACGTACGCAGTGGTAAACATTGACCACGGGGGATTACAGTAAAGTCAATTTTCCAATCATAACCTCACACGGAATCAATAAATAATAAGCAACACTATTACCAGGCAGTGAACGCACGCATCAATGTTATACGTTTAAGAGAGAAAAAAAGTCAACGTAATTATTTAGATTTTATAGACGAAAAAAATAATATCTACGAGGTAGAAATGTCATTTTTCGCTTTTTTTTCTTCGTTCTTTTTTCGTTTTTTTTTTTTTTTTTCGAAGCACAGTTGTAACCTATTATACAAACACGACACAGGCACAGACTGGGAAATTAACCACAATTCGCTGAACCAAGTGTTGTGGCGTTGGAATCGAGGATGCCAAGCGTTCAGGTAATACAGGCACCTGTTTATTAAGGCTCCATCTATCTTCGTACTAACGCCACAAACTACGCCAAGCAAGCGCGCCATCGCGCCGCCGCTGCCGCCGCCGAGCATTCAGTATCACTCGAACGGTTGCCGGATGATGACTTTGCGAATGTAAAATCATTCGGTGAGCGAAAAAACAACGAAAGCTGCCAGTTGTGTCTCTGCTTTTTTTTTGTTATCTATCAGTTTTATACTATAGATATCATTTTTTTCGATTCTTTCGTTGATTAATCCTGGATTTCATCGGCTGTCTGTATTTTCGGTATGTACGCCTATTTTAATCGTTTTGTTTTGTGTTTTTTTTTTATCAAAGTGTAACTCCCGTGAATGAGGTTATGACGTCATTAGATGTGCGACGTTCTTTGTCGTAATAAATGAAAAATAACTGAGAAATTTATGTAGGAATTTGTTACTTTGTAAGAATTTTCATTAGAACCCTGTTTTTTTGTTTCGTTACTCGACAACAAACATTTTTTTGGGACTCGAAGTATTTGATGAGAGCTTGAATTGGCAGGTATTTCATAATGCATAACCTAATATTCGGAGTATTTCGTAATTGAAAAGTACTATGCCCAGCTGTGCGTGTAAATCTATGTGAAGGCTTTTGTTGAAATTTGCTTAAGTAATTGTGATATCAATGATAATCCTTTGTGGTTATGATTGTTGTTATTAAGGTATTCGTACTGCTATATGCTAGTTAAGTCAGTCCTGAATTTTTCAAATTCTATGAATTTTGTGGTTTTATTGACTATTCTTTTTTTTCTAAAAAAAAAAAAAAAGGTTTATATTAGAAAAAAATCATAATATTAGTCTCATTACACATGCACAAGGTTGTAACCTGTTTCTGAGAGAAATCGCAGCCTGGAGGACAGGAATGTTGTTGGAGCTGATTAATAAATAGCCAAGATGCCTCTAGAGGGATTCATAGGGAAGATTTAGAAAAATCCTGGCTCGGAGGGGGGAGAATTAGAAAAATCCTGGCTTGGAGGGGGACTTGGGATTTGCCGCACTGAGAAAAATCATGACCTGGAGGGGGAAGGGTATTTTCTGAGACTTAGAATATTCCTGCCCTGTAGGAATGCCATAGGGAGTATTTAGAAAATTCCTGGCTTGAAGAAGGATGGATATTGTGGGTTTAGAAAAATCCTAAAATAGAGGTATGCTCATAAGGGAGACTTAGAAAATTCAAACCTGGATGAGGGATATATTGTGGAATATTGACTTTTTTAAGTCCCCCTAAAGAATAGATCCAATGTACAAAATTTACAAAATTCTAAAAGAAAAATTATAAAATCTACCGGGTCAATCAATGTAGCATGTTTCCATAAACGAAATAAGCTGTTTCTCAACAAAATCAGACTATTATCGATAAGCAGTTTTGCAGAAAATACAGCCAATATTTTTAAAAAACAGATCAAGACACTAAATACATATTATTTTTTATAGATGGAAGTAAAAGGACGTAATTGCTGGTAATTCCTGGTAGAATACGTGAGACTACAAAAATATATATATCGAATATATCAAAGATGGTCACTGGTCCAACCGAACATGGGATGCAGGCTGATGTAATATTCGTCATTGAGGGAACTGCCGTTAATGGCGCTTACCTAAATGATCTGAAAACAAATTACCTCATACCCACTCTAGAGTAAGTTCAATTCATAATTATTCTACTCTTGTTTATGAACCCTGTATGTGTTATAATCATTTTATACTATTTTTATCTTAAAGGTACTTCAGCCAGGGTGGCATAGAGGACAGAGAATATGTATCTGAGGTAAGATTCCTACTTAATTAAAATCCAAACTCTTATCTTATACTGTTAGCTGTTAAATATACTGTTAAAAATATTTATTGTAAATTTCCATTACGAGTGAAGGAAGCTCTTTTACACGAAACTGATGTATTAAATTTGATACTCAATTAAGATGTAAAATTGCAATACTTTCTTACTAAATTCTATAAAAATTTGGAAATTTGATATAAAATTTTGTAATTTTACTACACATGTATATTAAATTTAATATATCAGCTGAATAAAATTTCCAGTAATATAAATTTGCAAACATTTTTAAGAGTGTAATAGAAAAATAAATATATATATTTTCGCATGTTTCTACGGATGTGATATTTGGTATTTTCAATAAGTTGAATTGTACATTTTGACTAAATTGTGTAAATTTACTCTTTTACAGAATAGCACAACATTGTACGGTGTTGTGGTCTATCATGCAGCGGACTGCTTACCTTCACCTTGCACGTCTACCCTCGGCCCTTATTGCAACCCCCACAAGTTGTTGCTCACATTGGACAGATTGGAGTAAGAAAAAATATACTTTTAACCGATGACAGAATAAATTAAATTTACATAGAATTGAATATTAATTTAAATAGCCATATTATTTATTTACGAAAATAATTAAAGGATTAGAGTTGTAATAATTGAAAAACTTGTAAACTCATTTGATTTCTTTATTCATCGCAGAAATAATTTCGATACTCATTTCTTAAATTTTTTAAACATCCTTGCTCTTAATTTATTCTTTAAAAAGTTGCCACTAAGAAAAAAATGTCTTTTTTATAGGATGGTCGGTGGAAAGGGTGAATCGCATGCAAACATAGGCGAGGGTCTAGCAACGGGTTTACAATGTTTCGAAGATTTGCAATTGCGTCGCGAGCCAAATACCGCCTCGCAGAAGCACTGCATCCTTGTGTGCAATTCTCCGCCTTATCAAACGGTTGTACAGGAATCCTATAAGCTTGCAGGTCACACGGTGGAGCAATTGGCGGCGATGTACCAAGAGGTAAACCTGACTTCATTCGTATTATCCTTGATACATAATCGACTAACGCTAATCATAAAAAAATACGATTTTCAGAGAAACATAAGTTTGTCGATTTTATCGCCGCGAAAGATACCAGCGTTGTTCAAGCTTTTTGAGAAGGCCGGCGGAGATTTGCAATCCTCGCAGACGAAGAATTACGCCAAGGATCCGCGTCATTTGGTTCTATTGAGAAATTATAATTTGCAAGAGCGACCTGTTAGCCCGAGCATCAGTGGCGCGGTGGTTCATCCGACAAACACAAGTGCCGCTCAGATTCCTCTAAGTCCGTTGCAGAGTCACGACAGTCCGAACACAAATCAAACGAGCCAAAGTATATCGCAGCCCCAACAGCCGCAGGGTTCGGCTTTCAGAAATCCAACACCGCAAAATATAAATTCGGTTCATCAACCGGTCGCGCTTTCGATGTCAGTGCCGATGAACGCAGGTCGACCTGCCTTCAATCCTCAATTGAATCCTCCGCCAAATTATCATCCGGGTGGCATCGGTGCGAGAGCTACACATCCGCGATGGACAAGGCCGCCTTTTATAGCGCCTGGAGCTGTTCAACAGAACAACAATCAGGGCAGTGCTCTCATCGCACAGTTGACACAGCCTCCGTCATCGCTTGGGCTCAACGTTGCTTCTTTTGGTCAGAGAATGGATGGTAATTTACAGTTTTTAATTTGCATATTATCGGTAGATCTTGCCTTAATTTTAAAATTAATGATCGACTTTGAAGGCAAAAAAAAAGCATAAGAAAGACACTTTAAAAATTGCAAATAATTGTTTGTAAGTACAACTTTGTGAACCCAATTTCGATGCTTTTTCTCAGGCAATACTAATGTGATGGGAGGGAATCCGTCGCAGCAGCAGCAGCAACCTCCAAATCCACAACAGCAACAACAACAACAACAGCAGCAGCAGCTTACGCAACAGCAGCAGCAACAACAGCAGCTTACGCAGCAGCAGCAAATACAATTGTCGATACGTTTGCAACAGCAACAGGATGCTCAACGGCAACAAGCCCAACAAGCGGCACAACAGCAACAGGCCCAACAAGCACAACAGGCTCAACAGCAAAATGTTCAGCAACAGACGTCCATGGTTATGCAACCGCAATCGTCTCAGAGTCAACCACAGTTGGCGGTATCGAGCGTGAGTCAATCGGTGTCAAGCCAGGTACAACAGACTGTTACAGCTTCTCAAGGATCAGCGGGCGGACCTTCTGCTGGTCAAGCAGTACATAATCAGCCACAGGTACGAAACTTTTATTTTTCATTGTTTCAAATAAATTTTTAATAAGTTCATAAATAATTTATAATTAAATAATTCGAATAATAATTAAAATTTCACGTAAATTATTTAAAAATTGAGAAATTCATTTGATGTTCATTTAATAAACAAATAACATTTTAATTTTTTTATTTACGTAAAATAGCAATATTTTTAATAATATTCAAATTCAATTTTTTTTTAAATTTTACACGTATAAATTCGTATATATTTACAATTTACAGTTTTTTTTTTAATTTTTATATTTAGCAAAAATAGCAACTGGACTAGAATCCAATTTTGTTACAGCAAATTCACTCAATTTTCCAAATATTGATATTGTAAAATTATTTCAAGTTATCGAATATTTTTCAATCTTTCTATTTCTCGAACTTTCCAATTTCTGCCGTTTTTTGGACTTTGTCTTCAACCTTTTTAATCCCTTTTGCCGTTACTGACGTCACTCGGCGTTTATTACGGTCGCCGGAATTCCCCGTTTACGATGACAAAGACGTTCGCTTGAGCGTTCATACCAACCCTTACCTGCATCTTTTTGTCTTCGTTACTTATTCAAGACCCTGTTTTGCATGCCACTGTCCTAAATCCTAAATCAATGAACTAACGATATCCTTCCTTTCTAGAAGAATCCCTCTGTTTACCCTTACCACGCTTGGGCTCAAGCTTCGTCATCGCCTTCACTTTCCTTCCAAAATTTCTCCCTACTCCTACTTATCCTACTACCCTCTCCTCTTTAGTTAGTTTTAGTCAGTTGTTTTCTGGAATTCGAAGGGAAAACACTGTCACTACGCAACTTTGTCCCTTTTTACAAATAAACGCGTTTCGAAGCATTGGTTATTTTTCCACCGATTAATAAAATATCTTCAACCACAACATCACAATATGTTTACGGTATGTAAATTCAACAACACGAAAAAACACCGGTTGCGCTCTATGTAAAGGTCATTAATATTCTTTAAAAAAAAAAAATCAAGTTTACGTTTCTTTTCGATGTCTTTATACTATGCTTTACACGCTCAGCAACAATATCGACGATTGTGAATAGTAAAACCCCTATAACTTTGAGAATACTAAATATTTTTTTTTTTACAAAAAACAATTATTTATAAACCCATACATCCACTATCGAAGGGTAATATTTAAAAAATTTATGAGTAAACGAAATTGAATCGTAGAACACCTAAATTTAGATCTGGCTACGAATTTCTGAAAATTGTAATTTGTAAGCTATCTTGCGACTAAAAAAAAAATTTTAAGTTTGAAAACGTCAAGCCAAGAAATGTCCGTCTTCCCGGTGTTTTCTTCTTTGCCAGACGTACATTACAGAACCAAAAGAAAAATTGGGAATATTACGAAGACAATCTAAATTTATGTGTTTTTTTTTTTTTTTTTTTTTTCTAGAGCAATGTGGTTGGAGGCAATGTGAGTGGACAACAGATGCAACCAGGTCGTGGTATGATCTGGCAAGGAATCCTAGAGTGGTTGGAAAAAGCGAAAAATCCAACGGATACACAGAAACAGCAGAGGCAGGTGCCTTGTCACGTTTCGGTGAATTCGAAAGACGGCGAGCCCGAATTGTAAGTACTTGAATTTGTCGACTTGGAATCTTTCACGAATTTGACAAACCTACTTCAAACATTTTATTGGCTCACCTGATTATTATTCAACATCGCGTATATTTTTTTTTTTTATAGGAAAGCAGATTCCTGGCCACAGAAGTTGATAATGCAATTGATGCCAAAGCAGTTGATTGGCAGCATAGGTGGTGCATATTTGAAAAATTCCAAATCCGTTCTGTTTCATCCTACACCCTGCGAGGCTCTCGACTCACTGACTAAAGTCATGACCACCGGTTTCGTAAGTATTACATAATTCATTTTTATACATCTGTTGATTTATTTATTTTACACAAAGGCCAGCGCACCTTTTTTCAGGCGCGTAAGAAATGAGATGAAAGTTATTAAAGAAGGCTTGATTTCACGAAAATCCCAATACATGGTTAATTCAATTCATGAGAACCTGAAATTTCATCACAAATGCCTTGTTTTTCAATTCTTACTTTAATCACAATAAATTCATACGTACGTTTGCAAAAAAAATTTCAGGCCGGTTGCGTGCACTTCACCTCGATGCAGTCGGTGCCAACGTGCGACATAAAAGTTCTTATTCTTCTCTACACCGCCGACAAGAGAGCCTACCTCGGTTTTATACCCAACGACCAGACAGCGTTCGTCGATCGTTTACGAAAGGTCATTCAGCACCAAAAGATTACTCAAGCGCACATGAGACAGGGACAAGTAAGTTTGTTTTTGTTTTTTTATTTTTCTTCTTTTTCTTCTTTTTCTTCACATCAATGAGAATTTTAGCTTCGATCTAGATAATTAAGAACAGAACGAATATTCCGAGCTGTATTACGAATTTCGGGAACGAATAGGTATTTCCTCAGGGAGGCGCTGGGGCTAACAACAGCATCGCAGGCCCGATGCCAACGTCCGGTATATCACCCGGAGGAATTCTCATGTCGCAAACAAACACAATGGCGATGGGCGGAGGTCAGATAACGCAAAACGTTGTCTCGTCGAATCCAAATCCGCAACAAGCTCTCGGAACGTCCGGTGGGCCTCAAGGCCAATTGAACATGCAGTCCGGAGGAATGGGAGGACCACAGCAGATCGATCAAGGCGCGGGTATGATGGGCCAGCAGCAACGTCCACCGTTCGACGGTCTCGAAATGGCGAGGCAACAGAATCTCATGAAGATTCATCAGTTGCGACAAACACTCGAGGCCGCACAGCAACAGGAGGCGCAATACAAATCGCAGATCGAAGTGAGTGTATGTATTATCGTTCTATTTTCGTAAAAAAAATTCGACAATTTGTTGGAAATACTGGCGCACGATTATAAGAAAAAAATGTTGTTTCTCTTAATTTAGATTCAGCAGACACTCGAAGTGGCTCAGCAGCAGGAAATGCAGTACAAACAACAACTTGAGGCAAGTAGATTTTCACAAATTTTGAGAGAAAAAAAAAAAAAAAATTTCACGAGAACAAAGCTTCCTCTGTGAGAAATTAAAAATCAAATTTTTGCCTTGGAACGAGCCGGATCAACGAATCTCCTTAAGAATTTGATATTGTACCAAATGAAGGACGAAATTGCTGCTTTTTTTTTCTTTTTTTCTTTTTAAGTCAGCCTTTTTTTTATTTAGATTTTTTTGTTCTTTGTGAGCTTCTGGATGTCCCTGTAAGCGTTTTAACTAAATTAACGTTTTGTCAACAGGCACAGCAAGCCCAACGAGGTCTTAATCCGGCTGCTGCTGCTGCGGCAGCGGCAATGGCTGCACAGCAGCCCAATGCACAACGAATGATGCGACCGGTGATGACGAATAATCTTGGTCTTAGGCATCTGCTGCAGCAGGTAGATCGTAAACAAATCTTTAATAATTTTACTGTATTACTTTAATTGAGCATCGTAAGTAACGCGAAATTTCTTTTGTACGCCCAGCAACAACCTCAGTACAGACAACAAGTGCTCGGTATGCAACAGCAGATGGTCGCACCGAGAGGACAAATGACCGCGCGACCAATGGGACCCGGAAATCCACAGACTCAACAATTCGAAGACGTTACGAATTATGACTTTCTAGGGTGAAACCGTCGGTGTATCGTGGCGCTTCTCCATTACTACTGTTCAATGGAAATATTTTGTGATAAGTCGTCGTTCCAGTATCGTATTACGTATATAAGATGTATACAATAGTAAGACACGCGGCCTTGAAGAGGCCAAATGTGACGATAATCGGCCAATTGTGTAATAAATATTTTTTAAACCATCCACGATTTTACGTTATTTATCGAAATTACAGTGAATCCTAGAGTCCAAAAAGTCAGAAATATATATCCGGCATATAACACAAATCTAACTTTGCTTGATATTCTAGCGGTGAAATAATAGAACCGAAAAAAAAGAACAAAATTCCAAAGAAAGTTTCATCGTTTTATCGTTCACACCGTATCCTTTATTAGGACATCCGTTTTTTTTTTTCGGTAATCTTTACTCTAGAATTTTTATAGAAATCTGATCGGAATGTTTCACAGAAAATTGATAATTTATAAGAAGTTTGCACTTGAATGGAAAATTGTAGCTCTGAGAAATTTGTAATACAATTTAATGTAACATTTAAAGCCTTTTATCGATCTCGATCAAATTTTATGGTGGCACAAAATTTGAATTCATTTTCAGTGCAAACACAAGTTAATATATGAGGCAAAATTGTTGGTCTCGTTGAAGAAAAAACGTCGGAATTTTTGCAGATTTTTTTCTTGCATATTCCAGCTATTAAAAATTTCTGAAAATAATCATTGTTTATTTATTAACGTCAATACTACGGCTCACACAGAAAAAATCATAAAAACATGAAATTTTGGATTTTCAACGTAGTTTCCAACAACATTTTTTGTGAAATTCTCCAATTTTATTTTATGCTATTTTTCAATTAAATAAAGTTGCCACTTTTTCCCCTCCGAAACGGCATTTCCGATTTAGCTGAAATTTTCACATTTTGTTCTTTGAAATATCTAGAATCTTGGAAAAAAATGAGCGAGATGGGCGGGAATTTCGCCCCAGAGTTACAGCTCTTCGAAAGATGGAACATCGTGGTAATCTTGTTATTATTAAATTATAAATCATGAGGAACGTTATTCGCAGTTTTGGAGTCGTTTCACAGCCAAACCTCGTGTTTTTGTTATTGGTCATGAGAGATAAAAGTCGACGGGGGGTATATTGCTATCAGAGATCATGTTATTCCAAGTTTCGGTATCTTTCCAGAGCCGTAGTTTGTTCGTCTTAGTCACAAATTCTTATCAGAAGCCATTCGTGTAATTCAAGGTCAAATACAAATAAACATTTTTGCTAACCGATCCAGAAGTGGTCCGGTCATATATATATTTTTTTTCAGCCATATTTTTCCACAAAAAAAATGAAAAAAATACGAAAAAATAGTAACTTCACGATGGGTAGCAGCTAGAAAATTTTTATATGCAAACACATAATTCCAAGATTTTATTTTTTTCAAATTTTTTCAATGTATATCTATATATATACATATTATTCCATAATTCAACGTCAAAATTTGAGATTATTTCAACAAAATATTAGCATTTATGTGAAAAAATCGGAAAAAAATTCTCAAAAATCATGTGTTGCGTACAAAAATTTTCCAGCTGCTATCGTAAACTTACAATTTTTTCAAATTTTTTTTCAATCTTTTCGTTGTTGAAGAAAGCCCGCAAAAGGTTGATGGAATCATCGGCCCACTTCGGTTCGGTTATCAACAATTTTTTATTTCCGTAAAAAGGTTTCTCGGAATATTTTCAGATTTTAAAAATATGTCGTTTGATAATTCGCTTAAAAAAATCGTCAATTAAAAATGAGTAAAAAAGAGCTTTTTAGATTCACGCGTCAATCATATAAAAAATTGTGGACCCAATCGGAAGGATCAAGAATCAAACCCAAGTCGAATGCCCGATATAGTCTTCATAAATCTCATTATATAGTCTCCCATGAATCTTATGATATCAAACCAGTTATCTCCCCCCCCCCCCTCCCTCTCGATTCTTATGATCGCGAGATGATATATACAACATATGTCTGCCGGCATGGCGTCTCCGCTCCACGTGCGTAACGTAAGAAACATTCCAGCATTCCACTTTACCGTCTCCACATTTTTTAATCGATTTATCCTCGGTGAAATATACAGATGTAATTAAATTTGTTGCTTCTCTGTTCATCGATGAAAGCTTACTTAATCTGACGGTAAGTACAAAACAGAAGTTTACTCGATTGAAATTTCGCTAAAAAAACAACTACTTGTTGATCGATTTTAAGATTTAATTTGAATATTATGTATTTTTCGCGTTGACGGATTATAGAAAATTATTGACGTTACAATCTCGAGAAATGATTACAGTCTCGTGATTGTAGAAATAACACGCGATCTGTCTTTCATTATTACGAAATCTGTATGTTACAGAAGAAGCTGGTCATCATATTTTGCATCACTGAGACCCCCAAGAGATAAGTGACGTGTGTTCGGAGCTGTTTGTTGACCCTTGCATCACCATAGTTCAAGAGGGAGGCCTTAAGCCAGCAAGAATTCTGGTTTCAGTAGATGCGTAGCTTTTGCTTTATCAAGAAGCTCTCATTACGACTTCTTCAATCTTAAAATTACTTTTTGAGCCCAAAAAGAAAGAATACAATTTTCATTCAGTATTAGTTACTCCAACTAAGAGATTTTTTTTTTTTCTTCCTCTACGCAAAATGGTCATTATAAAATTCTACAAAAGTCCTGGACTCCTGTCCGGACAATTGTGCAACAAAGCCAATGCTGTCGGACAACAGTCCAATTTTGTGACTGGTATAGAAACAGAATTGTGTTACTATGTGGAAAGTAAGAAGGATTTTACCAAACAAGAGATTGATGTACTCAAGTGGACACTGTCCTCTCCTCTGGAGCCAAATGGCTTAACGGATTCCAGTGTATTGGATAATATTGGCAAGAGCAGTGGAGAATCATACCTAATTATTGAAATTGGGCCCAGGTATTATATTATATAATTTTTTGTTTCTAAAAATAATAGATCAAACTGAATTCTAGATGGAAATAGACATTTTTTGAAAGATTTTATAATAATAATAATAATAATAATAATTATAAGTATTTATATTTGTATTTTGTTTAATAGTTATTACAACATATTTTGTAAAGTAATTTTGCCTTCAAGCTACAAGTGTTCATTTTAATGCCTCTAGAAACCTGATTTTTCATGTCTAAGTTGCTTTGCAGTTATCAATAAATATGCATACATTTTCTTTTTTATACTCAGATCTTATAAATAGGAAATTTCTTCTCTTAATTTATGTAACTTAAACATGGATAAAATTGCTAAAATTTTGCTTATAAATGACAATAATAAAAGTCTATTATAGTATAGAATTCTGCAAATAAATTTCATCTCCTAAGTTGCATAAAGCTTCATTTGAAATTTTTCTAAAATCCCGATTTATTTTTCTTGCTTTGTATTTAATATACATGAATTTGTTAAATTTGCATTTAGATTAATTATAAGAATTATGTTCCTGAAATAGGTTGAACTTTTCAACAGCATTCTCCAGTAATGCAGTATCTATATTCAAGTCCATAGGGATTGATAAAGTTACGAGGGTGGAAGTAGGTACCAGATATCTAGTGAAGCACAGAGGATCTTTGAGCAAAGAGACTGAGGAGGCTGTAAGTATATAAAAGATACAGTAAAACTCTGATTAAGCGGGTTGGCAGCCCGATAATAAGAACAGCAGAAGATTGTTCATTTTTTTTCTATTTGGCAAAGAAACAGATATTTAAAAAAAAGCTGAAAAAACAAATGTGCATAAAAAATATTCAAAATTGCAAAATAAATTTTAAATTACTAAAATCGACTGTTGAATTTTTTTTGTTCAACACCTACATTTTTGTAAATGTTAAGATTAAAAGAAACCAATGTTCAGCAATATAAATCTACGATAGAAACGTTGTAAATCTTTTATTTTGAGACGAAATTTATTGCAAATATAGATCCTGTTTAATCGGAATTCTACTGAATATAATTGACTTTCCATCTAAAAGAATATAAAGAGGATTTTTCGGTTTACGAAATTTTGATTTTTCAACAGATCGTGAACGTGCTTCACGACCGAATGACAGAGTGTCGATACGCAAAGCCAATAGAGTCGTTCGATCACGGTTTCCGTCCTGAAAAGTGGTTTGAAGTTGATATCCTGCAGCACGGAAGAAAAGCTCTCGAGGACGTTAATGAGAAATTAGGTAGGCGATTCGAAACAAGAGAATTTCCAGCAGAATTAAACTCCAAAAATTTTGTTTCGCAGGTTTGGCTTTTGATAATTGGGATTTGGACTTTTACACGAATCTGTTTCGCAATAAGCTGAAACAAAATCCGACCAGCGTTGAGTGCTTCGATCTCGCACAATCCAACAGCGAGCACAGTCGTCACTGGTTCTTTCGAGGATCCATGATAATCGATGGCGAGAAAAAGGACAAGACTCTCTTCGACATGATCATCGATACCCAAGCAAGCTCCAATCAAAATAACGTCATCAAATTCAAGGACAACAGCAGCGCTATCGAAGGCTTCGAGGCGACGATTCTTCGACCAACAGAGACTCATCGATCAAGTCCATTCAACGCTGAAAAGTTGAAAAAGCATTTGATCTTCACAGCGGAAACACACAATTTTCCAACTGGCGTTGCGCCATTCAGGTATATTAATAAATTAATGAAACGAATATGAGATAGTTGCAAAGTAGAATTCAGAACCCTTCTTCCTAATTTAAAGCTAAATATCTCAAGAACCGCTTTAACAATCGAGCTAAAATTTGGTACACATTTGAGGTAGCATTTTTGTTTGCAACAACTTAAAAAAAAATTTTTTTAAATATGTCTAAATTTTATGAGGCAAATTTTTTTTTTAACTCGCGATCTCAAGTGTTTGTTTTGAAATAACATGAAAAATTTGTAGAAAATCATTTGTAGCTTGCTCCATGCGAGAGCAGGAATAACGAATGAATCTAATTACTGCCAATTTTAATTTTAAACTATTATGAATATTTTCCAGCGGAGCTACGACCGGAACAGGAGGGCGTCTGAGAGACGTCCAAGGGGTCGGTAGAGGTGGTTACTACGTAGCTGGAACTGCTGGATATTCAGTGGGAAATCTTCATATTCCAGGTATTTTCAATCTGTGTGAATGAAAAAAATTATCACATTGAAATTACTTGCATATTTTTTTCGTGAAGGTTACGAGCTGCCGTGGGAGGAAAAGGGCACTCCTTATCCGAGCAATATGGCATCTCCGTTGGATATCATTATTGAAGCGAGTAACGGGGCTTCGGATTACGGCAACAAGTTCGGTGAACCTGTTATATCGGGATTCGCAAGGTCCTTTGGACTAACGATTAATAACGGCGATCGTCGGGAGTGGATTAAGCCGATAATGTTTAGCGGTGGTCTTGGAACAATGGATGCCGATATGACGGAAAAACTCGTTCCCGAAAAAGGTAACGATTAAGCTAAGGTGATTCACATAATTCAAGCACGTACTAATTTTTTTTTTACTTTTTATGCAATATTTAGTGGAAAAAAATGCAAATTTCTATGAATGCATTTTTGGTCAGTTTAAAAAAAGTAAAAACAATCCATAATTATTTTAAGATTTTAATGCGCATCTGTTCAACTTGTTCTTAAGTTACTCTCGATGATGTTTCATTGCAGGAATGGAGGTCATAAAAATAGGAGGTCCAGTTTACAGAATCGGTGTTGGCGGAGGTTCTGCGAGTTCAGTCGAGGTATTCTAAAGCGCCGGTCAATTTTTTATCGATTTTTTCAAAATCAGAGCCTTCACAATGATTTTTTTTTTGTCGCTATAGGTACAAGGTGACAATAAGTCAGAACTGGATTTCGGAGCGGTGCAAAGAGGCGATGCAGAAATGGAACAGAAGCTTAACAGGCTGGTGCGCGCGTGTGTCGAAATGGGCGAAAAAAATCCAATTTTGAGTATACACGATCAGGGCGCAGGTGGAAATGGTACGTACACAAGCAGCCTTCAACTCTCCCGTGAATATTTTTATGTCATCATTTACAATGTTTTTTATTTTATTTTTTTATTTTTTTTAGGAAACGTTTTGAAGGAAATCGTTGAGCCAGCGGGGGCTGTGATATTCACAAAGAAATTCGATCTTGGTGACGAGAGCATCAGTACGATGGAACTTTGGGGCGCTGAGTATCAAGAAAACGACGCTATTCTTTGCCGAGAGGAAGACGGGCTTTTGCTCAAAAGAATAGCCAATCGCGAGAAGTGCCCGATTAATTTTGTCGGCACTGTCACAGGCTCGGGAAGGATTGTCTTATCTGAGGAGGAATCTTGCGATCCAACGAAATATTTGAATGGCACCGAAGACCGTAACATAAGACACCCCGTTGATCTCGAGCTCGAACTTGTACTTGGTAAAATGCCTCAGAAGGTTGGTTCACTATTCATTTTTTTCCTTTATCTTATCATTTAAAGATGTTACAGCGTTTGACAATTCGCATTAAATGCTTGAAAGAGTCTTAATGAGTTTTCTAAAACATTAACTAATTAATTTAGAAAGCGGAAAGTGTAAATTGATGCATCTAAAAAAAAATCTCTATTTTATTCTATAGACCTTCGACCTGAAGCGCGAAAATCTGGCGCCGAAACCGCTCATGCTACCGAGCACGCTCAGCCTCGAAGGCGCTCTCGACAGAGTTCTTCGGCTGCCTTCCGTTGCGAGCAAACGCTATTTGACCAGCAAGGTTGATCGCTGCGTTACGGGACTTATCGCGCAGCAACAGTGCGTTGGGCCGCTACACACTCCTCTCTCAGACGTGGCAGTCACAGCGGTATCTCAATTTTCAACCGTAAGTGCAACAATCATTTTTTTATTCATTTTGTTTAATTAAATTTATTTAACGACTATTTTTCCTACAGGTCGGCACAGCAACATCAATAGGCGAGCAACCGATAAAGGGTTTGGTTAACATTGCAGCGGGGGCTCGAATGACGGTTACCGAGTCGCTGACCAATCTCGTTTTCGCTAAGATCTCGGATCTAAAGGTTGCTTTTTTTTCTCTCCTTGCTCTCTTTTTCGCACAATTCTATGTATTTCGATATTCTCTTTAAAACCCCCTTAAGATTTTTTAAAAGGGAAACTTATCAGCTGAGAAAAAATTAAAAATGTTATGTTTTTTTATAGACAAAAAAAACGTATGAACGATGTTTTGGCCGTGTAAAAAAATTATAATATACAATAATAATAAACTGTAGATAAAGTTCCATTTTTTTTTAGCATAAAAATGGATTTTCTGTACAGTAGTTTGCTGTACAGATCCATTTGTGCCACTCACATTTATTCGCTTTATCCGCGAAAACTTGCTGACAACTTTATCGTTAAACCGGATTAACTGTTTTAGGACGTAAAATGCAGTGGTAACTGGATGTGGGCGGCAAAACTGCCGGGCGAAGGTGCAGCGCTTTATGACGCTTGCCAGGCGATGTGTTCGATAATGAAGGATTATGGTATAGCGATTGATGGAGGCAAAGATTCGCTGAGCATGGCTGCAAGAATTGGCAAAGACGTGGTCAAAGCACCAGGAACTTTGGTTGTTTCTTCGTACGCCCCTTGTCCGGACATAAGACTCGTGAGTCGCCTGAACTTTAAAATATTTCTAAACAAAGTTGTTTAAGATTCTCAGTTGCGCCAGAATTGTATCTTGAAAATTTCAATACTATCAGGTCGCAACACCGGACCTGAAGAGTCCTGCACTGGGAAAAGAAGGTTGTCTCTTATTCGTTGATTTGTCGAATGGTAAAAGCCGTATTGGTGGAACAGCCCTCGCACAGGTTTATCAGCAACTCGGAGACTCTGCTCCCGATGTTGAGAATCCAAAACTCGTGGCTAATGCATTTACAGCTACGCAAGCTCTGATTGCCGGTAAATTTAATTTTTTAGATATTACAAAAAAATGATAATGGAATAGAAAGATGATATAAAAAAAAAAAATTCTCTCGGGTCCGTTTTTAGCTGACTCTTCCTCCCTTTATTTTATCTCTAACTGAAGAATCATTAAATACTCTATATTTATTTATCTAGAGAAAAAAATCTTGGCCGGTCACGACGTGAGTGATGGCGGCCTGATTACCTGCCTCTTGGAAATGTCTTTCGGCGGAATATCCGGTTTAGATATAAATATAAAACACAAGACTGGCTCACCGATCGACATTCTCTTCGCCGAGGAAGTTGGCTGGGTTCTCGAGGTAGATCGAAGTCATCTCGATTACGCGATGAAAACTTTCGAGCGTTTTAACGCGCCGGTCTATGAGATCGGTAAATCTAGAGGAATCGGTCTCGGCGCAAAGGTAATCTATGATAGAGTCGTATAAATTCTCTTACGAAAAAAAATACTAAAAAATCACAACTTTATCGCGTTAAACATTTTTTTAGCTCAACTTTTCTAAAATTACTAATTTTTCCTTGAAATAAAAAAAAAACATAATTTGAGACAATTCATTTTAAAGAACAATTATTATTGCATTATTCAAACTAAAAAGTATTTTGAATTAATTTTTAGGCTGCATCGTCACAATGTATGTATTGAGAATAATGCGACTAATAATTCACACTTTTCAGATCGTTGTATCGATAGACAACAAAGTTTTACTGAAATCGTCGGTCCTTCCGCTGATGAAAATATGGGAGGAAACGAGCTATCAGTTGGAACGTCGTCAAACGAACGTCGAGTGCGCTGCAGAAGAGTACAATGGACTTAAGGACAGAACTACTCCAGCTTACAAGCTCACATTTGATCCTGACGTTATACCGATCGTATCCAAGAGTTTAACGCGTAAGTGAAAGCTGCATTACTCAACCACAGAGAATGATAGACAGTTTTTTTAAAGTTTAAGTAATATCTTTTTTTCACGAATCAGCGGAAATTAGAGTTGCCGTTGTACGCGAGGAGGGAATAAACGGTGACCGTGAAATGGCCGCTTCACTTGCCCAAGCTGGTTTCCAAGTTTGGGACGTCACAATGCAAGATCTTCTGTCCAACGACATTAATCTGGAGAAATTCCGTGGTGTTATATTTCCCGGAGGATTTAGTTACGCCGGTAAGATTTATAAGACGCAAATCTTGAGCGAATGAACTTTTTTACGCAACGAACTTTCGCCGTCGGGTGAACCATATTTTAGAAAATTCAATGATTTGCCCAAAAGTATGACGTATGTCTGAAACATTTGACAATAAAAATTGCAAAATATATATATATTTTTTTTTTCACGATTTTTGAGAAATATTTTACATGTGATTTAATTTTTGGTACATTTATGAACTATTTGAAAAGCCTGTATAATTGGAATCTTTTTATAGAAAATTAAGCCTTTTCTGTTTATGCTACGTTTGTCCGACTGCGAAGGTTTTGTGCTGTTCGAGGATTTATCAAAGATCGATGATAAACATTCTATTCAATTCTTTTTTTTTATTTCAGACGTACTGGGATCAGCAAAAGGCTGGGCGGCAAGCCTTCTCTTTCACCCAACGCTCCGCAAGCAATTGCAGCACTTTTTCAATCGCGACAATACCTTCAGTTTGGGTGTCTGCAACGGTTGTCAGCTGATGAGTCTCCTGGGATGGATCGGAAGCGAACTCGATACAAACGACAAAGGTGAAAATTGCCTGAGCGATTTGCTTTGGATGCTGCGATATGTATAATAATGTCAAATAAATTGTAAAAAAAAAAATTATTGTGAAATCCTAAGGCAAAAACGAGGAACGTACGAACATCGTGCTCGATCACAATAAATCTGAGAGATTCGAGTGCCGATGGACCACCGTTAAAATAACAAAGTCACCGGCGATAATGCTCAAAGGTATGGAAGGCACTATCATGGGTGTATGGATCGCTCACGGCGAAGGAAGATTTACATTCCGCAACGAGAAAGTTTTGGACGAACTTAGAAAGCGAAATTGTTTGGCAATAAAGTATACGGATGATTTGGGCAATTCTACGGAGAAATATCCTTTGAATCCGAATGGCAGCATTGGTATGTACTTTTATCATAATTCTCTCGCAATTTCAATGAGTGTACAGTTTCTATGAATTTTCATGATTTGAATTTTGATCGTTTTTTTTATAAATTAAAATAGATGGAATTGCCGCGATAACTTCGTCCAACGGCCGACATTTAGCGATGATGCCTCATCCTGAAAGATGCACACAAACATGGCAGTGGCCTTATACTCCGCCAAATTGGAAGCACGAACGATCGCCGTGGCAGAGAATCTTCGACAACGCGTATGCCTGGTGCTACTCGTCTCAATGAGCTACGAATAGGATTTTTTGAGATATTAAACTAACGTTGAGAGTAATTGTGTTATTCTAGATGCTTTTGAAGCATCTGTTTTTTTTTGTTGTGAAAGGTGAAGAAATCTTGAAGATGTATATATACAGAAAAAGATTGTTGTATTTTTTATAAGATTATATAAAGTTATAGGTATTTTTATGAGTCTTGTGTTCTTCTTTCTTGCTTTTGTTTTCGTAAAAAAAAAAATTCATGATAGTACGAGACGAGAAGGACGTTACGAGGGTAACTGCAGCCATTTTTGTGCGACCGAGCTGAAAGTTTGCACACTCGGATCGCCAGAGATTTTTAAAAGTTGAAGTATTAGCGAGTAAAATTTCAGATAAAAAAAAATTGGCCATTTTTTTGGTACGAAAACGTAAAACTAAAATGAATAAATAACCGTCTTTATAGATGTGGCTTTGTGAAAAATTAAAATATATAAGAAAGTAAAGTTCGACTTATAAAAAAGATGTTATACCCTTGAAAAATCAATTTTTTTATTTGTAGACTTTCTTGACACTCGAAAAAAAACTTAGAAAAAGTGAACTGTTTTTGAGACGACATAATAAAAATAAAAATGTTTGCTTTTAACGAAACGATTACTAAGGTTTCGAGGCGAAAAGTATTTGTAAAATAACAATCTGCTGGCCGGAAATATTTAACACCACACCGAGCAAAATTCAAACTTGTACTTTTTACCGCCGAATGCGTTCGCCCCTCCCCTAACGCACCTCGACCAATCGCTTCGGTTCAATGGTTCGACTTTACCCCCACCACATATTTGATCTTCAACAGGTGTTTCTCGCAGAGGCAGAGCAGAGCTTTTCTCTGCCGGGTTTACTTTTTTTCACCACAGTATGATTCGTATTTTACTGACGACAGACTTCAATAAGCATATATGAGTGATTCGTAAATTCCGTAAAATGGCAAAAGGAACAGACGATTCGTCGTTAAAAACTGACTTCTTAACGGCTTATCATTCAATACTGTTTTCCAAAACGCTCGACAATGAAACTGACGTAGAACGTCGTCGTCTTGCTGTCAAATACATGACAGCCAGAAAGTTGTAAGTTTTCAAAATTTCTCTGTTATTTGTGGCCCAAAAATTAATTGAATATCTATCGGATATTCAATAATAAAAAATACACCATTTTTTTTAAAATTCGAATTGTGCGAATGCGAATTTTGAATTAAAAAAAAAGCTCATGAAAAAGGAGCGGATTTGGAAAATTTTTATCTACTCCCTCTTTGTTGTTGAAGTTTTGTAAAATATTTGAAAATTGACTTTCTGAATTTCAAAAAATTCGAGTATCGGAGAATCATCTGAAGAGCATTTTTTCATGAGCAAAATAATGTTACTGTACATTCCTAAATCGAAATCATTTTTTTTTTCTTTTTCAATGCATCTTGTATATTAAAGTATTGCAAATTAAATTGTTTTAGGATTCTACAAAAAAATTTCATTGCTTATAAACAACATGTACAATGAATGGTTTTGTGATAGCTGCATTTAAAAAAAAAAAGCTGCAAAGTCGTTTAGACTTTTTTTTTTCAATTTTAATCTTGAAGAAGGAATAGAAAATATTTTTTTACAAGTTTCTTTTGTAAAAAAATATTTTTACAAAAGAAAAAAAAAATTTCAAGAAAAAAAAGGAGCAGTAAAAAAAATAATTGTTTTACTGCCTTTTTTTAAGACCCAAGATTTAAAACAAATGATTTACAATTTTCAGTGAATCCGAGGATGCAGCTGCAATTTTGCTCAATCAGGGATTAAAGCAGTACGAATCTGTGATCGAAAGAACAGGATTTCTAAATAACATTACTTGTCCAGAGAAGAAAGAAAGATTGGAATGGAAGTCGAGCCTCAAGGATGTACAGCAAGGAATGTCCCTTGTGAAGCCTTTGGTTTGCCAGAGAAAAAGTTCCGATAAAGTTTGCGGTAGAAGGGAGCTCGTGGACAGAGACGTGGAGAATCTAATGAAATTATCGGAGGAAAGAGAAGAGACGACCGTGAGGAAACAAATTTCTGCAAATCAGTGGAACGCTCCCCAAGGATTTTCACGATTTGAGCAGCAACGATCTTCCGCTATTCGCAACGATGGCTTTCAGGGCGATTCCAGAATTCGAAGACAGCCGAGAAATGAGATTGAAAGAATGGACGAAGAGGATTGCTCAAGACGAGAAGAGCAAGCTGCGAAGTCAGGATCGTTCAGAACAGCAAAAGCAGAGTTGCATGTCCAACAGCAGCAACAAAAACAGGCAAAGAAGAGTTTGGGAGGGAAAGCAGCGGTGAACTCAAAATTCGTTTGTCCATTCAAGCGCGATAAAGAGAGAGACGAGGAAAAGAAATCGGAGATTTCGTCAAAAGACGGCGAACCGGAAGACGAACGTCTGCGTGGCATAGACGAGAAATTTATTGAGCTTGTAAGAAATGAAATAATGGATTCTGGAGCTTTGGTGTCGTGGAACGACGTAGCGGGTCTGGAACACGCGAAAAAGATCATTAAAGAGATCGTTGTGCTCCCGATGCTGAGACCGGATATATTTACGGGCTTGAGACGTCCGCCGAAAGGTATTTGTTTGTATATCATTACGATTAAAGCGGGAATCAAAGTTCGAGATGATTCGCTATTTACATTTTAATCTTCCAGTTGATTTATCTCGAAAAATTCTGCCCAGATCAAGTACAAAGTGTAATAAAACTTTCAGTATTCGAAGTTAGACGTTCGAAAAAAAAAAATGTATCCAACATTCAAAATAGCGGAGCTACGAGGGTCCACATATTTAAAAAAAATGAAACGATGACCTTTTTTTCTACCAAAAAATTCGTCATTTTAAAACTACCAACTTTTGTAGGAAACTTTTTTTTTCATAAATTTTGTTTTTTTTTCTTTCTTTTCCAGGTATATTGCTCTTCGGACCACCAGGAACCGGAAAGACTCTCATTGGCAAGTGCATTGCCTCCCAAAGTAAATCCACGTTCTTCTCGATATCCGCGAGCTCATTGACCTCCAAATGGATCGGCGAGGGTGAGAAGATGGTCCGAGCTCTCTTCGCGGTCGCGCGTGTACATCAGCCATCCGTGATATTCATGGATGAGATCGATTCTCTGCTCACTCAGCGATCGGAGACCGAGCACGAGAGTTCCCGACGTATAAAGACCGAATTTCTCGTGCAATTGGACGGAGCAGCCACTGGCGAAGAGGATCGTATTTTGGTAATCGGAGCGACGAACAGACCTCAGGAACTCGACGAAGCCGCTAGAAGAAGATTCGTAAAGAGGCTCTATGTGCCATTACCGGAGTTTGAGGCACGACGACAAATTGTCGTTAATTTATTGGCCGCTGAACGACACAATCTTGACTCTCAAGATATCGATAATATAGCCAATCTCTCGAAACATTATTCCGGAGCTGATATGACGAATCTTTGCAAGGAAGCGAGTATGGAACCGATCAGAAGCATACCCTTTGAACTTTTGGAAAATATACGAAAGGAGGACGTTAGATGCGTAACCGCCGAGGATTTTAATCAAGCGCTATCGCACGTCAGGCCCAGTGTATCGCAATCGGATCTTGGGCTTTACGTTAATTGGGATCGCACTTATGGCAGCGGAACGGCCTCGGTCAATAGTCATAAGCCTAATAATTAAATGTTGCATAATATAATTCTGGGTGACTCTGAGTTCGTTTTGATCTATGTTTCAATTTTAACGAGATATATTGTTTGGTTTACGTATTTATGATGGAATAAATTATACTTTTCTATTGAAATACGTTATTTTTGTAATTCTTCAAAAATAGTCTACGACATTCCGAAGAATTACCTTTTTTTGAAAGCTGCATCATGAATTTTTTTTTTTTTTGTTCAATTAGAAACATATCTCGAGAGTATTCGTTCAAATTTTTAGCTAGACATATAAAAAAAAAGAAAAAATACGAACTTTTTTTCGAAGTGTAAAAAAAAAAAGAAAAATTGCAATTTTTTAGGAGTATCAAAAATATATCCGTGAATTAGAATGCCCGATAGTAATTGATGAAATTATTTTAGATTGTCAAATATAAATACGTTGTTTTGTAATTTTTTTTAGACTGTTACATCATATAATTAAATGTTAAATAATTTAATGCATTTAAACGAAAACTTAACTTTAGTCAACACGGTTATTTTATCTAAAAAATATTGTCCATGTCGTCCATGAATCGCGTAATGAAATCACGTAAACTTTACGAGATGAAGGTGTTTGGCGCTCGAGGCAACAACATATTGCGCTGAATTATATTCCGTCATGTTCAGTTTGGTAATAGCTTCTGTATCCAACAGCAGCCGCTTCGACTTGATAGTATCGAAATCTATGTTTTCTAAGCTCTCGACATTTTCGATCCGAAATAGATGGACTTCACCTGTAAAACAGTAAATTTTAAAACAATCAAAAACGGGCAGTCGATTGAATTTTATTTTTTGCAGTCGTCGAATTCGTCGTTTTCGACAATTTCAAGAAAACATTTTTATATTTTTGGACGAAAACTAAAAACGTAAATACTTTCAGTGCTTAAAAAAATCTTTTATCACGATTTTTCTTCATCGAAAAAAAAAAGACGGGTTAAATCTTGATGCATAAATTTAAAAAAAAGAGTTTTATTTTAAGCCGATCTATTAAACGCAGGCTTAACATAAAATTTACAACTTTACATTTGTCCGATTTTTTTCTAACGCATGCAGCAATTTCGCCCACATTTTTGCCACGATGATCGTAAAATACAAACCTGATTGCAGACCCAGAGCGAGAATGGCAATGTGGAAGAAAACTGTCGTTACCGGGGCTCCGAATTTTCCTAAGAGATCGTAAATTTTCCATTTTCCGCCATCGATTGAAAATCCAACTTCGCCGTATACTGCGAAAAAAATAGCATTGCATTCGTTTAACACTACTGCAACTGTAAAAAGCTTTAAAAAAAAAAGTGAAAACACTGCAAGACACTTGTGATATGTTTACCTCCGATGCAAGCGGCGACGCGCAACTTGAAAATTCGATAATAACGTATCTGTATTTCGGGCTTATTTCTTTTTACCGAAACGGCCTGAATAGTGTTTCCGTTCTCGTAATTTATGAGAACGTTTTTATTATTCGCGGTGCACAGCATCACCTGGCAAATCACGAACTGACTGATGCTTCTCAATGTTTAACAGCAACAATATTTGAGCGTTAAATTAAATCTCTAACCTGATTTACATCGGCTCCGGCAGCCACGACCTCATCATCCACTTCGAAAATCCGTCTGATCTCATAATTCGAGACAATCGTTTCCATTATTTTTCCCGATTGTCCATCGTCATCGAAGCACTCTGATAAACGATATACCGCCAAATGATTGTCTCTTATCATAAAACAATTGGCGAAGCTGGATCTGTGAAATTTGTAAAAAGTTCATTAATATTCTTTGCGATATTTCTTCGAAATTTTATGAATATCTGTTCGAACAATGGATCAAGTATTCGCACGTTATCAACGATCCTCTGCATCTTATCGTCTTTTCTTCCTCCTTCGTCTCCAGATTCCAGAATTTGATCCTGTGATGACTGGATAACGAAACGGCGATGACTACCTCGCCTTCAACAATTCAATACTGATGATTATTTTGAACCTTAATTGTAACTATCATTATTTTCGGTCTCACGCTTTTTATTTATTTATTTAATTCATGACTGAGTTGATATTTATAATTAATATTGGTAAGACGATATAGAAAGAAAAAAAATCGATAGAAATTAAATTTTTAAATGCCAGGAAAATTAAAGTAATCGAGATACTCATGAATCATTTTATTTTATGAACGATAACAAAAAAATTCCAATTCTGACATTACAAAAAAAATAGTAAAAAGTAATGAAAAAAAAAGAAAAAAATTAAAATGGTAAATCACATTTCAAATCATAGAATAAGTGTCGAATTTTTTCAGATTTTTAAAAATGTCGGTGAAAAAATCTGGGAAAAAATCCGAGACCCTTTCGGATTTGAAACAATATTATTGTAACAAATTATCGAATCCAGATGGATGACCCACATGGATTTGCAGAAATAATTAAATAAAAATCAACACCTATAAACACAGAATGTCAATTTTCAAATAGCGAGAAACTTTTTCTGACCTCGGACACATAAATGAAAAATAAAAATTGAAGAAATGCAAACCTTTTCGAAATAATTGTACATCCTTGAGATATTCTGCATTATCAGCTCTGTAAAAGATCCTATCGCTGGCAATATTGTAGAAGGTAATGCAGCCTTCTGTGCTACCAATAGCAATAATATTTCCTGCAGTGATCCAAAAAGACGCAGCAAGTGATAAATAAATCAAGAGGCAAAAATGCGGTTAAATAATGGAAAGCATAAAAAAAATAGTACTCAGTGCAGCGATACACGTTATGCGATCAAAAGTCCAATAATGAGGCAGGGGTTTTAGTGTGCTTATGTGTGGGGTTTTTTGAATTATGCGATGCCATTCTCGCCACGATTTATACATCTCCCGCCAAATCGCCCGATTATTCTTGGCGTTGTGTAAATCTTTGCATTCGATATCTTGATCCTTTTGGTGTTCCATCAATGAACTCCACATGAGTTCTGGAATATCTTCGACGCACTGTCGGTACCATACATCGCCTTGCTAAAAAAAAAATGTCAAAGATTTAAAAAAAAAATGTCTTGAAAAATAAATTGGGTATTTATTAAATACATATAAAAGCCCAGATATTTTTTACTGTCGGAAAAGGGTTACAGTTGAGGATTATATACGTTTTTATGTACATAAATGTAACATTTGCAGTGGTTTTTTTTTTTTTTTATTTTTTAGTTTAGTTAATTTCAGTTGGAACTGGAAGACATAAAAGCTTCAAAATGTATTGTTAAAGCTTTTTTAAGCCATGAAATAAATTTGAAGATTTCTTTCTGAATTTTTGATTCAGCACTCACAATCGATAAGCTTATTTTCAAGTGGAATAAATTAATATAATAAAAAAATGAATAAATTATTCAATTAAAAATTCTATATTGTTTTATTGTATAAATACCTGGTCTAGAACTTGGGCTATTATTGCATCCCATGTTCTGGATACTCTCCTGAGTCTTATTAGATCCTTTGCGTATCCATATTTCAGAATTTCTTCCCAAATTTCAACTGGATACATATCCAATCTATGCTCCTGTAATCAATTGAAAAGCTCAATGTTACAGTGATTTATGAAAATTGAATTGTAACCATCCTATTACTTTAAACTTATTGTATATATTGTTGTTTAATCTGAAAAAAGTTCTGAAAAACCTTTTTTTGAAAATAACATTCTTTGGTAATTAAAAAAAAAAATGCGCATTTTTAATTATCTACAATTTTTTAAAACAAATTATCGAATTTTTTAAAAATCTCAAATAATTCTGAAAAACATTTTTTCGAAAATAACATTTTTTGATAATTTAAAAAAAAAGTGTTACATATTTTAAAAATCTGAAAAACCTTTTTTCAAAAATAACGTTTTTTCATAATAAAAACAAAAGAAATTATGCATTTTTAATTATCTACGATTTTGCAAAACAAATTATTGAACACATTTTAAAAACCTGAAAAACCTTTTTTCAAAAATAACATTTGTTGGTAAAAAAAATAAAAAATTTACACATTTTAAATTATCTACGATCTTTTACAACAAATTATCGAACACGTTTTAAAAATCGGAAAAAAAGTTCTGAAAACCATTTTTCAAAAATAACATTTTTTGGTAATTAAAAAAAAAAAAAAGTACACATTTTAAATTATCTACGATTTTTCAAATCAAATTATCGAACACATTTTAAGAATCTAAAAAAAATGTTGAAAAACATTTGTTGATAATAAATAAAAAAAGTGAGTTCGAAAGTACCGGGACGATAACAACTCTGGTAGATGTAAACAATTAATTGTAGTGTTTACTTACCTTAAAGCTTAGGCACGTGTTGACAATGTTGTCGTCTTTAAAATAAACAAAAGTTTCGAACAAAGAATTGGCTCTCTATTCCTCCGCAGTCATAAATATGTTAATCATAAAGGAAAATAAATGATGAATTTCTCCCAACATTTAAACAGCTAAAATTCCCAAATTATCATATTTTTAAAAACAAAATTTATCCTCAAAGATTGACAATCAAACACAGAGCAACTGCCGAGAGTACAGTCGGCGCATTTCAATCGGAAGAATCACCATAAAGAAAACAAAGAGCAAGACTAATCCCGCGAAAAATGCGACAATATCATAAGTTTGTAATCTAGAGAATATAGCAAAAAAAAGCCTACTGCGCAGCCACGAGTGCGCCATGCCGCGCATACCGGCACTTCCTGTAGAGTTGCGCTTTACGGGCTGCTCACAGACGACACACGGCCCAGTAAAAAAAAAAAAAAAAAAAAAAAAAAGGGTTACGGTCGCTCGTCACGGGAAGCTGCTCGTTGTACTTGAATATCGAGCACGTGTGTTTGGTGTCTCTGGGCTTAATGAAAAAAAGCGTGTAAGAGATTTGCGCGAAGAACAATGAAAGTTTAATGGAACAATAACAACGACAACGATAGCTCAATAAATATAGTACTTTAAGGATCCATCCAAGACTCTTAACGCGGCCGGTATTACGAGCCAATTATCGAATAGATTTTCGGTGGTATATATAAGAGACGCTAATTACACTTTTGTGCATCATGACAGAAAAAGGTACACCGACATTAGTCTCGAATTGCTCCGAAAAAAAAAAAATAAATAACGAGCTTTTTCTCGAAATTGTTGTTTAGATAATTAATGAATTGAGTCAATGAAAAATTGTATGTTTTTTGCAGTATCGCTGAAAAATGAGGTGATGGATTTGGAAGGTGGCAGCGACTGTGACAGCGACAGCGGCGACGATTGGGACGAGGCTGAGAGCAGCCCTTGCAGCACTATAACATGCCTATTCTGCAAGGATGAATTCAAACTCTATAGCACAGCCATTCGACATTTGGATTCAGTACACAATTTTGGGCTAGCGAGTGTCATCAGAAAGCTCAGTTTGGACGATTACACATACAGAAAACTCGTCAACTACGTCAGGCTAGAGAATCCAAGAGCGTCCGATGTAACTAGCATGCAGGACGGGCAAGCTTGGGAAAGCAACAAATACTTGACACCTGCTATTCAAGATGACGCATGGTTGATGCTAGGTTACTCATTTTTTAATTTTTTTTTATTTTTATAGTTAGTGGATACAGTAGTTTAAGATTATATGAAATGTATTGCTTTTATTCCTTCAATTCGTGCTTTGGTTCTTGCGGTAATTTTTTGCAAATTTAGATTCTTGCAATTTTATTCTTAAGCTGAAGAATTTTAAAATATTGCATGCAATAATTTAAAAAAAAAAAAAAAAAATTGCATATTTTTAATTGTTTACGATTTTTTTTAAACAATCTATTGAATGACACATTAAAAAAATCTGAAAAACTTTTTTTTGAAAATATATATTTTTGGAAATTGAGCAAAAGCTGAAAAATATTCGTATGCAACGCATGATTTTTTCGATCTTTTTCAGATTTTTTTCCAAACGATTTTGCTTAAATAATCTCAAACTGAAAAGAAAAATATTCTAAGAATCATATTTTGCATACAGAAATAGTTCTAATATAAAATTTAAACTCGAATAACAATGTTATTTGATTTTAAAAGTAATTTACACAGACTGGCAATCTTGTGCGTGAACAAGAAGAACGTAATGTAACTAAATGTAATTTCTTTTACCCAGATATCGAAGATATAGACGATGATAAGAAGGAAAAACAAGCTGAGAGGCCGACCAAACAATTGGCGTATCCCGTTAATTCGGAAAATGGCTGTGTCACTCTTTCGGAAATTCATTTTGCAGAGTTACAAAGAACAATTCAATCGCTTAAAGCGCAATTGGACCAAAGGGAAATCGTCTGTTTCTTAGCTAAACAGGTAAGATTAATTTTCGTGCCTGAAAACACAAAAAAAAAAGACGAATACTTTGAGCTGTTTTATGTAAATCGTATTTTTATAAAAATCCTTAATACATTATTTTATTAGTTTAATGAAAAGATTTCCATTATTTTTATATATATTTTTGTTTAACGTGAATTACATTGTAACATAAAAAATAATAATAATAATTTACAGCAAATAGAGGAAATGCAGAGTAAAGTTCAGTCTCTGGTACTTGATGACGATGGCGACGCGGAGAGATTTGCCACGAGATCCGTCAAAAGTATCGGAGCTAATGACGACGAAGGGTATTTTAGTACCTACAGTCACTTTGCTATACATCATGAAATGTTGACAGTGAGTTTGCTACTCGTGTTTTTGAACAATTGTACAGTGTGTTGTATGTTTTGCATGCAAAAGGGAGACATAACGCAGATTTTACAATCTAGTTAATGACAAAGTTGTGACCATTGTTTTTCTTTTTCACTCACTCTGCTTTTTTCTTCCTAATATCAAACATTTTTTTTTAATATTGGTAAGACATTTGTATAAATTCAAAAATTACCAAAAAATATGTTTTATTTTTGCTAATATTTCCATTTTTTTTGTTGAACAAAGGCCGAATAGATGAATTCGCAGGAGCACTTTGATTCGGTTACCAAACATTTTTAATTTCGAAAAAAAAAAAAATTTCCCAATTTTTTCTGATTTTTTAAACGTGTCGTTCGATAATTTGTTTTAAAAAAATGGTAGATAATTAAAAATATGTTTCCTTTAAATTCATTCCATTGAAGAAAAATAGGCGTTTAGTTACGAAAAAGAATTTCGATTCCTTACGCCAAAAAAAAACGAAAAAAGATGGTTTTTATTTTCATAAAAATTCAATTCAGTATTTTTAAACAAATCTGAGTGAATTTCTACCGACTCAGTTGACGGAGAATGACCATTATACATAAAAATGTAGCAAAGTACCAAAATGGTAGAAAATTCGAAAAAAACTATCACATTATTTTTGGAACAAGTAAACAGAGCGTGTTAAAAAAAAACCGGGATGATTAAAACTCTAGTCAATAACGAAAATCCATTTTTTTTTTCGCGCTTGTACAGATGAAAATGTTTGTGTGATAGAAGTAGATAGATTCATACTGCGTATGAATAGTGCGTCGGAATATAATGCTGCTGTTTCCATAGGATACGGTACGAACCGAAAGCTACCGTGATGCCTTGCTGACAAATTCAAACATGTTTAGTAATTGTGTGATGTTGGATGTTGGATGTGGCACTGGCATTCTCTCTATGTTTGCAGCAAAATCAGGCTGTCGAAAAGTGATCAGTGTCGATCAGTCAGATGTCATATACCATGCAATGGACATAGTGAGGTAAGACTGAATTCAACTGAATGAATCATTACAATAAATTTAAAAAAAATGTCGATAAAATACGAGATAGAGAGCGAGGAAGTGACTCGCGGTCTTTACCTCGATCATTTTCTCTGTCAACGGAGTTATACAATCGTTATTTGACAAAAGGGAAAATAATCTCGACGACATAATTGAACTGAAGAAAGGAAGATTAGAGGATATCGAGCTTGGGGTGGAAAAAGTTGACGCTATTGTCTCCGAATGGATGGGATACTTTTTGCTGTTCGAGGGCATGCTGGATACCGTTATTTATGCGAGGGATCATTATCTCGCGCCCGGTGGAAAACTTTTGCCGAATAGATGTTCCTTGAGTATCGTTGGAAGTGGCGATACGAGTGAGTACCGCTCGGGGATAGCAAAATAAATCGATGTTTTCTTTGCGTTTCGCATTTTCTCAGCCTTTCAGTTTGCATTCTTCTTTCAAATTTCGAATTTTTTATTTTTCGACTTCTATAAATTAAGACGATTTTCTTCTGATTTTGCATTATTATTTTTAATAAATGTTTAAAACTCACTTAAGAGTTAAAATTTCTTTCTTCACCAAAATTCGTGAATTTTTGTTTATTCACATTTAACAAATGAGTTGACATAAACTTGACAATTTGCTGACACGACAATTTTTCATGTCAACTATTTTTTTTTTTTTTTATTGCATATTCCGGCCGTTTCGGAGGGGAAAAAAGTGGCAACTTTATTTAATTGAAAAATAGCATAAAATGAAATCGGAGAATTTTGCAAAAAATGTTGTTGGAAAGTACGCTGAAAATTCGAAAAAAAAAAAAAATCTACGTTTTATTTGGCTAAACTCTACTGAGAAATCGTTATAGTTAAAACACATCGATTTTTAAATTAATACTACGAAAAAAATGTATCTTTCAGAGCGTTATATAGACCTGGTCGACTACTGGTCAAACGTTTACGGCTTCAAGATGAGTTGTATGAAAGCAAAAGTCGTTAAAGAGCCGAGCATCGAAATATCGAGTGTTCAAGATTTGGTGACAAACGTCGCTGAGATTCAAGCGTTCGATCTGTATTCCGTAGACACGAATTGCGTTAATTTCGTCGCACCTTTCGAATTTACCGTGAAAAAGACTGGCTCGCTTACATCGATTGTCGGCTATTTTGATGTGTATTTCGATGATCTCGACAATCCAATATCATTCAGCACCGGTCCGCATGCACCGACGACACACTGGAAACAAACTGTCTTTTCACTCACCGAACCGATCAGTATAACTGAAGGTAACGTCAGAAAACCATTTTTTTTCGCTTATTTTGCGTGATTCTGAGTTTTGAAAAAACTCGAAAAAAATTTTTTTTACGAAAACAAAGCTTCCAATATTTATCAAACTATTGCTTGTTACAGGAGAGGTAATCTGCGGAAAGCTCATTTGCCAAAGGCACGTCAAGGACGTCCGCGGTCTAATAGTAACGATTTACATCAAGAATTCCAGCCAGGTCTATTACTTGGATTAGTTCTACTGCCAAAAAAAAAAAAAAGAAAATACAAAAAAAAAAAAACAAAACAAAAAAAAATGTTATAAAAATAGTTACGACAAGATCGTCGTACGAGTAAGTGCCAACAATTGACTAATTCCTCACGATAATCTAGGCGAGTTCAAAACTCGCAAAACGAAAGTTTCAATTTGATCTACTATTTTTTTTTATTTTTATTTTTTTTTTCCATTATCAGAGTATTTCTTAGAGGTAGGTTAGCGAAAGTTTTGCTAGTTGACGCACACAGGGCAATTGAGAAAATATCTAATAGACACTGGACATGAGTGTTAACGTGCCTTTAAGGAATTAAAATTCGATGATGTGTCTTTTAGTATCTCGGTCTTGAAACGACCGCCTGCCGAGCTTACGCGCATCTTCTCCATTATGCATTATATATATATATATATAATTAGCAATTATACATAAAAGATTACGCAGGAACTTGAGGAATGTGAAAATTTACAATATAAACACATCTCTAAACACTTAAGATTGATCGACCTAGAAAACCTACCTCCGATAATATTACAATAAATTTTAACACCCGCTACATCGTTCGTTTTTTACACTTATTATTAACCAATTAACAGCAAAAAAAAAAAAAAAACGACTTGAGGCATTTAATTTATTTGAAGGTGATTTATTCCTCGAGACATTTGAATGATTTATAAAAATATTTCCAATTCTTCTTCAGTGCACTTTGAATTAATTAGTGATGATGATTGGGCTGTAGGGCGATCCGTGAGAGATGATGATAGATCAAGAGACGCTCGTAGCGTCTCGAATTTAAATATTAAAGAAGGCATTTCAATAGTATAACGTTTAAAGTATTATCGGCGAAAATTCGGATTATCCGTTTGCCATCCCTTTGCATTTGGGCCGAACTGATAGACCAAGCGACGTCCGAGTACTGGCAGGAATATTTTACTTTTGTAATAATACCTGAAAAGGGTAGTAAATATTTAGAATTAAATAATTGAAAAAAACGAAAAAAGCTTAAAGACGTGAAAAGCAACAGAAAATTACGAAATATACCACCTCATGGCGCGACTTAATTTCTCGTAAGTCATTTTCGTGTTTCCTTTCCGGGAACCCCATCGTTTAGCGACCTCGTCGCTTCGTACAAAACGAAATTTCGCTTGAGAATAATCCTCCCAGCATATGAGACTCGGGCATGTCTCGCGGTTGCGTAAAAGATCACGTATGAATTCCCACAATTTTCCCTGGCTGGTAGCTACGGATTTTACGAAGAGAGAGAGAGAGAAAAAAAAAGAAGGTTGAGAGAAGAGGTTTAAAGAAGCCAAAGAACCAACGAATAGAATAGCGAACTATTTATTAGTGTTCATTTTTTCACACTTCACTACTTACAGCTTTTCTTTTGCTTTAACACACGCGGTCTACCAGGTTGACGCTTCATCGACACTTCGATGCTGTTCTCAGATTCGGCATCTGTCGAAAATGTAATCGTTAATTCCAGTTAATTATTTGCTTATTTAACAAAATTACATTACATTGCAATTTTGCTATCGCAGTGCAAACTGGCTTACCGGAAACATTGTTTGAGTTTATCTGACCATTTTCATCCTCGGATCCTATCGTCCTGCTTAGACTTGCAAAATGTGGAACTGCAATATTCGAACGAAATAAAAGAAATGTATATATTCGAATACGAGCAAGCTTCAACTTTTTAATTATCGCTTCGATAAAAAAAAACCGATAAGTAGCATCTATTTATTTTTTATTTCTCTACAGGAGGGTTTTACTTTAAAAAAAAAAGAGCTGTTGTAGATGGCTGTAATTTTGAAATTATGGTTTTGATAAAGAACCAAAAAATAGCATCTTTTATTTACAAATTCTTTAGCAGATTTTATTTCTCTATAAAGTTAAAAAAGGTACTTTTGCACTGTAAAAAGTGTTCAACGAAATTTTTCAGTACGACGTAGCCAGAGTTATCACTCGCGAAAATTGCACTTTTAGGAACTTCTAAACTATCGTTTTACGACCGATACTTTTTTTGCGATTATTTTGAAATTGAACATATTTTTATGCCTGCCTAACGGCACAATAAAGCTGTAGCGATAAGAAGAATTGGAACCGCGGCTCAGGAGTGGTAGATTTATTCGTATTTTTTAAATTTCCAATTAGGTAGTAGCTAGTTATCAGATTTAATTAATTAATTAGACGAGCCAAACGCCAACCTGACCATTCTATATTTTTCCCTCTGGTAGCTATTTTCCTTTCGCTGTAACTTTGCACTCGCGTTGCAAGCATGGGATATCGTCATTTCAGCATAGTTGGGGAAAAAGCTTTTATTTCACACGGGGCGGAAATGCCACTTTTCCGCCCGCTACGCGGTTGTAAAGGCGCCATTTTCGCACCTTGTGGAGTAAAGTTTCGAGTGATAGCGACACTCGCCTTCAGCTCGTGCTACAAACTCAAACTCTTTAGAAAAAGCTTTTTTTCGCCCTCGTATCGTAATGTACTATTATTTTACTACAAAAAAATAGTCTACAAAAAATAGCATTAAAAAAATAGTACATTTCAACACTAGGAAAAAAAAGTTTTTTCTCCCTAGTGTTGAAATGTACAATTTTTCCCTACTTCTTTAAAATAACGACATCCCTCGCCTGCAACGTGGGCGGAAAAACGCCTATTACTCCCTAGAGCACGCAGAAATATAGCTCATTATAAAGCGATTTTAGCGACACAAGAAATGTGGAATTTTTAACGAATTCGGAAAAAAAATAGAGTGTGCAAGACGGGAGGGAGCGGATTTTCTTCTGGTGTGATTTCAAGCTTTGCGCTTCGGTGAAAATCTCGCACTTCCCTCCCTTATTGCACAAATATACCAATCTTCATGCACTTGTTACAAGAGAGTTGAGAAACGGGTAGGAAGCAACGCGAACTTTCAGCCCTTGTCACAAAATCTATGATTGTCAAGCTACGACTTCCAAATTTTTTCAAAGAGTATTTTCTTTTTTTCAAAGTAATTAAGGTGCAAAAAAGGTAGCTTTTGTCATATAAATATTTCGTTCTTGATCTTACTTCCAAATTATGACTCCGAAAAAAAAAAAAAACATAGTTTCGTCGACAAATTCGGTATAAAATCATTTTAACAAAAAAAAAAAAATTAGTATCAAAAGGAAGTTGATTTCTTCATTAAAAATATTTCGTCAATCCGCAACCCCGAAATTGCCGTGCGTGTAATATTTTCAATATTCAAATCGCACTTACGAAGATTGGCAAGTCGTTGGGAATGTAGCATGTCGTAAAGTCGATCCCCGTAGACCGGATCGTTGTCCAAAAAATTTTGTCGCGACATTTGAATGAGTTCTTTGCCAGGTACGGCCAAACTGTGCTGAATGGATCCATAAGGTTGCGCCATGTGTGACGCCGCTGACATGAGCCAATTAATTGTATCTTCCTGGGACCAATTTTTAATGGGTTTGCTCGACCATCCATTTCCGTCCACCGTAGCACTTCCATCGTCACCTGCATTAATTCTCATAATTTTCATTCTTGTCTTTTTTTTTGTTTCTTCTTCTTTTTTTTTTCAGTCACCAAAATACGCATTAACAATTACGTCGAATAATTACCGAGTGAACACTTTTTCCTCGTACTCTCGTAAATCCGTCTGTTGACCAGTCCCGGATTTTCCTTCTCTCGATGAACAATCGAGTCCATATCGAGAAGAAAGTGGTCCTCATCGTCTGCTTGCTGTGATGTATTCATCGGTAAGTACGCCTTTATTGAAACAAGAGAAACAAACAAAAAAGTTAATTGAGTATTTAAAAGTTTTTTCCTCCTCAGATATGTAAAAAAAAAAAAAAAAAAAAGAAAAAAAAGAAAAAAAAAATACAGTGATCCGAATTGCCCCACCCGTGAATCCCCTCGCTTATTATGTACATGTTGGACTTTATGTATACACTCAATGTTGAAGTATCCGTGTGTGTATTCGTTATAACGCATAGATATAGGCAACGAGGAAAAAACTTACCTCCAACGTGTCGTGCCTAACGTAATTTACAAAAGCACTCATGTTTTTTTTTTTTTTTTTTTTTTTTTTTTAAACGCAATTATATTTATCTCTTATTCTTAGGAATTTTTAGACTTAATATAATCTACTTTATTAATATTTTCTTTTTTTTTTAATTACAGATTTTATCGAAATTTATAAGCGGAGAACACGGACAGCGATCGAATTTTTGCGGCGCAGCCGGTAAACTACTACGTAGTTAAGGCGCCCGCGAGAGTTGAACTTGGCGAACAAGTTGACTTGCCGGACGTCAGTCACCGACTCGCGGCTTCGCGATCGCGAGCATATCGCGTGGGCTCGCGGTTGGGGAGGGCCAGGAGGGCGTTCCGGCTTCAAGCGGGATTTCCCGCTGTTCGCCGTCGACCAATCCCCGATACCAAAGCCGCGAATCATGACGCAACGCATATACAAGCTCTGACTTACATCGTTTTTTTTTTTTTTCTTTTTTTTTTTTCTCCTTTTTTTTTTCTTTCATGTTTTACAATATAATAATACTAATACTACGACGAACGGCCGGTAATGTATGTGGAAGGTCGGCCGTGCCGGGGACGGCCTTTACGACCTGTTGTCTATCGATTCAAACTGTTTGCTCCGATCGAGATATGCATTGTTTTTTTCGACACGTTCTCCCGGCTGCATTCTCATTCTCAAACGAAAATTCTCGCTTTCCTTATAGACCTCTTTTTTTTTAAGGCTACGACAGAGAGACAGACCGCAAGGCAGACAGTTCAGTAATCGCAATGAGTCATATATTGATAAGAAAATTCTATTTTGGATTATCATCTGCTTAGCGAAACTTTTTCAGCCGCAAAAGTGTGTGTGTGTTATCACTTTAGGGCGGTTAAGGAAAAGAAATGATAGAAGAAACTTTATCCTTTAGCTGAGATCCTCGTCGAAATTTTTTCCTTGTCGCAAATTTAAAAAAAAAAAGAGTTATGCAAAAGGGTCGGATATAAAAAAAAAATGTTGGAAGAATTGAATTTTTTTTAAGTTTGAGATTTGCTCAATTTTGAATGTATTTATGACATAAATTACTCTATTTGTATGTTGTTATTGACAAAACTAACGATCAGTAAAATCCTGTGTGGGATCTTGTTTTTTTGTTTCTTTTGAATTTTTTTTATTGTCGATATTTCTTATGTTTGTATTATTTAATTATGCTAGTAGTTAGATTAATTTTCAATTTTTTTTTTTCAACAATTTTTGGCAAGATGTCAATAGTCGATATGATTTTACGCGGTTTTACAATTTGTTGAAGCGTCTGTTTGCACTTACAATGGTTTAACTATCGGGCTAATTGGGCATACACAAATAAATACTAAGATTGATCAATGATCGGTATTTAATTTGGCGACAATCAATAGATTCATTTGAATTTCCATGAAATTTCTACTTTTTTAAAAAAATTTGTGTATCTTTAATTCGCGTAAACTTTTATCGAAAGCACCCGAATTATTTTTGAAATGAACGATTATTATTATATTAATTAGCAATGCCGGATATTAAATTTGGTGAGAAACGATAAAAGAGTTCAGATATGAGGCAAAACACGTCAAGTCGACTACCTCAATTTTTCATGTCAACAAAACGTTCGCAAATTTATTCAAGATTTTGGTCTGGTTGAAGAAACAACGTAGGAATTCTTTCAGATTTTTTATTACATATTCCAGCTATTAAAAATTTCTGAAAGTAATCATTGTTTATTTTTTAACGCCAATACTACGGATCACACAAAAAAAATCCTAACAAGATCAAATTTTAGATTTTGAACATTTTTTGTAAAATTTTCCGACTTAAAATAAAACATAAAATTAAACCGAAGAATTTTACAAAAAATGTTCTTGGAAAGTACGCTGAAAATCCAAAATTAGATGTTATGATTTTTTTTGCGATCCGTAGTATTGGCGTTAAAAAATAAACAATGATTATTTTCAGCGATTTTCAATGGCTGGAATATGCAATAAAAAAATCTGAAAAAATTCCTACATTTTTTCTTCAACTAGACCAACATCCTGAAGAAATGTGAGGATGTTTTGTTGACATGAAAAATTGGGGTAGCCGACTTGACGTGTTTTCGGCCATATATTAATTCGATTTTAATCGCTCAATTTATAATCGCTTATAAAGCTTTAGGCATTCGTGCAATAATAATCAGGTATACCTCGTAACTAAATTTTTTGAAAAACTGATAGCGGAAATTTAATTTTATAGTACGTTTAATTTTTATATTGAAGATTGCCTCGACAATCATTGAAAAATGTTCTCGTTATTTTTGACAATTGTTAAAAAAAAAAATTGAAACAATGAGACAGTAAAAATTTAATTTTATAATTTCTTGGTCATTGCAAATTCGTTATACTTTCGTTGAGTTCATTTCTGTTTGTTTGTTGCTTAATAAGCCAAGTAGAACACTTCCACATTGCCTCTTCATTATTTTCCATTTTTCGTGCAGCTTCTCTATGAGTAATCCAACATTGATCAACGTACTTCCTCATAAAGGAGGAAAATGGAGAATGATGAGTGAGGAATGTGCAAAGTTGCGTTTTGCATACTATTTACTCCGAAATACTACACATGTAATATTCAAACAAATATGTGGATGAATTGTCTCTTATTCAACGAATTCAAGGTATTTAATGCGCAATTTTCGCTGTTTCTGTAGTCAATAAAAAAAAAAAAGATGTTTAAAAGAAACAAAACAACGCCACGTCTTCAAACTTCTCCAGAAAATTGGTTTTAAAATCTCCACTATTAAAGCATAACAAATCGGACGAATATCAAATATTTTTCCTTCTACAATTTTTTTTTTTTAAAGACCCGTTTGCGTAAACCTGTTTTGTGTTCCAGGAAATAAAAATTTCGATGAATGACTTACAAAAAAAAAAAAAAAAAAAAATCCTATGATTACATAGTTTTTTTTTTCGTGACTAACAGAATTTTCATATTTACGCGCTTTTGTAGACAATTTTTTTTTTAACGAAGGTCAACATTGTCGCGCGTAATCCGTGTAATTGGTCTTCGTCGATCGAGCATCAATTCAGCGATTAAAGTCATTGCGATATAAGCTCTCGTTAATTGCGAAAATCTCAATGAGGAAAATTGCAAACTTGATAATCGTAGATACGTCAAATGCATTTGCAACACAACGAAGACACGTCAGGAATCGCGCGTCTATGAATCATTCAGAAAGGATTTCGCAACGATTGGGCTTCCAAGATCTTCTAAGAAACCCCAGACATCCTGCGGTCAGAATATTCCTGACGTTTTATCAGTGCTACGGTGCCGCAACGTTTGCCTATCATCGCTCGATTTCTCCACTTCCCACCTCCTCTCTATCCCTTCTCCACTTTTAACATATTCTTCGACGCAGAAAAATACATGTTTACTTTATCGCGAATGATCTTGCCGATTTATTCCAATCTCCAGTCTATAAATAAGTACTTCCCGTACCTGTACATTTTTAAACTCCTATATAGTATAAAGTTTATTACAATAAAGAAATAATTGAGAACGTAAATGTTCCAAGTGTTATCGACCTCTCTCAACTCAGCGTCGATTTCTTTTGCTCGTCCGATGCTATTTGCGATGCAAGATTCGCAAATTTCGCCATGTAGTCGACGCTGCTCTCTCCCATTAGACACTGCATTTGACTTACAACCTGAAATTACAAATTTCATCGATAAGATCATATTTAAAAATCGTAGGATATTGATTGTTCGTAAATGGCTTGCTAATTTGCACAAGTAAGCGTCTTTATGTAATTTTGCATTGAAAAAAAATATCAAACTCATAAAATATCGGATATAAAATCAATTTCAATTAAATTTGTAAAAGTCGCAAGCTCACAAGCACCGGACATTTTTTTTTCTATACCATTTTAGATCAATTTAAGTAGTTTGATATTTAAATTAAAAAAAAAAATTTTCTCAATATCAAAGCTTGTTTTAAGAAACGGAAATTGAAAATTGTTGCCTGAAACAAGAATAACGCCCCCCTCCCTAATATGCTGAAAAAAGAATTAAAAAGTAGGAAAAAAAAGTTACATCTGAAGAGGGTCGGACGTCCTCAACGCCAGGATGTCCTCCAGTATGACTGCGTTGCGACCCTTTTATCGGCGACTCGAGTTGCCCGAGAAAGCTGCTCAATGAAAAATCAGCAACCTGGAATGGAAATATAAAGCCATCGATCGTAGCTGATGATAGAGAGCGTGAATTGGCGCGACATTACGTTAAAGCACAGGATAAATACCTCGCTATTCAACCACTGATGCTCCCCCTCTTTCAGTATTTGCGTTGCACTCGTTATAATCGAATTAGAGGCCTTTATAGGCTCTGCATTTTCTCCTTCCAACGCACCGGCCATAAATTCTTTGCCTTCGTTCTCGGTCACCATATTCGAAATACTTTTATTTTCCGATTGTATATCCGTCATCAATGACACTTCGATAGTCGGCGAGATATCTTGTGCAGATGTAGTTGCATCGGGTACAGGACTTGGGCTTTTATACGTCGTTACGGGCATCACCCTTTGAACGATAAGACTTCTCTGTCTGACCGTGCGACCTCGTTTGCAAAATCGGTTTTTAAATTTCTGAAAAAAAAAAATATATATACATAGATCCCAGTCATAATTTGAAATATTTGAATGGTAAAGCTTTAGAAGTCTTTTTTTTTATTTAAAAAAAATTCACACTAATGTAATAATTACAAATAATTTTTAGCGACGAATTCAATTTATTTTAAACGAATGTAATTCGGATTAAAAAAGCATTGAAAATTCGTTTTCATTCAAATGGGAAGCCGTGGTGTCGTTTGATGGTTAAAACTTACGTCCAGTTGAGTCTTGAAGGCATCCTGCGCGCCTATTTTGTGGTATACTTGCGGTATGAGCGGCCGCCTGAATGTCGACTCTTTAAGCGAGGGTACTCTCGACGATATTACCGTCTCGTTGCTCCCAGAGGTATTGTCATATATCTAAAACGCATATGAAATCTGCTATTGAACGAATTTACGGTCAGTACTTTTTTTCACGGTTGTGAAAAAAAATTTATCAAATTTACACATTTTTCACAGCCTTTAATATTAGTTACTTTAACAAAATTTCTTGAAAACGCCATCGTGACATGCTTACAAAAGGTTTTTTTTGTATATGTGCAAAAATGCTACGTTAGTTTTCATACTGTCGGTCGTTATTAAACGATCATCTCGTGATTAAAGGATTCATTGAGAAATTTTCAGGAACTAGAAATAGTGTATTAAGCATACTTTGCTGGTGCCATAGTTGTGCTTCGCAATAGACAGTAACTTTTGCAGAGCCAGACAGAGGCTTCCATCGTCTTGCGACTGAGCAGCTCCACTTCTCGTAGTCTTTGATCTCTCGGTCGTCGAAGTACCAGCTCGATCCTCATTTCCGCCAGTGTCCCACCAGTATTCCAATGTTATTTTCGATTCCCGACCAAACTAACAAACGACAGCAACAAGTGTAAAGGTTTCAGCGCTTCAAACTGATCAAATCAGTGCTAAATATTTTCAATTTTTTTTTTTTTTTTTCAAGTTTTTGGCTAATTGTAATACGATAACAATGAAAAACAAACAATCAGCAAAACAAAAATGAAAAAAGAGTACCATTAGAAATAAATCTCCAACAGTTATAGTATTGGCTTCCTCGATGTTCCATCCCGCTCGTATCCTCTCGACGGTTTCCCTCCCGGGAAATCTATTCGGTTCTGTCCACGTTTTTTGTGTTTCAGTCTGAGACTGATCGGTATTGCAGGATGAAGTAGCTTGGATATTTCTTTCCGAAGTCGCATTAACGCTACGCTCCGGCGAGTCAAGTTCCGTATTACTGCTATCGCCAGGTTGTTGTTGTTGCGGATCATCGTTGCGATTCGACGTTTTTTTATCAACTTTATACTTCTTTATTGCTTTCTTTCCGACCCCTTTGATGTATTGCACCGAGCCCAGAAGCTCGAGTCGCGAGCTTTTCAGTCCAAGCCGTTTTTCGTAGGAGTTGAAGCTAACGCTATTGCTCGTTAAATATTCACCGAGATTTACAACCGGCAGTGCTATTTTGCAGGATTCAGGAGGCGTAACGCGCAACAAACGATTGTCCTTCGTTTCAATTTGATCGAGGCTCTCAGCGCTATTTATGCACTATTTTTGATTGAAGAATATAGGAATCGTGATAGATTGCATTCATTTGAAAGTCAGTCTTTTATAAGAGACAAAAAAAAATAATCGAAAAAGGATACAGTTTTGTATTTTGCGGGTTTCCATCGTTGTTGCAAAAACATTAATAGACTAGATAGACGCCGCTGTATTGGCAACAATGTTCGAACTCGGGGATTCATCGCGTGAGCCTGAACTTGCCACCAGGTCATATTGTTGCCGGGTCGAAGCTCTATCGTAACACGAGGCGGTAGTTTTATCTCCTCCTGCCAATCTAATGAAAGTAATTCGTCGTTTATCGGGCAATAATAAATATCCGTGGGAAAAACATCGGGTTATGTTTTTTCGTAGAACGATATAGCGCGCAAACTGAAATCTCCTCTTGGAAACATCGATACGGAGAACACAATCTGTGAACGTTTCCCAATATAATTTTAAATGTCAACAAATCGACGAGAGCAATTTCATCGCATGATTGAAATGGCGTGTTAACATTCTGCATGATGACACTTTTTTTATGGCCCTACAATTTCCAATCTATGACATTGGTAGGTTTTTCTCAACAGCCGATTTGTTGAGAATTGAATGGTTTACAAAAAAAAAGTTTTAAGAAATTTGAAAAAGGGCCAAATTTTATATAAATGTGACTTTAAAGGGGGAAAAAATATACCATTTTTTAAAAATCGAAACTTGTGGTTTCCGATCTGATTGTAACTCCTGCAGATAGAGTATAGTGACGTACTTTTTTTCTGATTTTTAAAAATGACGTCTACAGTAACATTTTTATCAAAGCGGCAAATATAAAAATTGGAATAAAAAATATCTGACAAAAATTTACAACACTCAGGATAGAGTATAGTGACCTGAGTGTTGTAAATTTTTGTCAGATATTTTTTATTCCAATTTTTATTTCTTGCCGCTTTGATAAAAAATGTTACTCGAGACATCATTTTTAAAAATCAGGAAAAAATACGTGTTTATGTAAAATTTCATTTCATTCACTTCGTATGAAGATGGTTATTAGATTTACAGCGACAAAAATGTCTACATTCGTCTTATTTTTTTCGAGATCTCGCCTAGAATATTTTTTTCGTCAATTTTAATTTTCCCTTTGCGATGAAATGTTTTTGTACTGATTGTAGATTTTACCTTCCAACTGATTCAATTTCCTCAATGCTCTGCATATGGGCGTTTTAATTCTCATCGTTTTTCCTCTCAGTCTCACTTGTGTCGAGCCCCAGTATATTAACTCGTTTAATTTTAAGAGCACCTTTTCGTGTATTCGCGGCAACTTTCGCCTGAGTTCGCCGTAATTTATGAGGCCGTAAATTTCCTGCGTTGCCTTCTTCACATCTGTACAAAACAAACAAAAATACAATACAAGGTCAAACAATTTTATTGACCCGCGGTTTGTCTATGAAGAGAAGGTAAATATGTACCTTCCGAAAATTTAAGATGCTTCGAAATTTTAAGCCACGTTCTGTAGTAAAAATGTCTTATTTGCTCCTTGTTTTTTATCATATTCTCCGAAATTCCTCTTTTCTTTCCTTGACTGAGAAAGTAGCTTTGCAACGCATCAAAGTCCTTGCCAAACTCGTTCACGGCCTTGAAAAATGTATTTTTGTCTTCCATTGACCACAGCTCGCAGGATCTCTTGAGAGAACGAACTATTTTGGCTTCTGCACTTTCCTCATCCTTAGATTCTGCAATACACAAATATTGTTTATTCCCATATCTAGAACAGAATAAATTCTATACCCCAAAAATGTTTATTTCATTACACTCTGATCCTGTAATATTGATAAAGGAAAAATAAAATCTGTGCTCAAGTCGTTTGGATTAAAGTCCTGAAAATCAGTTTGCTAAGTCTTTGCAAAATCTTTCATTTTTCTTCCGTTAGTAAAATGGTTTTTTTTTCACTCCAATACTGAGTAATTCACTAGAAAAGTCACTGTGAATAGAACTAAAAAGTGCTTATCAGTGCTTAAAGATGATGAATTAAATCAAAATCATGAAAATTAGTCTCTTATGAACTTGCCCTGAGAAAATGAAACTTTTGTGTGAAAAATTTCAGTTTTTCTACTGTTAATTAAGTACTTTTATAAATCGAATGCTAAAAAATGACTGAAAAAAAAATCAGTGCTTAAAAATATTTAATCATGAACTTTCATCAGTAATGAATTTGCACTTAGCAAATAATCTTTCATGGCCACAAAAAAAAATCACTTTTTCTGCAGCTATCATAGTAATTTCTCAAATGAAATGTCAAGAAGAAAATTAGCTTAAAAATATTGATTCAAGAGTCAAAATTATGAAATTTAGTTTGTCATAAACTTGCAGTTAGGAAATCATTTTTCAACATAATTTTTTTTACTCATTTTGCTGCTATTGAAGCAGTTTTTTAAAATTATAGAAAGAAAAAAAAATCATTATTTGAGACACTATAAAATCAAAATAATAAAAATCAGACTTACAAAAATGCACACATTCAATCTTTTGACCTAATCTTTTAAACCTCCACATTTTTTTTCAGCAAATGAAACAGTCTCTCAAATTCAATACCAAAAAAATGAATTACATGCCTAAAATCTTTTCCTCTATTTTCATGATTTTCACCTGACCCAATTCTCCCATTTTTCTCATTCTCAAAGCCAAACCAAAATAAGTCATCAGCAGGAAAAAAAAGGACATCGGATCAAAATTGAACACCTTAGTGATATTTTTATTATTACTCAAGACAATCCATCCCAAAAGAACAAACCCTTTTTCTGCTCCGTCACTTGTATTGATTCTGTTGAATCGATGCGCATCTTTTTTGTCCCTCGAATGATGCGAGACTGAATATTTTTAGTGTCCGCAGGGAGCTTTGTATCCAAGTTTGAAGTAGCTGCAGCTTCTTCTCTCTTCACCTCCATCTCCTCTACCTTGACTGTACTCTCCATGACAATTTTTTGTGTCTCTGTAAAAATGAAGACTCCATACCTTTGAAATAAGTTTAGAAGACAAAAATTATAGAGCTGATTCATCAAGCTTGACTGCTTTTGATTTACCTGTTGATTGTCGTTTGTTTTTTTTTTTTATGTATTGTCTACCAATTCAACGTGGACACTAAATTTTGTCTACATGACTGACAAAAAGTCCATTTGTTTATCTTTAGCACACACATACGTTGACCGATTTTTCCCGCTTTACTTATTTTTTCTCCCGCCATTCATAAGTCCAATAATTCTTACGATTTATTTTTAATACTGTATAATATTAGCTGCTGTTAAGCTGAATAATAATAACAACTTACGACATCGATGAACGCTATATAGCGACGAAAAAAAAGCTTGCACCCGAAAAAAACTGGAGTGGCGAATTCGATCTCGTTTCAAGATCTCGAAGATCCGCGGAGAGCTCAGCTGTCAATCACATCTCTATGTATTAAGACTCAACAATGTGTTGATGTAAACATTTGGCGCGTCTTTAAGATTATACACACACAATGCTGTTGCGTGATTGTTGTTTACATTTTTAAGAGAAGCGAGATAGGTTATTTCCGCTAGAGTATATAATGTACCGCAACTGTTGCTAACAGGAAGATTAAACCGAATTAATTCTGACTGTTGGCTTATCGTTTTTATTTGCACCTGATGCGTTGTGATTTTCGGGAGCGGCGCTTTTCGGAATTTCGAATCGAAAATCAGCTGGTATGCAAGCTTCGAGTAAAAACCAGTAAAAATAGAGCGAATTGCATATGAGGGGATGTCTACTAACATCGTATTTATAATGAAATTCGGTGTAGATTCTATTCAGAAAATGCAAAATTAAAGGATTTAAAAAAATAACGGTTTTTTTTTGTTGTATTTTAAATAACGTTTGCAGCTTCGTATGTTTAATTTACAATCGACTGTAATTCAAATTGAAAAGAAAAAATCCAATTTATCATATTGCCGAGTTTTTAATCGTTCTTTTTCCTAATTTGAATAACGCTTCAAACGTCATGATCGTGTTTTTATTTCATTTCACCGGCTATACTCTGAGTGTACTGACCTTGCGTATATGTCACGTGACCCAAAATCAAAAGGGCGTCTTTTCTGTGTGTAACAAGTAGAAGATACGCCCTTCTCACGCGATGTATTTTCAATAATCGGATCTTTTGTCTTTCGATGTGTTGCATTTTTGACTCCACTATTATTTTTTTTTTAAAGATCGTTGGGATTTAGATTTATATTATTTTGAAAATACATCGTTAGAGCTTTCGAGCTCCTCTTTGTCAGCTGTAGTTTCATCAGACGTCCATTGTGTCGTCGATAGTAACGGACTCTGTTTAATCGCGACTAAAAGTCATATAAATATTCATTAAGTTTAGTTTTCGCGTTTTTAATAGTAAATACAATTTTTAATTCGAAGTTTCGTGTGCATGCAAGAATGTAAAGTTCGAATAGAAGCCAATGAGGAGGCATCGAGATGCGGTTTTACATAAAGATACGCTCAGGGCATCATCAGGACAGGAGAAAAAAAGATACAGGGAAAAATAGCCAATTTTTCTTTATAATTCGCTGCATATGTGAATTGTGCAATTGAACTGTAATGTGAGCAGTTTTTCTTATGAAAAGCCATGTTGGTCAGACGCCACAGTAGGTATTCTCTTGTTATGTTTTCAATACGAGTTCGCCGGAATAACTTTGTTGCATATTTAACAGATTTCTTCCGAACACGTACATAGTAATATCCACGAGATATTTTGCCGGAAACCTGGCCATTTAATTGCTGATCGCAATTGTTTATTAATAAAACAAATTGTTTTTTTGACATCGAATTTTTTTTGGACCAATATATTCACGTTATTTCATTTCGCTGATTATTTCATTTTTCTGCTGATTATAAAATCGCTTTTTATTTAAAAGTAAAATTTTTTTTTTTTACTTCGAATTTTTTTTGATCCAATATATTCACGTTATTTCATTTCACTGATTATTTCATTTTTCTGCTGATTATAAAATCGCTTTTTATTTAAAAGTAAAAAAATTTCTTCCAAATTCACGAAGTGTGGCTCCCTCGCCACCTGCAGTCGGTAAAATCGAGTTCTACTTTATCAATACAAGTTTCTACATTTTTCGGCGCCATAAGTCGCATTTCCAAACACTTTTCTTGCAAACAGTGACAAATACTTGCAATAAGAGTAAGGAAAAAATGACTGGTGAGCGTAAAGTCTCAATTTTCCGACTCTAGAATATAAAACACATTCTATAACGGTACAGTATTCGAACCGAGATTCGAACGCTTTCGAACACGACAGCCAATCACTTACCTACCGACATCCTCCAATGCCCCTATCATTGTAGTGCGGTAAAAAACCCACTCGACGTTAGGCGAGCTCGGCTGCTACATTTATTTATCATTACACAGGTAACATATAACACAGAGTATAAAAATCAATTTCTGATAAATGAACGAGAATTAAATTGTCTTAATTAATCGTTTCTCTCCCTGGAACACGTTGGGCATGTCTGTAAAAGTAAATAAGTATCATAAGCCTGATTAATGATTCAACAAATCGATGAAACAAGTGTAAGGTTTAATCATAACCCCCCCTATGTTGGTGTACATACCAAACTGTCCTTTTCCATCTGATAAAAACAATGTTCATGAACTTTATGACCGCATACCAACGTTTTTATTGGGTTTAATGCAATCTCGTGAAGACACACTCCACAGATAACTCTGCTGGACAAAATAAAAATGTTTAAACATGTTTAAAAATGTTTAAAACATTAGACATTAAATGATATCAAAGGCCTACCTCTTTTCGTGACTGACGTTCCCTGACGGAGATTGCGCAGTCGAAGAATCGTCCTCATCTCCGTTTTCCTGTTGATTACGATTTGTAAGCCAGTAGCTCAAAGCGCTGACACCTAACAAACCCAAATTAAGGGCAGCTGCGGTAACAAAGAAATTTGGCTTTACCATGATTTTCGTTTTCTCTACGTGTTTTGAGGAGCGTTAACAACAACAAAATGTTAGTTCAAAAGAGAGTGCGCAGTAAACGACACGGCAATGTGCAGTGTAGGAGTAGCCCGCTTATGCTATAAATATAGATACTAAAAATAGCGTTGGTCAGCAAAATTCGACAAAACGTAAATAATCCCCACAGAAAAAAAAAATTTATTTTATTGTTTTGGCTACACTGTTTCGTCGGTACGAATGAATACTGCCTTTTTTAAAAAATGTTTATCAGAGATGTTATCTCTGATTTTTTACACCTTTTAGATACTCTCATAAAAAATATTAATTGTAGAAAAAAAAAAAAAAAATTTTAATAATGAAAAACTTCCGCTATTGAAACTCGTTCAGATATGTCAAGAATAAAGTACGACATTTACGCCAAGCTACCAACCTTCAAAGACTGATAACCGTACTTTGGGCTGCTAATTTGAGCTTTAAAAAAGTCGAACCTGCAAATTGCTTCCTCATTATTTTTGTGTCTTTGACAAAGCTTCGTCTACGAGAAGAGGCCAAAATTAATCGACACACATCCTCATAGAGGTGGATTTATCAGAGATAAAAAATAATGATGAAGCAATTTGCAAGATTCTGAATTTGTAAATTTGTTGTATAGGGGAGACCGGGGTATGTTGGGACGCTTTTCGTTTGGCATTTTTAAAAAAGATTTTCGCGTTAATGAATTGCAATATTGTTATGAAGGTTGGGTTCCATGATCGATTGAGTACATTCTATTCAATTTTGAACATCCTATATGGCTCCGACTATGTATGGTGGCGAACAATACGAACTGTATTTCTCGAAAATACGAACTCCTGGTCATATTACCAGGCCGCCAGGTCACATTACCAGGCCAACAGGTCAGATTACCAGGTCAGTAGGTCACATTACCAGGTCGACAGGTCACATTTCCAGGCCGACAGGTCACATTACCAGGTCGACAGGTCACATTCCCAGGTCAACAGGTTACATTACCAGGTCGACAGGTCACATTTCCAGGTCGACAGGTCACATTTCCAGGTCGACAGGTCACATTACCAGGTCGACAGGTCACATTACCAGGTCAACAGGTCACATTACCAGTTCGACAGGTCACATTACCAGGTCGACAGGTCACAGTGTCAGGTCGGCAGGTCTCATTACCAGGTCAGTAGGTCATATTACCAGGTCGACAGGTCACATTACCAGGTCAGCAGGTCATATTACCAGGTCATCTGGTAATATGACCGCCGATTTTTTAACTTTTTTTTATCTCTCCACTCGAACCGCAGACTATCAAACGTTTTTATAAATGATTAAGCGCCAAAAAAAAGGTGATTCGGCAGAAAAAAAAAAATCGGCCAACTTCAGGGTAAATTTTGATTTAAAAAATTGATTACAAAACGATATAAGAATTAAAAAAAAAAAAAAATGAAATACCGTAGATCGTAGATGGAGGGCAGAAATAAATAAAATAATGGAATATTTGGTTTGCAAAACATCACATTTTATGAATTCGTATTCGTAGACAATTTTTCGAGGTACAACGTGTCGAACTCAAAAGAAAAGCAGTCGATAGACGAAACGTGCTTCTACAGATTACATTGCACGTGTGTATAAGTATCGTTTTGTAGAATACTGCGAGCTCTTTCAACGTGTAATACTTACATATATATATATTACATATAAGCATTACATATATATATATATATATATATATGTAATGCTTATACGACGAGGTCTTGCAATATTTAAAAATAAAAAGATAATGATAATAATTATCGTTAATTAATGAAAAGTAATTAAAAAAAAAAAAAAAACGAAAGAAAGAAAAATTCATCGATTTTCGAATGATTACATTTATCAATGAATTTCATTCGCGTGAATCGTATTTATACGTATATTTATATTTTAATAATTTTTAAATCAGCGAGATACCCGATCACGTAAAACATATCGCTCTTACAACAGTTTATAAGAATTTGAACAATCATCCGATCGTCTCGGCTCTTTCTCGAAAATCTCTCTTTCCTCTTTTGCCATCATTCATTTATATTCGTATATAAACGCGTGACGAACATTCGCAATGTCAATAATGTGTAAAGTGGTAGAAAAAAAAAAAAAAAAAAAGGAAAAAGAAAAAATCAGTCTTACTCGTAATATACAACATTCAGTTGTTAAGGCATCGTCATTTGCTTAAACTATATATACGCATAAATTTAGCCTTCGATTTCGTTTCAGTCGTGGCTGAAAAAAACGGTCTGAATGTTTTATCACCTGCGAGAAAATTTATAAAAAAAAAAAAAAAAAAACAAAGAGACACGAAGTTTGCTCGTGTCACAGGCGTCTATTTTCAATAGAATATAATTTACGTGTACTTAAAAAAAAAAAAAAAAAAAAAAAAACACAAAAAATTTTGTAAAAAAAAATGTTTTTAAACTATTAAACCGCATTGGTGATTTACACTGTATTAGCCTCTTATGCATTTTGAGTCTTTGCGTTTCGTAGGTATTGCCCAACGATTTACAATTGTCAGTCACGTGAATCTTTAAGCAGGTACTTTTCATCAGTTTTACAAACTATTATTTATCGCAGTGGCAATTGGTAACTATAATGATCTCTTTAATTGTCCAGCACTTTATAAAATGCCGGTAATAACTTTTGTACTATTTGTTGATCAAATTTTGTGCATAATCTTTGATCTATTTTTCATCTTGAAATCTCAATTAATTGGAGATAAATTGATAGTTTATCTGAGAGATTGCAGCAAGAATTATAGCAACTATCGAACAAATGAACTATCTACAATTGTTTTTTTTTTTTTACCTCAATTTCGCGTATATTTTTCAAACATAAAGAGCTCTCTAATCTCAGTGGATAAAAATCGTTTTTATATTCGTGTGTGTGCGATTAAAAAAAATGTCTTAATATTCTAATGTCCCATCGATTGAAATTCGGTGGTTGGTTCGTGCAAAAATAAAGCACAATTTTAGTCAGCACGACCGTTGGACGGCCGTTAATACCACGATAACATAACTCTAAGAATATATCGTGTAAAATAGCGGTAATTAATAATATATTGATTTATATTATATAAATGAAGAAGATCCTATGACGAATTATTAATAATTAAAAAATAGAGGATAATTCGAAATAATGATATTTAGGGGCTATGCAACAAAGCTCTAATAGGCACTTAGTGTATAGTTGTAATTGATGCGATATATATATATATATATATGTATATATCGTTGATTTACGTGAGGGGGTTGGTGTCTTTTCGATCAGTCTTAAATTAATATAAATTGAGAGGTAGAATTGAGGTAGAGATTGGTCCCAATATCGTATCCTCGAAGTGGATATGCTTTGAGCAATATTGCATCTGTATCCCGTAGCCAGGGTTTCATTTTCAGTAATTAATTACTTCGACCCTTTTAAGTTTAGAAATAACAATAATTAACATCCTATATCTCAGTGATCAACGAGAGTCATTATCGAATCGTTCGGAGTGAAAAGTGATTGAACATTAAATCGAGTCCTAGTGATAGAAGGGCCTGTGTTTAATGTCAGAGAAATTTTTCCTCGCGATTCGATACTCGTAATATTTCAATGTAAACATAATAATATAATTAATTAATTAATTAATTAATTAATTAATGTAATAACGCGGAATCGTCGCGTTATTAATTTTCTACGCCTTGGCATTAAATGCCACACGATACTATCGTTTCCTTTTCTCCTTATGTGGTTTAAAATAACAATGTACATCCCGGATGAATCATTCACATGATCGTTGAGTCGCTTCGTCGATTTGCCACTTCATTAATAATTCTCACGTTTCAAGTCGTTTTTTTTTTTTGCATTGTTCAACGATCGTATTGATCTCGTGGGCTTCGTATTAAATTGGGCACAATTGATCATCAGTGCTTCAAAAAGAAAAAAAAATGGCACTTCCTGCGCCTTGCGTTCGTCTCAGAACTTATCGTTTCTTATGAAAATTCCGCGGCTGCGTTTACGAATTTCAATATTTCAAATATAATCACAATTGTTTAGTCTAATCATATATCTCTTTCTTCGTATATATATATATTTTCTTTTTCTTTATCTATGCTTCCTCTTTGATCTTCACGCTCGGTGGCATTATAACGCGTACGTCTGATCGACGATTAACCGATAGATCCTCAACCTCATTGTCGCTCTCGTGATTGTGTTGCTCCTGATGTTGATGTTGTTGGGGTTGCGGTGGTTGGTAGCAAAGTGCAAGTGGAGGGCTGGGACTTCTCGTTTGATTAATCATTGTCTCACGATCGATCGAATTGTCGCGACTCTCGGCGTACGAGGTCTCCAATACAGCCGTTGGATTTTCCATCATAGCACCGCCGTTGTCATTGTCGTTTTCCGAAATATTGCCGTATATGCTGCCGTTCACATTGCCCCCAACGCCGTACGGAAAGCAAGCGCCGCTACCGTTGGTCGTACGTCTTCCAGGTCTCGAGGTCGTTATTCCCAATTTCTTTACCTTGTCGTATAGCGTTCTTGAGGGTACACCGTATTTTCGGGCTGCTTGAAGAGCGCTCAAACCTCCTCTGACAGCCGCTATTGCGTTTGCTATGTCGGCTCTTGTGTATTGCTTGTAACGCTTCCATTCGGGCTTTTGCGATGGCACGTAGTTGGCGATTGCTGAGAGACAAATTTAAACAAAAAAATGAATATCGAGATGATGCAAACAGAAAAAAAAGGGGGATGCAATAGATTGTAATACTAATTTTACGGTTTAGCTTTTAAATTTCAGCGAAATTTCGCTTCAATGTTTTAATTACCTGCTTTTTTGTCATCAGCAAATGATTGAGGCGAGGGTTTCTTCTCGTCCTCGTCCATCATGGAAACGCCAGTGGCGTAAGGGCTGTGAGCGAGATTGTTACCATTGGAGAGATCCATGCTGCTGCGTCTGCCGTCAGAGCCATTATCAGCGGATCCGTTGCTGTGACTGCGATAATGGGTCTCATGACCATCGGAGGTAGTATGCTGCGTTTGTGAACTGTCGGCGTGAACTTGACCAAGAACACCGCGGAGTATGGGCGTATCGTGATTTCGCATGATGCCGCTATGGGAGATTTTGCCCTTGCGACTATTGTGCAATGCTTCGGTGGCGTTTTCGTAGAGGCTACCAAATATAGAAGGATGTCTGCCGGCCAATGAGGGATGAAGAGCCGCGGCAACGGCTCCGGGATTTTGCGCAACCAGAGGAAGACCCTGAGCGAGTGCCCAAGGGAGTTGAAATCTCCCGCCGTTCTCACGTGAACTCGGGGATTTTCCATAGCCATGATAAGGCGAGCTAGTGGAATGAGGCGGTGAAGAGTGACCTCTACCACGATGAGCAATTCCACCGTGCTCGGAAGCGTGAGCGCTGTGACTGCTGGTCGTACTTGTGCTGATCGCCTCTTCGTTGGGTCTCTCATCGATGTGCATCTCCGGCGAAGTTTGCTCCGAAGGCGGAAGCGTCGCGTCCGCGTTCATCAGACCCTTGATCTGCAGCATCTCCGCGACCTTCAGCATCGCCGCTAATTCATTTCGCGCCACGTTTACCTCGCCCTTGTAAACGTACTCGAGTATCGCTTTGATCTCGCTGACTTTGACGTCCTTGAGAAAGACAACCGGATGCGTGCACGGTACTTCGGAGAAGAGGGTCTTGAAGTAGGCCGAACAAGCAGCCAATACCATCTTGTGACACTTGAGCACAATGCCCTCGACGGCGAAGGTCACATCAGCGAAGGTTTCCTCTTCGAGCAGGCCCTCGAAAGCCTGAATGAAGTTCGCCTGATGATTGTTCCATCTAAGACAGAACTGCTGTTCTCCAGCAGCCCCCATGTCCGACATTTGGCTGTTTCACTGTGTGAGTCTTTGTTCTGCAAGAAAAATAAAGATAACGCAATGATTAAATATACGATAGACGTGAACGTTTGAGGTCATCATTGAATAGTCGATTAGTCACGGATAGGATGCATCGATTAGCGGCTAATCGCTATGAGCCATTTGGCGTTCTATGGCCATTCCTTTTTCGTCGCTCTAATAGCGATAATCGCTAATGAGTAATACAGAATTGGGCAGCCAAACGAGTGAGCAAACTGTGGAGAAATCTGCTGTGGATTAACGCTCTTAGCGTTGCAGTTGTTGTCCATACTTTGAGGATCTTTCGGAACGCAATCATTTCCGCCCTAATCGCTAAGTCCCCAGTCTAAAAATAGCAAACCATCATGGAAAACGTTGAAGAGACAAGCTCTCCGTGCAACAGAGAAGAGATAAGAAAAACCCCTCGGCAGGGTCGCTCCCGGCTGCGGGCAACTGCACCGACCTATCAGCTTTTTCGTTGGCCCAGCTCTCCACGTGAGACTTTCTCCAGAAATTCCTACGCTCACAGAGTCGGGTACTCGGACTGCCAATAATCGCCCGGTAACCAATAACCTTTTGGTGTCTACAAGGAATGTATCTCGCTAATAGCGCTCGTGCTGTAATGTTCCTAATCAGAATAATCGACTATCGGATTCGGCCACTAATGAACAGCTCATTGGAAATTCCCCAAACGGCGAATTGTGCAAGGGACTTTACGCTCGTATAGATTTAAACGTAGATAACGATATTAGTGAAAACGCATTAATGCGTTTTATGTTTCGTTAGCGTTGGCGGTGCCAAAGCGCTGCGTAATTCACGAAACTCAGGTTCCCGAAAAACAGGACAGAAGCGAAAGTCAAGCAATATACTATATTGAAAGCTTGGCTTATCAATTAATTACAAAACACAAGCATAGCAAAACGTAGATCACTCTGATCTAAGAAGTTTACGTTGTAAACAGCCATGAGAGAATATATTGTTTATCTTATCATGCGAATTTGTCAAAATTAATTTAAAAAAAAAAACAGTATGACTAAAATATTGAATCAAACTCTGAGTTCGTATCGCAGATTTTGAATATTCAAAAAAAAAAAAGCATGATATAAAAATAGCGAGTATTGCGAACTTACGTGTACCGTCGAATCCGGCAGAGTCTCCTCTTGAACCTTGTAAACTCACGCACTTCTTCACGTTTCACGTTTCAGATTGAGGATTCGTTCTACAGAGTCTTTGAAAAAGAAGTGGAACGCAAAGGAAAACCAAAAACCAACAAAAACAAAAACTGAAGTATTCGCGAGTCCGTCGACGAATGATTCTCTCAAAAGTTGTGTATCCACTCGCGCAAGTGAAAGGACTAAATTCACGATGCGACTGTCATCCCGAATGGTTCGGTTGCACTACTGTCGGGGCCCGTACTGCGCGATCGAGGGGGCTCGTTTCAGCGAAGAGCGCGAATACGACCAGCGCTTAAATGCCACATTCGGAAGAGGACTAACTGGGGGCTGGCTTTGCAGCTCAGGGATGCCGAGACACTATCCTCTCTCTCTCTCTCTCTCTCTCTTGCTCGCTGTCCCTTTTCTTTCCTTTTCCTTTTGCTCGTTCTCTCTTACGCACTCACGCGCATTTTTTTCACGCACGTACAGTAGGTCGGGGCCCTATAAAACACCCGCACGAATTCTGAAAGAAGGTTGGCCGAGACGTATCCCCCTCTTAGTGCAACGTTTCTTCTCTCTCTCTCACTCTTGTCTTCTAGCCACCCCCTCCACGTACCTACGATCACTCTAGCCGACTGCAAAGCAGAGAGAGAGAAAGAGAGGAAGAGAGAGAGAGAGAGAGAGACTCAACGCTGCTCTTTGGCTCTAGGATTGCTAGGTTGATGCACTCTGTGTCCCGCTCGTCTCTGCACTATAACGTCTGGTCTAGCTGGTCTATCTAGCATCCCCCTCTCGTTTTTAGCTCGGATAGAACGTTGCGTGCGTGCGTGAGTGCGTGCAATGGTACGGGCGGCGCGGTGCGTGTTACGTGTCTCTCGCGAATGAGATGGAGCGAGATAGGTATATGTATATTTGAAGGGAGGGTAAAAGGGAAAAAGGCGGGGGGGGGGTTTGGGGCTTGGAAGGAAAAGAGCGGGATCGGAACGCTAGAAAAAATAGAAAGAGAGGGAAAGAGCAAAAATTCGGGCTCTCCGCACGACTCCGTGTGTTTTGTAGGGGTGGCTCTTCGCAGGCACTTGGGGCGCTCTCTTCGGACTCACTGGGACACGTTGGCACGCGGACCGACCACGAGGAATCTTTCTCTCTTTCTCTCTCTCGTTTTTTCTCTATTTTTTTTTTTTTTTTTCTTTCTTACTCTCTCAGTTTGAATCGCCTATCTAGCCCTATGTTTTCTAGCATAGTAACCCATAGGCGCAAACGTACTATGTTAGTATAATACTTGCATATTATGTTGGCTACGAAACGCTAATGGCCTTTACCACCACCATTCGACGCATTCGCTGCGCGCTACCATAACACTCCATCATCAAAACGAATCACACGCTACGAGAACGACCAATCCTGGAAACGTTGGTTCCCTTTTTTTTTTTCCTTTTTTTTTTTTTTTTTTTTGTGTGGCCAATATTCTCTGTCGCCCTTTAGGACCGCATGCAACTAGCTGGTGGCGATTAACCGGGAGGGAAGGGACGGAGATTGATATTCGAGAAAATGCGATTGAGATATTAGACAAGTTCGAACAACATTTGCGAAGATATTTTGCTTCCTCTACGAATCGATTTGGCGCATTATTAATTTCGCACATGAGGCGAATAAAAAAAAAATCGGGCGATTTGTGTGAAGAGGAGAATTAGGATTTCGTGCTGAGCATGAAGATTCAAACCTCGAAGACGAAGTTAATTAATTGTTGAGGAGTCTCTATTGTTTAGAGTGTGATTTTTTGCTCTCTTCTTGAATTTTCGTATCGCCTTTTGAAATAAAAAAAATAAGAAGAAATAATATAGATTTCTTTTTTTGGGCCTTATTAATGGATGAGGGGAATAAATTGTCCGAGATTATTATTTGTTTTTTGGGTTGTTTGGGTTCTTTGGATTCATTTTTGGTTCATATTTTATACTCTGTTCACCTGATAAGATTTTGGATGTCCGGATTTAATAGTTTAATTCAATGGTCGGAGGTTTGGTAGAACAAAATATGTGAAAAATATATGAAACATGAGTTTCTTGTCCGCTGTTTAAGATAACGATGCAAAGGAGCGAAAAATTCGATTTTTTTCAGATTTTTCCAATGTTCATATATTCTATTTCATAATGAATGTTGCATAATCTCATAAGCAACTTTATTTGGAATTTTTTTTTTTTTATTTAAAAATTCATGTGTTGCACACAAAATCTTTTTAGCCCATCATAAAGTCACTATTTTTTCTACATTTTTCCATTTTTTTTGTTACTGAAAAAGGCAAAAAAAAAAAAACCAGAATCGCTGATCCACTTCGGCTCGTTTGCCAAAAAAGGTTTTTCACAATTTTTTCCAATTTTTAAAATGTGTCTTAATGATAATATATTTTTTTAAAAAATCATAGATAATAAAAAGAGTGTAAACATTTTTTTTTTAAATCGTTCTTTTTACATTCATTAAAATAAAAAATTATGCTTTTCATCTACGAATTATAATTGCAGGGATTCTAATATTAAAAATTCTTCTAATATTATTCTTCTAATATTAAAAAAAAAAAAAAATGTTCAACATTATACAAAGCTGTATAAATAATACCCCAATTTATTTTAATCATGTCTGAAACTGCCATATTCCAATTGGTTCAGCCTTATAAGGGTCGAGAGAGAGAGAGACAGAGTGGGGACATTTACGATTCATGTTGTTAAATAGAAAAAGATATAGTGAGGATATAGTGAAGGGAAAGGGGGGAGAAAAAAAAAAAAAAAAAGTTGCGCTTGTACGTGTGCAAGCGCGATGCGTGCAGCCGCAATGGTTCGCCTATGTGCGTAGATAGATCTACCGAATAAATCTTCGTACCGCCTGGTGCTTGTGATCACCTTACGTGTCTCTAGCGGCTAACTTAGCCGGCGGGTCCTACGGAGAGCTCTCCAGAGAAAAAAAAGGAAGAGAGAGAGAGAAAGGAAAGCGAGGAGAAAAGCCAAACTCGAGAGAAGGGCCCAAATGATGAAGGGCGCGGGGGCGGGGAGGGGGAGAAGGATCTCGTGGTGAAACTTGCTGTTCGACTCCCGGACGAAAACGACTTCTCGACTGCCGAAACGAATCCTCTCGTATATACATGGATTTTCATTCTTTTTTTTTTTTTTTTTTTTCCCTCTTTTCCTACTTCTGATGCCTTTCTCAGCCTCTCCACATGTGAATACACCAGCAACAGATACACCACGCCCTATTCACTGAAAACCACCCCCTTGATGTACAAATAAGATATTTTATTGCTTTTTTTTTTAGACACGCTAAAAAAAAAAGTTTGGTGAAAATGATGAATTGTATAGTCAGGAGTTAGGAATATTGTAATTAAAAAAAAATTAAATGTTCAATATTTTCAAATTTTCGTATTAGGAATATTTGCCGAGTGAAATCAATAAAATGGTTATTTAGTTTTAGAAAATATGACTATTCTGAGTGTGGTGACATATGAGAATATCGAGAATTGAAGATATTTTCACGAAAACAGAGGTTCCTCTGTATGAGGAAGCAAAAATGGCGATATTTTTTGACAAAACATTGTCAAATTGTGCAATCACACGAGCTGAGAAAAAGTTTCTCGCACGATTTTCGTATTATACAACTTTATCGCACTAGTGCGAGAAGTTGGCACTTCTCGCATCGCGTGGCATAATAGTACATTACGATACGAGTGCGATCAAAATTTTTCATGACGACTGTGAGTTTTGCAATCACACGAGCTTACAAAAACTTTCTCGCACGATGTTCTTATACAACTTTATCGCACTAGTGCGAGAAGTAGGCACTTCTCGCATCGCGTGGCATAATAGTACATTACGATACGAGTGCGATCAAAATTTTTCATGACGACTGTGAGTTTTGCAATCACACGAGCTTACAAAAACTTTCTCGCACGATGTTCTTATACAACTTTATCGCACTAGTGCGAGAAGTAGGCTCTTCTCGCACCGCGTGTCATAATACTACATTACGATACGACTGCGATCAAACTTTTTCTTGCCGACTGTGAGTATTGCAATCACACAAGCTTACAAAAAGTTTCTCGCACGATGTTCTTATACAACTTTATCGCACTAGTGCGAGAAGTAGGCACTTCTCGCACCGCGTGTCATAATACTACATTACGATACGACTGCAATCAAACTTTTTCTTGCCGACTGTGAGTTTTGCAATCACACGAGCTTACAAAAACTTTCTCGCACGATGTTCTTATACAACTTTATCGCACTAGTGCGAGAAGTAGGCACTTCTCGCACCGCGTGTCATAATACTACATTACGATACGACTGCGATCAAACTTTTTCTTGACGACCGTGAGTTTTGCAATCACACAAGCTTACAAAAACTTTCTCGCACGATGTTCTTATACAACTTTATCGCACTAGTGCCAGAAGTAGGCACTTCTCGCACCGCGTGGCATAAAATCTTGTTCGACATTCCTGCGAAAAACGTTTCTTTGACTCTGGTGATTGCAACACCAGCCTTCGGCTCTTACTGAAAATTCACACTCGTAAAAAAAAGCTTTTTCGCACTTGTATCGAAATGTACCATCCGTTGATCTGCTTATAGATCGCACGAGATCTACGAGTATTTACTATAAAGGCCAAGTACTTGATTCTTGGTCCGTCTATTCATCGACGCTTGTTTGTCGTTAAAGGCCTCAGCTTAGCGAAGTTGATCTCAGGATGAAGGCTAAGAGAGAGAGGAAGAGAAAGAGAGAGAGAGAGAGAGAGAGAGAGAGGAGAGAGAGAGAGATGAAAAGTCAGTGGCGAAGAGAAAAGAGAAAATATAGTATTTCTTTCGTAGAGCGGACTAACGACGCTACGTTCGGCGCAGTACGAAGTCTGCCTGGGTTTCCTTATCGGCTAGAAGAATCGCTATGGCTCGCCTCTAACACGCGTCACCGCAGCGCGCATTCTTCTTCCTGCTTAGCTCACCAGAGTCTACCCTATGCGGCTGCATGTGCGTGCAAACCAGTGACGCCCCAATATTTTTTACGCCCTGCGCACATTCGTAAACACGCGCGCTTGTGCGATTGTATACCGGTGTGTGTATATATATAATCAATTAATGCGTCCAGGTCACGCCGGGTTGTATTATATTAAGCCTCTACAGCGAATGAAATCGAAATCACACCTGTCCTATATTTTATTCTAACTCTTATATACGTTTTTTAATCTTCTGTGGCGAATACAAATTTTCATGTCTTTAGCGGTGGCATTTTTTTTTTTTTTTTTTTTTATTTGCTGCATTGACTAATATTTTAGACGAAATATCTGTCGATATTTTATGCAATGAATTGATTTTGGCTTGGAAATTATTATTTATTAGTCGCGAGATTTATTACTCGCTTTCGTGGACTTCTAAAATTAATTTTGATTTCGACAGTTTTTTTAATTAAACGATGTAATAAAGTTTGAGGATTTTTTTTTGTGTTTGCTCGTTATCGTTTCGGCATCAACATTCAATTTTTTTTAAATATGTAAGATCAATGTCTTTGAAAAAAAATAAATAAACGCTTTTTGTAATTCACAATTCGTCCCTGAAAGGATTAATTGCGGAAATAAGAAGAAAACAAAATTGGCAACAGAATGTAAAAGCTTTTTTAGTATCCTTCTAAATGACGCAATTTTGTTAATAACTTTTATTTTTATTTGTTGGGTAATTTTGCGAGTTTTTGTTATAATTCATTTTAGCAACTAGAACACAAAAAATCTTCAGATAAATTAATGTATTTTTTCGTTTATTTTTAGAAAAAAAATAATGTGTAAACATGTGTAAGAATTCCAAAAACAAAAACGCGGTTTTCTCAAAACCACACTTTTTTTAATTCTCGCACAAAATAGAGTCAATAATATATTTGACGAATCGACTTAATTCCACAAATTTTAGTTACATAATTAAAATATTCTCTTCTGTGCGAATCTAAGATATTTATTTAAAAACTTGAAATCAAGAAATTAAAAAAAAAATTATTAAATTGCAATTTTTTTTTGCGAAAATTGTACCTTTTTTTTAAAGTCTCCATTTTTTTGTTAAAGTTCACACAAAATAATAACTTGAAATTTAATATTATTTTCATTTTTTGCTAATTAAATATATTTTTTTCATTTTAATGTAACAACCGAGAAGAAAAAAATTGCAAAAATTATAATATTTCTAAGCTTTCTATTTAACCATCCCACCCCTTAATGAATACTCATTCAAGTTCACACAAAATAATAACTTGAAATTTAATATTATTTTCATTTTTTGCTAAAAAATATATTTTTTGCTAATCAAATATATTTTTTTAAATTTTAATGTAACAACCGAGAAGAAAAAAATTGCAAAAATTATAATATTTCTTAGCTTTCTATTTTACCTTCCCACCCCTCAACAAATAATTATTCGTTTTAATTATAATTTTTTTTTTTTTGCCTAAATTGTGAAAATTATTATTTTCAGGTGAGATTCTAGTCTCGACTGCGAAGCCATTGTGCCGAGCTGGGTTTTTCATGCGAACGAAGTATAGAGAGAGAGAGACGAGTCGCGACGATGCTTTTCCAACAGCAGCCACCGCAGCCATCTCTGTAGTAAAAGAGGGGCGGTCGGGGTTAGTAGGAGGAATGCGACGAGATGATGGTAAGGTGAATCTTTTTCTCTCACCCTCGCGGCTCACAGCCACCTGACCCATCCGCACCAACCACCGCTATACAATACAGCTACACAAAGTTTTTTTTCTTTTTTTTTTCCATCCCCTCCACCCCTAAAAGATTTTCCAAACGTGCGAGAGATCCAGCGAGAGAATTGAAGAATGAATACACAATATATATGTATAAATCATTCGAGCGAAAAAGTCAGGTCAACGTCACAATTTTAGTTTAATTTATTTCCATTCACCGATCACATTTTTCCTCTGACCTGTGCAATATTTCAGGGGTTGCATAAATGCAGTTCTCTTGGAAAATGCACACTTATTCTCTGACTATATTGAAGATCTATGGAGAGTTGAGAAAATCTTTGGGAGCTACTTTTTTTTTTTTTTTTTTTTTTAATAATGAATAATGCGAATAGGAAAACAAAAATTACTGGTACTTTCAGAGATAAATTGGCACAAGTGACGTTAATTTTTATAGTAGATGCCAATATTTGTATTTATTTTTTGCCCCTTTTTATGTTGCTGAAAATTCTTCACAATTTTTTTTATTGTTCTTACTGGGGGAAGGATTTAGAAACCATTTCATATTTTAGCCGGTAATGAATACCGAAATTTTGCAGATTTATTTTTACTCAGATTCTATATTTTTTTCTGAAAAAAATGCTACTTGCCGAATGATTTTTCTACGATTGGAAGAAAATCGAAATTTGCCGAAATTAAATTTTATATTATAACGAAATAAGAAATGTATTTAATTTGATGAATTATCAAATTCATCTTTGATAATTAATTGTCATGAATTTACGCGGAAAATTGCAGCCAGATGGCTCAAAATTGTCATTAAAAAATATATATTAAAATTGTCATAAAATGAATTTTACGATTTTCGTAAAATTCGTCACCAATAATGGTTCAACGGCCAATTCCATTCATACATTAAATTCCAGCTAAATATATTCGTATTTAAATAAGTTCCATCGCGAAAAATATTATTTTAAAAAATATTACAATTGCAAAAAATTCGAGTCCCTCGAACGATATTTGCGCTTCAATTCCAAACATCGTAATACATTAATTAACATGTCTCCCAAATTCCAGCCCAACACCTAAAAAAAAAAAAAAAAAAAAAAGTTTCAAACTCCATTCTTAGTGTACTCTCAAAAAGACTCTAAAAATCTCTAAAAAAGAAAAAAACAAAGTTTAACAATTCATCTAAAAGTAAGCAAAAAAAAAAATATCAGCAATTTTTATCACGGAATTTACATAAAAATAAACAAAAAATCGCATAGAATAACAGAAGAAAAAAAAACGATATTCCTAATTTATTTGGGAATAACTACGATTTAATATACGAGACTTTTCTTCGCTGCTTTGTGTCAATTTTCTCGGAAATGTATATGCGAGACGGATATCGGAATCACCTCGAAAATATCTCGAAAGCGCGATAAGTGTACACAACGAGGTTCTGCACTATCTATATAAGCTCCGTCGGGCGTCGTCGATGGGGTCTCTCTCTCTCTCTCTCTCTGAGAGTCCCCGAAACGCATGAAAAACAGCGACGGTGGAAAGAGCGAGTGTTGATCGAAGCGGGTATATATCGACTGTTTGCTCACTGCCATCCTGTAGAAGCAACAAAACGAGAGCGATAGCAGCGCTCGCAGAGTTCCTCACGATAATGTGCGCGTCTCGCTCGCTCGCTCGTTCCTATCATTTTTCTAGGTCACGATGTGTGCGTAACGCGTTCATCGGCCCCAAACCGATGACTATACGTGCACACACCGCGATGCCCGAAAACTCCGCCACTGCATCAGGCAGCCACCATGCTTTGTTTTGTTGCGAGGCGACGCTTACAACCAAAATATTCTATCCAACTGCGATATTACAGAGGCGCGCGGGGCGTCTGTATAGTTTGAGGCCGGGTGTTACGAAACAATTCACTGAAAATATTTAGTCACTACGCTGAGCTCAGTGGCATTATTTTTGGACTCTTATCATTGAAGCTTTTAATTTTGGGTATTTTTGCAATGTATCCTATCTTTAGTTTTTTTTTAATATATTTTTTACTTTTATTTTTTTTTTTTATTGCAAAATGGAGATATTTTTGCATTATTTATTTAAGGTAGAATAAAAGATAAATGCTTTTTGTAATTTATAATTAGTTCCTAGAAGCATTAATTACGGAAATGAGATGAAAATAAAAATGATTGTCTACGGAATTTTAAAGAATTTTAAAGGAAAGAGTGGAACGATAATAAATTCTATTGTTTTTCCAAACGTCGTAATTTTCTTAATCATTTTTTTATTATTTATTCAGTATTTTTGCGTTTTTTGTATTTTCTTTTTTGTTGCAATTGATTTTGACAGCAAGAAAACAAAAATTCCCAAACAATTGTTTTTTCATTTATTTTTTAGAAAAATGTGTAAATAATGATTTATTTCCTCAATACATCCTTCAAAATAAAATTTGCCTGATTTCAATGAACAATACAATTTTTTTTCATTGATTTAAAAAAAAATGTGTAAATAATGATTTATTTTCTCAATACATCCTTCAAAATAAAATCTGCCTGATTTCAATGAAAATACTTCCAACAACCAAAAAAGCAAAAATCACAAAGAAATCGTCTTAAGAAATTCCATTCCTGATGAAACTATCGAATTTACGACGAATAAAAGCCTCGCAACTTCGACAACAGCGTCAATGAGCCCAACGTGTTTTACTTCGATCGCCTCTGCTCGTGAGTCTCTGTATAAATTTTTAACTTTTGGCTTTTCATCCGCAGGTCCAAAGCCCACAAGTGTGCAGAGTCGAGAACCAGCCACTGACACATACACACACACACATGGAAGACCCGAGCGCATCGTAGACGTGAAAATCTGATGATAAAGGGAAAACAGGTTCCTAATCCCAGAGAGACAGAGTAAGAACGAGTGAAAGAGAGAAAGAGACAGAGAGTGAGTGTAAAAGAGAAGGAATAAAGACAGACCATTCGTGAAGGGCCTAAGCGGGCACGGTCTGCTCGGTTAGGCGAGGTTTCTTCGTCTCTGAGTCTATTTCACGTTGCGAGGATATACATACATTACATGCCACGACTGGTGCATCTCGTGGGCCAAATGCTGTTGACGGTGCAGCACACACAGACATAGAGCTCCTCTCTGCGTCGTCTCTCCGAGAGCTCGCTGCGAGGCTAGACGAGGAGAAGGTCAAAATAAACGCTCTCCCATCTCGTTTCACTGGGCATCTATCTCGCTATACCAGCTCAATCCAGAGCCTACACGAGTTTTTCACTCTAACCGCGCGTATATAATACACACCAAGAGTTCACTTCTAGAGTGAACTAGCCGAATGGAAGGAAGACAAAAAAAAAGAGAGAGAGAGAGAGAAAAAGATGGAAATAAAATGCGAGCGAGCCAGTAGCGAGGCAGTCGGCCGAATTGACTGCATACGAAGGCCATTGACCGCTGCCAGCAGGTCTTCCACTTTGCTACATTGTACCACTAACATCGGCATAGACCTATATATATATATGTACGTATATTGTGCGTTCGGTGCGTTCGATCGATGTTCGCCTACCTGCCGATACATTCTTTGTGTATTTATCTTCGCTAGACTTTGGGTTCAATGTGACCCCTCACATCGCTCGTCGCATAATCCACGTACCAGAGGCTATATGTATACGTATATATAGATAGATTGATAGTGCAATGCACTGGGACCGATACCCTCTGCGAAAGATTACGAGAGAAAATGAGAAACGGTGTCTCGAACCCGATTATATGATTTCTTTCGAGGCGTCGGAGGCACGAAAGTCCCTCTCTTCTCTCTTGTTCGACGTTTCTTTCAGCTGGAAATGTCCGAACGCAGGCAAACTCGACTACTGGGCTATACTATCCTGTGTACAACGGTCGCTTCAACTGCAGTCCATTTAAACTAATGGAAGTGTAACCGCAGGAATATCCGTGCGGTGTGTACCGCGCCAGTTAAATTGTAGGTTTTTCGTGAAGCAGGTCAGTATTTTTATTGGACACACTTTTTCTTCTTTTCTTTTCGTTTCAATGATACAATAAAAGTATCGTAATACACTGTTTGCGTTAATGAATTGAGGATGCAATGGATATTATTCTTTGTGTTTCAGCGCAGTGGAGGGGGAAGTTGTGGAACATTTTTTTTTTAATTGCCGAACTTTTTTTTTTATCATATTAGATATTTTATATAATTTAGCCCATTTTTTTTATTACTTAAATTTACGACTTTTTTGTCGTAAGTTCTGTAAAACTTTTGAAGTAAAATCGAAGGATGCATATTATGCAAAAAAAAAGGTAATTTCGTTTTTTTGTTTTGGAACATGTGGAACTTTTTTTTTATTGCCAAACTTTTTTTTATCCTTTTAGATATTTTCTATAATTTAGTCAATTTTTTGATTACTTAAATTTACGACTTTTTTGTCGTAAGTTCTGTAAATCTTTTGAAGTAAAATAGAAGGATTCATATTATGAAAAAAAAAGTTAATTTCATTTTTTTTGTTTTTTGAACATGTGGAACTTTTTTTTTTAATTGCCAAACTTTTTTTTTATCCTTTTAGATATTTTATGTAATTTAGCCCATTTTTTATTACTTAAATTTACGACTTTTTTGTCGTAAGTTCTGTAAACCTTTTGAAGTAAAATCGAAGGATTCATATTATGCAAAAAAAAAGTTAATTTCATTTTTTTTTTTAACACGTGGAACATTTTTTTTTAATTGGCAAACTTTTTTTTTATCCTATTAAAAAATGTATTTCAAGCATCCTGACATGAAAATCTCGAAAAAAAAAAAAAAGATGTTCACGAAAACTTCGTCTATGAGAAAGCAAAATAATCCGAAAAAAAATTCAGAGGTAACTCTCAAACTGGAATCAGAATCCGTCTAATTACGAGAAGTATCGAAGAGGTTGAAGAGAAGAAAAAAAAAAGTAACTAAAATGTCTGAATTCACAGAGGATGCCGCTTGCAGGGACTAAAAATAGTAATAGCAATTCATTGGATGTGGCTTAACAACGGGCAGAGAATAGACTTTTGGGCTACGCTATTAGGATGACTTGGCGCAGCGAGAACTTTGGATGATGGAAAAAAGTGGCCGGCCGAAAAATTTTTCCCCGTCTCACACACACACACACACACAGAGAGACACTCTATGCGGCCGCGAGCGGACCGGTTGCAATAAAAAAAAAATGAGAAGAGGATCGGACGCGCAACACCGGAGGAGTGAGGGAATAAGGAGCGGGCGAGAAATGAGGAGAAAGAAGCAAGAGAGCAATGCCAAGATTCGAGAGAGGTCTAGCAACCCTATATGAAAGGGCGTGGGCTTATCTGCGTTAGAAGGAGCGTTAGTTTTCTTTTTTTTTTTTTTTTTTTTCGGGCCAGCCAACCCGCAAACCGGTCTCCCTCGATCACGTGGAATGTAGGACCGCGATGTTGCCACACGCGTGCATAACATGTGTTCCTAAAACTGCATCGGCACTAAGGCACTCTGTTGGCTTGGCATCGTCTCTAGGTCCCTCTATGCTCGGGCTATCTATTCTTTCTGCGTCTAACGATGTGAGTGTGCGGGGGCAATGTCTCGCATTTCGTCGTCGTTTTTTTTTTTTCTTTTTTCTCTCGTCTATCTCTCTTTCGCACACGCTTTGCCTCTCGCTATATCGTACTGGGAAAAGGCATTTTTTTTTTTTTTTTTTTTTTTTTTAGAATGTCGAGTAAGCCATAAAACTCGCTCTGGGACCTACGACATTGGGAGTAGATGCGCGAGCGAACGTTAGCTGTAAAACTTTTGGTAGAGTGCTTCAGAGTAAACTGATACGGTAACTCTCGAACGAGTGCAGGACAGAGCGAGGAGAGAGACAGAGAGAGGGAGATTGAGTGACTTTGGCGCTGTATAGTTAGTAATGATTTTTCTATTATTCCAGGTTTTGTTTATTATAAGTAGCGCAATAATGTTGGGTAGAAAGAATTTTTTTTTTTCTAATTTTCTTTAGGCGCCATGGTTGCATTTGTATTAGTTCGAAAGAATGAAATATTTTTGTTTGAATAGGTCAGGATATACTTGTAATGTTACTGAATATTATACGCAGAATTTGTAATTAATATGTTTTATGCCACGCGGTGCGAGAAGCTGGGACTTCTCGCACTAGTGCGATAAAGTCGTGTACGAAACTCGTGCGAGAAACTTTTTTAGAAAATCATGTGATTGCAAGACTCGTAAGAAAAAAGTTTGACCACAATCGTATCGTAATGTACTATTATGCCACGCAGTGCGAGAAGTGCCTACTTCTCGCACTCGTGAAATAAATACAATTCTATACAAAACTCGTGCGAGAAACTTTTTTTTTTCAAATCATCTCATTGCAACACCTTTATCTTTGGCTCGTTCTGCAGACTCACACTCGTCAGAAAAAGTATTATCGCACTCGTGTCGTAATGTACTAATTAAAAATGAAAATTTCCACAAAAATCGTCTCATTCTCAAAGTATCAGATCTAAAAATAAGGCACCTTAGGTTTATTTTTTTATATCTCCGCTAAAGTACATTGCAACCGTGAGCAAAATTCTTAATTGCCAATTTCTAATCATCAATGCAATTATTCCAATTATCGTTTACCCGCTACAGTTAACGTCGTAACAAATCACTAAAATGAGTTCTGCTTTAGAATCAATTGAGAGCCTCGCTTATTTTTCGCTCATTCCCTTTCTCTCTCTCTCTCTGTCTTACACTCACTCAAGTTAGAAAAATCAGCGTGCAGGCACAGCGACGAAACAAAAAGAGCATTTGGGAAAAGCTGGCATGGGCAATACTGAAATTCGATGCGCTAACCAAAAGAAGCACACGGTTAAAAGCGTTAGACGAGAGAGTTCTTCCATTCGTCGTTTTGCCGAGCACGATGCGGGTGTGTGCATCGTATCATTTATCTATCTGCCTTTTTCTCTCTGCTTCGTGAAAAGCCTTAGCATTACAAATTGTGGGGGATAGAGCGCGAGCACGAAAGTGGCTTATACGCCGAGACCGAGAGTCGACGGTAACGCGAGAGAAACAAACTTTAGTCCACCCTCGAGTCTCTATGCGCCACGATCATCCTAATACAGCAGTCGTGTACCACAACGCTATACCCGCATCTCCGTGAGAACGGAAGTGATTTGCCAACTCCGCTCCTTACAGCTATACGGGATGCATGTGCATACACACATACATAAGTGGTCACATATATAAGGCATTCCACTCGAAATGGGCCTGTTTCGAGATGTGGAAAAAAAAAAAATGTTTAACATTTGCTTTCAGAGCTCTGTGAAATATCTAGAATATTATTATTATTGATTTTTTTTTATGTTGTATTTCACCCAAAATTGAATATTGATTTTTTATTCTTGTTTTTTTTTTTGACGATTCGCTGTATATAAAAAATCCATTGAGATGTAATGAGCTATTTTTGTAATTATTGTTATAAAATTGATTTTTTTATTTTTGAGTTTTTTTTTTGGCGATTCGCTGTATATAAAAAATTCGTTGAAATGCAGCGAGCTGTTTTTGTAATTATTACTATAAAATCGATTTTTTTATTTTTCAGTTTTTTTTTACGATTCGCTGTATATAAAAAATTCGTTGAAATGCAGTGAGATGTTTTTATAATTATTATTATAAAATAATAATAAATAGATTATAAAATCCATTGAGATGCAGTGAGCTATTTTTGTAATTATTATTATAAAATCGATTTTTTTATTTTTGAGTTTTTTTTGCGATTCGCTGTATATAAAAAATCCAATGAGATGCAGTGAGCTATTTTTGTAATTATTATTATAAAATTGATTTTTGTATTTTTGTGTTTTTTTTTGGCGATTCGCTGTATATAAAAAATTCGTCGAAATGCAGTGATCTATTTTTATAATTATTATTATAAAATCGATTTTTTTATTTTTGCGTTTTTTTTTACGATTCGCTGTATATAAAAAATCCATTGAGATGCAGTGAGCTATTTTTATAATTATTATTATAAAGATTAGTAAAAGATTTATTATTATTATTATTATAAGATCGACTTAATTGTTTTTTTAGCGATTAATCCGACTAAACCTGTAAAATATATGAATTTGGCATGAAACCAATTTTTTTTTGTCGTTTGTATAAAAATTCACAAAAAAAAAAACAAATTTGGAACAAAATCAAGACCGTTCCTCTAAAATAAAAAAAGGGTTCCCTTTATTCCTCTCAAAAATGTATAACATTTATTCTGCGCAGATATGAAAAAATTTTGCAATGAAAACTACATTGAAACATCTACATTTTATGTTGAAACATTTTGTTTGCATAATGCTTCGTTTTTTATATACAGCGAATAGAAAAAAAAACAAAAAAAAAAAATAATCGATATTAATTAATCGATATAAATATAAGATCAAAAAATCTGAAATAATTTGTAAACATCTTAGACTCTCTACAATGTTCTAAAAAAATTTGAATTTTTTTAAGACACCTTGATACATGAGAGGCCCACTTCGCGCGGAATGTCTTATATATATATAAAAGATATTAATTAATCGATATAAATATAAGATTAAAAAATCTGAAATAATTTGTAAACATCTTAGACTCTCCAGAATGTTCTAAAAAAAATTTGAATTTTTTTAAGACACCTTGAAACACGAGAGGCCCACTTCGCACGGAATGGCTTATACATATATATATATATCTACCGTGTTACACACACGTTGCGTTTCGTCTATCAACCCACAGCGACCTAGGAAAAGCTGGCTTGGCATAGTTTATATTCGTAACAGTGGCAGTTTTAAGGGAGAGAACTGAAAAATGCCTGTTTTAGCCACCCCTGCACGCCGAAAACGACGTTGACTCGTCGTCAACGCGGTCTGGCGAACTCTCTGGATGGCTGCATATGCGCGCGCAGCGCTCTGCACACGTGTGTTGAGAGATAGCGAGGGACCCTCGAGAGAGTGCATTTTCGTAGGACGTGAAAATTCTTGAAGGCCAAGTGTATATACTTCAGCCTACACTCCGCTAAGCATATTCACTAAATTTTTAAGTATCCTTTCGACTTTCGAGAATACTCCGTCTATATATTCCTGAAACATTTTCATACTGATAATTTTTTTTTTTCAGTATATATTTGGATAAGAAAAAGAGGAAAAATTTAATTAAATAAAATTTTTAAAATCCAAAAAATCCGTACATATTAATTTTAAAATGGCATGAAAATTATAGTGAGTTCTTTTTTCCATTATTTAACATTTATTTGTATTTAAAAAATAATGCATTTATTTTTTTTTTTTTTTTCTAAATTTGGTACCTGAATTTTTAATTAGTATTCAAAACATAAAAAAACAGACGATTCTTTTGTGAGGAATGAAACAAAATTTAATTAATAGAAAATAGCACAAAAATCAAGATAATACTTTTTTTTTATTTACATTTTTAATCTCATATCTTTAAAAAAATATGAATTTATTATTCGTAATTAAACATATTTACACTCTTCTTTCCTATCAACAGAATATTAAAAAAAAAAATGATCAATTTATTGATATAAATAAATAGAGCGAGTTTAGTATAATAATAGTGATGCTCTGTTATCCACTCGCATATACATATATCCACGCGCCGCGGCTTATTACTACATCGCGTGGCGTAGTAAAATCGTCCCTGAACTCACATCCGACCTTCCTCGAAATTCAGGCAAAATAAAACAAGAAGGCCGTAGCAAAACAAACGGGGGATTGGTATGCGCGTGTGCGAAGCGTATAGTCCCGTTATGCGAATCAAGACCTCGGTCTCTTTATTTTTATATTCCTTTTTTTCTCCCGGCCAAACAGGGCTCTCATTACATTCTTTTTCTTCTTCTTCTTCTTCGTCTTATTTCCTCCTACAGCCCCAGTGGCCTATTATGCCATTCGCCATATAGATCGCCGATCCGATATAACCGGCTCTCTTTTCGTTCTAGTCGAACGATGCTCGGGCGGCGTAGTGCGTGGTCGGTGTTACGAAAGTTTGCGTCTCTCCTTCGGTCGACCCATCGCGTATAGAATATACAGTCAGCGGAGTGAGAAGGAAGCGAAGAATAAAAAAAAGGACGGAGGGGGGGGGGGGGAGCATCGAGCCAAAAGCTGGGGTAACAGGTGCTGCGTCGTAATAATATACGAGACATCGCAGTGTGCAGCCTGGACCCGGTACAACACTCCGGCATTGTTGCCGTAAGACCAAGGACAGCGAAGAAGGCCCGCTATAGAGTCGAGCGTTATAGACCGACGTGAAAAAAAAAAAAAAAAAAAAAAAAAATGAAACCCTTCCAGTGCATCGAGGCATAAAAAAAGCCAGCGAGGAAAATCGAGGCAAAGATAGGAAGTTTTTTTTTTTTATTTTTCGAAGAGCGAAAAGTAGGAGAAGGCGAAAAGATGGAGAAAAGAGAGATAGAGAGAACGAGTGTGTCTCGACCTTGGCCAGTAGGGGTGTACACACGAAAAACGTAGGCGTTGCGCGCGCATAAAGAAAAACTCGAAAGTCTCGAGAAACGCGATGCACTCTCGAGCCCCGCGTCGAATAGAATCTTGTCTAGGGCTTTTCGAGAGGTTTTTTCTCTTGAGTCTACACGCATACTGAACGACTAAAGTATATATATGTATATGTATATGGGGATTCTATGTCAAATCAGCTACTTTTCGACTCTGATATTTTTCGCGATTGGACAGATTTTTGTAACTGTTGATAATTTCTGTTAGTTATGAACTAATTTTTGATTTTTTTTTTTTTTTTTTTTTTTTTTTTTAGAATAATTAAAAATGTGCTCGATGCAATTTTTTAAGAATAATTAATAAAGTTATGATTGCTAATTCTGAAAATTTTACGACGCAATAAAAATACCGTTTTATGAATAAAAAATAGTTTTTTTTTTTCTCGACAAATTTGCTTGTGAAAAGCTGATTTAAGAACAGAACTCTTATGCCAACATTTTTTTTTTCTACAACGTGGCATTTACTGAAAATAATGGATTTAAGAATCTGATGAAATTTACGCGAATTTCAGTCAAGTAAAGAACCTAATGAACCTAAATGCGCTATAATGGCAAAATTGCGCAGAACCTAAAAAAGCCAAATGTTCGAAAATGGCAAAAATGGCACAGAACCTAAAAAACCTAAATTCTCGAAAATGGCAAAAACGACACAGAACCTAAAGAACCTAAATTTTCAAAAATGCCAAAATGACACAGAACCTAAATTTTCAAAAATGGCAAAAACGAAACGGAACCTATATTTTCAAAAATGGCAAAAACGAAACGGAACCTAAATTTTCAAAAATGGCAAAAACGAAACGGAACCTAAATTTCCAAAAATGGCAAATCCGACACAAATTCAAAATTTTCAAAGATGGCAAATCCGACACAAAACCTAAATTTTCAAAAATGGCAAATCCGACACAGAACCTAAAGAGTAAAATCTGGCGAATAATGAAAAAAAGAAATATTCGAGAATTGAGAAAAGAAAAAAAAAATCGAAAAATTGGCAAAAGTTGACAGAGAATGCTCTGTACATGATCTAGCCTTCTAGTGGCGTAAATATGATGCACCGCGTGGCTGTTGCGTGTCCCAGAGCGAAGTCGCCTAAAACCGAGTTGGCAGCCGCTCCCAAGAGAGCGCCGAGAGTCGGGCTCTTCGCGCGCCTTCCCCCGCACTCCGCAACATATAACCGTGCGCGCAGTGTAGACGGGAAAAAAATGCCTATAGGCGAGAGAGAGCTTTTCCTTGCAGCTGAGCGAACGTTCATCGGGCCCACAGCACCTTCCCCTCAACGCCCACAACGCGCCATATATATGCACACGACGCTTATAGCATATATATATATTTTGTATTTTATATATATATATATACAGTCTCAAAAAAAAATACAAAAAAATTAACTAAAAATATAGAATATAGAAAAAATATATTTGTATTTTTTTTTTTGAAACAGTATATATATACAGTCTCAAAAAAAAATACAAAAAATTCTATATTAAATTAAATTTCTATATTCTATATTATCTATATTTTTTGTATATTTTTTTTTTGAGACTATATATATGCAGTTTCAAAAAAAAAATACAAAAAAATATACTAAAAATATAGATAATACAGAATATAGAAAAAATATAGATGTATATCTATAAAAAAGTCTCAAAAAAAAAATTATATGTATCTATATTTTCGGTATTATTTTTTTCTATATTCTATATTATCTATATTTTCAGTTTATTTTTTTTGTATATATATATGTATACAATCTCCAAAAAAATACAAAAAAATATACTAAAAATATAGATAATATAGAATATAGAAAAAATATAGAAAAAAATTATACTAAATATATAGATATATATAATTTTTTAAAAATATTTATATATATATACAGTCTAAAAAAAAAAAAAAAATACAAAAAATACAAATATGTATATACAGTCTCAAAAAAAAAATACGCACAATATATGTTGTTGCCTATATCAGTATATCTATATATATCTATATATATAGTCTCATGCTAACATTTCCACTATATAGATATACTGATATACGCAACGACGTATATTGTGCGTATATATATATATATATATATATATGCGTGCACGCCTATATGCGACTATATACTGCAACATATATATATATATATATATATATGTGCGTTTCTAGCGTCAGCGGGATCACTGACTCGTAACGGATGTACTAGACACAGGCGGTATAAACTTTTAGGTGCTCTCGCTATACATGTGTTTGTATTAGTGAAATACAGGATCTTTTATACACTGTTGGAGAAGCTGACGCGCGGGATTAATTACATTTGGTAAAGCTTGGAGACTTTTCGTATCATTAATCTGCTGTGGAAGCAGAGGGAGCGAAACCTTCGTTGATTTACATATTTTTGTCTTTATATCATTTGCTCGATCGGGCGAGCGAAAAAAAAAAAAAAAAAATTACAAAATTTATTTAGGACTTTCTCTTTTGATTACGCGATTTTTTTAAAAAATTCTGTACGACGTACTTTCCAACAAGATTTTTGTTGTAAAATTCTCCGATTTCATTTCACGCTATTTTTCAATTAAACAAAGTTGCCACTTTTTTTTTATGTCCGGCATAAACGGCATTTCCGATTTAATTGAAATTTTCACATTTTGCTCCTTGGAATGCCTGGAATCCCAGAAAAAATCGTCGAGATGTCCAACAATTTCGAAGCATTTTTTTTTTTTTTTTACAAAGCTACCTCTTCAAGCAATTCAATTTTGGCTTCCACTATGAGAAGGCCCAAAAGTGAGAATTTAATATAAAAAGTATTATTATTAACATCCAATCCTTTCAACATTGATAATCAAAAGTCCGCATCTTTAACACGCCAAGGTTCGAAACTCCCAAAAGGAATTTTGTCCCTAGTCCCTTACTTTTTGTTTCCCACATATTCGCCCGAGGAAAATGGGCCTGCGTGCAGAGTTGGTCGATTATTTTTCACAAGGGACATATATATATATATATATACATATATATATATTATATACCGGTGCCCTCGGGATTCGGGATCACCGTTGCAACCCATATTATATATATACCTGTCCGCTCGATGAATTCACGCAGGCAACTCACACACACTCACGCAGCCGAATTTTGTCTAGCCGCAGAGGGCCCAGCCGCGCCTCCTCCCTTATAAATACAACATCCACCCGTATTACATAGAGCTAGCCATTCGAGGGTTGTGTTCCCACACTCGGCGCCTTGCAGTCCGTCTATGTCGAGTCTCTCTCTCTTCGACTGGCAAGCGGCAAAAAAAAAAAAAAAAAAAACCCCTTCCTCCCCCTTCGCATACCTGCCTAACGGGTCACTATCCAATCTTCCAAGTTTTTTTTCTTTTTATCCTGATCTTTAGCTCCGTCGTTCTATCCCTGACTAGCTCATTTTTTAGCCTTTCCTTCGGTTGCACTGGCTGTGAGAACCTTCATAAAAAGGATTATTATTGCAACCCTTGAAGCGACTGTAGCGAGGATTTTTGCGAATAGCAAAATTTTGCGATTTTGCGAATAGCGAATTGTGGGTGTCCTCTCGGACACCCACATTCGTTTTATCTCTCCTCTGAAGTTTATTACTTTTTATGGGGTTGAAAAAAAAAGAAGGGGCGTCAGGTAGACTATGAATTGGCAAGGGTTGCTAATCCTTTTCTCTTTTGAAATCCTGGCAATACATCAAAAGTTAACTCATGCCTCCCTCAAGGGTTCTGAGAGGAATTAAAATTTTTTAAAAAATTTAAAAAAGAGAAAAAAAACGATGCGAATTGTATTTGGGCATCAGTTACTCGTCAACTCTGTTTGATGCAAAGTACGAACATGTCGCTTTTCCTCTAGAAGCTTTGTTTTGTCATTACTTTTATCAGAACTATGCGGCTGGTGTGAGAAAACATGTGTGATAATATTTCAGGTTTATAATTCAAGCTGTCGCTAAATTGCGAAGGTTCATCATTTTTTTTTTTTTTCGCACAGTTTTTTTCGCAGAGAATTTTTAATTGTTAGCAGAACTTAAGGCTTGTGATGGAATATAGAACTCGTCAATTTTTCACTCGCAGGATTCGGATGATGGATCAATCCCAATACTCGTTCCTTGATAGTCTAGCTTCGGATCAATTTTTAGGCCGATGTCTCGAAAATTCTGGGAGCTGGAGTGCGCAGAGAGATTTTTTGGAAAAATTCAAAATCTTGTGGAAAGAAGAGAACTGCATGGATTTTGCTCAAAATCAATTCCAATACTCGTTCCTTGATAGTCCAACTTCGGATCAATTTTTAGGGTGATGTCTCAAAAATTGTGGGAGCTGGAACGTGCACAGAGATTTTTTGGAAAAATTCAATATCTTGTGGAAAGAAGAGAACTGCATGGATATTGCCAAAAATTTCATTGAACTGCCATAATTGACCCCCCAGCATGTGGGCTTAATTTCAGCTTAATATCTCAAGACGTTCCCAAGTTATAAATGTTAAATGGCTGCCACACACACACACACATCCGGACATTTATTCTAAATGTGATTTCTCGACGTTTCAGAACATTCTGAAGACGTTTAAAAAATAAAAAAAATTTTTTTAAAATTTCACGAGAACAAAGTATCTTGAGGAAGCAAAATCTATTTTTTTTTTAACATTTATTTTCATTTTTTCAACATTTTTCTTCCGTTTGAAAATGTCTTAAAAAAAAAAACGAGTCCTCACGGTGTACATAGATTGTACCCGTAAATATTATCTGAAATAAAATCTGTAAAAATGCCATTTTCTCCATTTGTAAAAATTGACAAAATGTCAGGGGTTTGAAAAAAAAAGTATCGAATTTCCCCTACATTTCTTCGATATTTCTGCATTTAAAAAAAAGCCTTCCATAGCAAGATAGCCAGGCTTTAAATGAAATTTAAAACAATTTTTTTCCAGTATACAAAATTCACACCCACACTCATGCACACATTTTTGCAAAATTTATTCCCTGTCCGATAAAAAAAAAAAAATCCTTAACAAAATTTCCTCTCTAAGAAGCCAAAGGGATTATTATGGCATCCCCGATTTGCAACAGGGAAATAGCCATGCAATCTCCCCGCCATACTGACTCCACATCGTCACCGCCGATGCAGTTGCGAAGTTTATGACTTTTTATGGGGTAGCTAAAAAAAAAAAAAAAAAAGAAAAAAAAATACTGTGCAACCAGGTAGGTTGCGGATTGGCAAGGGTTGCTAATCTCTCGTTATTAGAACCCTTACGATCGGCACGGGTTATATTGCGAGGAAAATGCCGAGGGTTCTAGTAGAACAAAAAAAAAAAAAAAAAAAAAAAAAAAAAAAAGAATTTAACCCGCCAGGGACTGGGGCATAATTTCTGCCCATGGAAACTCGACATCATAGCTTTCCCGGGGTGGTAAAAATTGCGGTTCGACGAAGCCGGATGTGCAACCAGATGGTATGTCATTTATTTACGTGTGTGTGTGTGTGTGTGAGTGTGTGTGAGTGTGTGAGTCTTGGCTCTGACCCCTCGATTGCTATATCCCGCCTGGTATATACCATGTAGTACATCAGGGCCCTGTGGGCAATTCTCCTCGTTTGCTCGACGCAGTTTTCGTGACTATAACCACCCCTCGTTATGGCGTAGCAGAAGCCTTGGCAAACCAAACGAGTGTCTGCACTGTATGAGTATATATATATATATATATATATATATATATGAGAAACAATGATAGGGGGAAACGGAAGGAAATGTGTACGGGGGGGAAAATCGTTACGGACCGGCGAAAGAGGTGCGCCATTTCCGGGAAATTTTCGCCCTGTCGAAATTTCGAACGTATGTCGACTGTTGATCCGTTATCTTTTGTATTTTTAATACTATTTTTCTTTTATTTTTACATTTTTTAAATTAAATTTCGGATTTCTGTTTTTTAACCTTTTTTTTTTATTTTTAATTTTTTAAATTAAATTTCGGATTTCTGTTAAAAAACAGAAATCCGAAATTTAATTTAAAAAATGTTAAAAAACAGAAATCCGAAATTTAATTTAAAAAATTGTAAAAATAAAAGAAAAAAAGTATTAAAAATACAAAAGATAAGATTAATTTTAAAAAAGATTAAAAAATCGCAGAAGAAAAATGTATGGAAAAGAGTAGAACTTTGCATATTGCTTCCTCATTATTTTTGAATTTTTTTTTTTTTTTATAAAGCTACTTCTAATGTGAGGAAGTATGTTTGTCGTACTTGCTCAAATGGATTGTTGCGAAAATTGAAAAATAATGAGGAACCCATGTGCGAAATACTTTGAATACTTGGTTTAGAAAAAAAATTAAAATTCAAAAGGACATTTAAAATGTATGTTATTTGTACATAATTTTTTTTCACACCTTCTACGATGATTTTGAAATAAAACGCTATTTCTTGTAACTTTGAAATTAAAATACAATTGGGAATAGAAAAATGTAATATTTTGTAAAATTCATAAAACTTTGCTAGACTTTCAGATTAAAATTTTTTAAAATTTAAATTCCTACAAAATCGAAAATCCTTTATCGATAGTTTCCAAAATTTCTACGTAGCGTCGGTGAGAGTTGACACGAGGAAAATATTAATTTTAATAATATAATTTATTAATATAATCACATATATTGCAAATAATAAATTTACCAGCCTTCTACGAAAATTTCATCAAAATCACACTTTGTTCTTCCTTAATTTTACGCTTTTGACTTCGCGTTAAAAGTTACCGCCGTGTTCTTTCCTCGCTCGTCTCATCCGCTTGGAAAGCCTCTTTCGCTGCTTACTCGACAGTTTTTTCGTTTTTTCATTTCCCCCCTTTTTTCGACCTGTTTTTTCGCTTCCTCTCCCCATAGCGGAAAACCTTAAGGCGCTGCACAGCTAGCGGAAATCATGATTTTTCAAGGAGACCTCCCTTCTTGTACTTCCTCGTAGCTGTGATGTCTTCTCTCTAACGTGTGTAGGAGTAACACTCCTGAGTCGCGTCGCGTACGCACTTTGCATTAGATTATCATTGAACAGCGGATGCGGGGGCGTCCGTTCGTCGAATCCCCGTTCAACGGCTTCGTTCATCCTTTGCGATGACTCCTTACTCTTTTTTTTTTTTTTCTATTAAGGGATGCTTCGTTGAATTTATTTTGAAATTTTTGTGCGTTCCATCCTGTTCGTCCAATTGCAAGGAAGTTAGTCTGTGATCCAAACAATCGTTTTTTAAACATTGGGCATTTTTTTTTAAATTTGTTAAAAATTCGTCTCTGGCAAAATTCCAAATTTACAGGAGAGACTGAAAGCTTGAAACTTGTGAAGAAGAATTATTTATTAAAATATAGTAAGTTTTGCGAAAATTAGAGTGACTTGTTTTTTTTTTTTTTTTTTTGTTGAAAAATTGAAAAAGTTATCAAATGTAAATGCTTGCATACATTTTGCTAAAAATCACAACAGTCAAAGCTGGAGAACTACTTCACTTGTTAGCCAAATTTCAGAGTGAACCGTTCTCCGGTTTTTTGAATCCCTCCACACACACTCATTTTTTTTTCTAAATCACTTTTCTCGACATTTATTTATTGATTTTTATTTATTTACAGCTTTATTTCCAACTGGGATCATCTCCTGAGGACCAGAGTTACATAAAAGCAGAAGAGAAACAAGGCCAGCAAAGAAGAAAGTACAGAGACGAATGACAGAAATTCACCAGGAGATACAAAAACAGAAATAAAACAATTGGCTTTACGCAGCTCGAGTTCGAATTTAGATTTAAATTTAGATATTTTATTAAGATCCTGGGATGTTCATCCCCTAAGGACCTAAGCCAAAAAAGATGCACAAACAAAAGCAGACAGAGAAAAGGAGTAGTACAGAAAATAATCTTAAACTAAATTTGGGATCATGTAGAGTGTCCTGGCATGAGAATCTCGATTTTTATTTCATTTCGAAGTCGAAGAGTAGTGATTTTCGTGATTCCAAGATAAAAAATTAAAATTCTTGAAAGAAAAAAAACCGCGAAAATAATGACGTCATTTTTTTATATCAATTGGTGGCAGAACGACTCGTTTTTAAAATGTTTACGAATAATTTCCCTGATTACATAAATTGAAAAAAAAAAAAAGAACAAAATCAGTCGATGGGTTTTATTAAAAGATCACATTTTATAAATTGTATTATTAATTACAGTAATTGTATTCTTATACTATTTTTCTAACAGAATTTCATGTTCAGCATGTAGCATTTTATTAACACGTGTTAAGAAAATTTTATGTGTTTTGTAGAGAGTCTATTGAATATATTTAATTAAATGGACGTAAGCGATTAATCTCGATGATAATCGTAATGATTTCGTAGTAAATATGAATTCAGTCTTACCCATTCTACAAAATCATTGACTTACAATTAAATATATAAATTTAAACTTAGATCTTATTTCTCTGAGAAGAGCCAGTAAAAAAATATTTCTATTTCCAATGGAATACATTTATTTCAAGTGAACTTGTCATATACAACGTCGTTGTCTTATTATTGTAAATGAGATAAAATATAGTTTCTCAAGGCTTTTCTTTTTGCTCGTAGCATATCTGCTAAAAATATTCGTTCAGTTTTACAAACTATTACATTTTTGCATTGATCACGTGAATGATAGTTATTATTTTTACTTCAGAACTTATTTTTTATCAATTATTAACCAATTTGCATTATCTGCAAAAAAAAAACAAATTATAATGAATGCATTATGCTAAAATGGTTCGCCGAGTGATTTATAATATTTCCAACCGCACAAAAGTCTAACGACATATTTATTCCATTTTTTTAAATTCTAAACTTAAACTTAAACTTCTTAAAAATCTAAACATTACTTGAAAATATTAAAAAAAAAAAAATGAAAAATTCAATCGATGGATCGGTGCAGAAATAAGGCACAATTTAGATTTCTCGACCGTTGAACAGCCGTAAAATCAGTGTTACACAGCACTAGTCACAATAAAACATCACTACTTTGTGATGGTAAATTAAGTATCATTGATATTTTAATGATTATGCTAAGAAGTATTTATATAACAGTCTGTAATGGAGGTGGAAGATTAATTGCAAACATCAGTTGTGCCAAAATCAGTATATTGGTACCTCCACCGAATTAATTTGCTGGTGAAAATATTTCTCTGAAAATATCGAAAAATACATCTGAATTTCTATAACTTTTTGTATTTTTCAAAAAATCAATATCCAGTATATCGCCTAATTCGTAGGAATTAAGCAAGCAAAATAACTCATATTTTCTCTAAGAAAATCTGCTCGAATTTTCTCTGAACATAGTTTATAAAAAAAAAAATTTCGAGATTACTAAAAATTTTCAGAAAGCACTTAAAATTTCTCTGATAAATTGTACACTGCTGGATTTTGTGAATTTTCCCTGAACATAGTTTATCAAAAAAAAAAAATTCGAGTTTACTAAAAATGTTCAGAAAGCACTTAAAATTTCTCTGAAAAATTGTACACTGCTGGATTTTGTGAATTTTCCCTGAACATAGTTTATCAAAAAAAAAAATTCGAGATTACTAAAAATGTTCAGAAAACACTTAAAATTTCTCTGAAAAATTGTACACTGCTGGATTTTGTGAATTTTCCCTGAACATAGTTTATCAAAAAAAAAAAAAATCGAGTTTACTAAAAATGTTCAGAAAGCACTTAAAATTTCTCGGAAAAATTGTGCACTGCTGGAACTTTCTTTTGTGCGAAGAAAATTGCAGAGATTTTCAGCGAAATATCTGAGAAACTTTGAAATTATTTTTTTTAAATGTAGTTTTATTACACAAATTGTCAGAGACATATTTTCACCCAGTTAAACTAAAATTCGTTGGATTCACCAACACGTTTGCTGGCGTTGCTTGATAAGTTTACCAAATCTTTTTCTCGTCGTCTTTATGAGGTAGCATCGTTTTTAGTATTTAATTAATTCTCTAAATATATATATATATAAATATATATATATATTTCTGATTCGTTGAACACAAATTTCGCCAAGTCCCAAGGCACAGTATTTCAGGCATATAGAAAATTTGTCAGCGAATGAGAAAACATTTTTTTTCGTCACACACTTTGAGGTAGATTTAGTTTCGTTCTATCGGTCAATATAAATTGAGGAATATTGCATCTGAATCCCGGAACCAGGGTGATTTGTAAACGACACATCAATCCCTTAAGCATACAAATTAAAAAAATGAGCGACTGTATAAAGGACAGTTGCTTTAAAACATCACCAATATTCGCAATATTATCTAAATAATACGACAATTATAATTAGTACTTAAAGAGTGCGTTTAAAAATTCGCATTTCAATAATTGCATAATGGTAGTTGCATAATTTGCAGCGGCATTGAATGCCGCACGACGATATTTTCATCGTAGTATTTATAAAAATAATAATACAAATTTTTTCTCCTTCTAATCTCTCTGGAATTTCGAAAAAATTGTATTAAATTTGAGTGAACCTAAAATGTTACATTAAAATCCAATCTAGCTTCTATTTATGCGACGAATTGTGAGGTAGCAGTTGTGGGCCATTTTTCCAATTTTTCTGATGCAATTTATCAGTTCTTATGGCCACAAAGTCAAAAAAAAAAAATAGCAGATTTTATATTTTGTTTAATATTATTTTATTCTGAATGGAAATTTTTTACTCTGATTAGGAATTCTTTTTCCATTTATTAAATAATAACTAAAAGCTTGTCATAAAACTGATAAATTTCTCTTAAGTTTTATATGAAGAACCAATCAGATATATTGAAAACGTAAAAAATTTACTGCTTCACTTATTCGATATAAGCTAGCTGACACGTTTCACTGCAAAATTAATTTTTTTTTCTGGCTTTCATTGATAGCTGATGACCATTCTCGAGAAAAGAGTATAGACATCACGTGCAGGGATAGCAAAATCGAATTTACTAATAATTATTCAATCTACTTAATCGATGTACGATAAAAAGGCCATCAATCTCTGGTCTCCTTAAAAGGCATTTAGCTTAAATCTTTTACTGCATTCATACGCGATGTGTGCAATTAAGTTCACGACGATGATTAGTAGAAATGTGCGCGACACTCCGGAGCTGCTTTCTCCTGAGCTCATTAATTTCAATCAGCAAATAAGTATCTTTAATCCTGTCGTCAGACAGGGCCTGAACGTTTGCATAGGAAACGTGAGCGATTAGCTGTAATTTCTAACATGAGTAAAAAAATTTGCGTGACACATATGTCATGACAGTAGTTCAAATGAAGAAAAATCAATCAGGTCTCCGCGATTTAAGGCACGAAAATTCGTACTATTAATTTATGCATAGTTAACTAAATTTTTTTAAGTATTTTTTTTTATCTGATTATAATCTTCCAACCATCGAATTTTTTGCCAGATCAATATTTCGTCGAACCTTCATATTCAGTTCTGCAAAATTTCTACCTTTTTAATAAGAAACAATTGCATATTTGATTGTTATGACGGTGGATTGTCCCACCGTTCGTACAATCCTTCCTCCCATGATTGTGAATTTTAACAGCGCTACATCAAAATTTAATGGATTTATTTTTTCCTTTTTTTTCAGATGCACGATTATCGAAGCTAACAAATTTTCCAGTCTGCAGATTGCAGGGTACAGCCAACGTCTGAACTCTACGAGGTAGAGTCCATATATTTTCCATATATTTTCTTACGTCTCCTCTTTGATGACGATACTCGGCGATACTGAATGAGGAATATCGGTTCTACGGCTCACCGAAAGGTCTTCAGCCTCGTCTTCATCAGTGTTGTCGTTGTTTCCAAGCGGTGTTTCTTCTTCAAGCTGCTGTCGTTGATGCTGCTGTTGCGAATAAGATTCAAGTGGTACCGGCGACTGGGAACGAGGATAAAATTTAGGACTGGAAGATTTTCGATCTGACTCCTTCAGGACGATTTCTTCCTTCACAGATTCGTCCGGATTCTCGGCGTACGAGTGACTCTCTGCGTAACAAGTCTCGAGGACATTCGACGGATTTTCTATCGATACATTGCTCTTGTCGTTTTCCATAGCATGCCCGTAAATTCTGCCATCCACATTACCACCTATACCGTATGGGAAACAAGCGCTGCTGATGCTGCTACCGGCGCTACCTCCGCGTCTGTGCTTCGTGTTGGTGAAACCAAGCTTTTTTATTTTGTCGTAGAGAGTCCTGGACGGCACCTTGAAGAGCACAGCAGCTTTATTCGCACTCATGCCTTGCTTAACAGCGTGTATGGCGTCCGTCAAATCGTCTCTCGAGTACTTCTTGTAACGTTTCCCCTCGTTCGCCGGAGCTGGAGAACAGGTTGCCATACCTTCATGAGGAACAACGAAAGGATTATTATTTTTTAGTCAGGGAAACGTAGGGAACTTAATTTTTAATTTTTAATTTTTAATTTTTAATTTTTAATTTTTAATTTTTAATTTTTAATTTTTAATTTTTAATTTTTAATTTTTAATTTTTAATTTTTAATTTTTAATTTTTAATTTTTAATTTTTAATTTTTAATTTTTAATTTTTAATTTTTAATTTTTAATTTTTAATTTTTAATTTTTAATTTTTAATTTTCAATTTTTAATTTTTCATTATTCAGAATCATAAACCTAAATAGAAAATAAGTCTACATTAACCTCCGCCAAATGAATAGAAATGAATGAATTAGTCAAATTACCTGAATTCGAGTCGTCCGGAAAGCTTTGATCGGTTGATGCTTTATCGTCGCTGTTAACAGCGGAATTATCAGTAGGACATTGGCTGTGAGTTGGACACCGGTAAGACAAATCTGCGCTGCTCTGTCTATCGTCTCTCTGGTGATTCGCAGTATTAATCGATGCGTTCGTGTGTTTGTTGCAGTGTCCATCATGATGTTCCGGATAAATCGGTGGAGCTGTTTGTGGTGATTGAACAGCCTGGCACTGTTTCAAAGCGGTTTTTAAAATGGGTGTTCCACGATTAATCACATTTTCTCGGGACATCTTTCGCTTGCGATTCCGAGCAACCGATGCCGGATGTTTCTCGCATTGGCCTTTGAGAAGGCTCGAATAATTCGTCGATTGAGAGGCTTGATGAGCAGCTTCAGCGGCTGCAAGATCTTGAGAAGTTAGAGGAAGTCCCTGCGACAATGGCCACGAATGGGTCGATGGTGTCCCTTGATTTTCACGACCAACCGGCGCCTCTTCGTGAACCTGATGAGGCTTACTCGTCGAATGAGCCGGCGAAGAACTTTTCCTTCGATGCTTCGAGCTTTTCTTCGTCGTGGTTGGCTTAACAGCAACGTTGCTGGCATCGTTGTTCACCGGCGAAGGTGGTACAACCGTTTCAGGCGTCCATCCGCTAGCATCGACAAGGCCCTTCACCTGCAACGCATCCGCAACCTTCAGTATGTCGTCCAATTCGTCCTGGGCCACGTTCACCTCGCCCTTGTACATGAACTCGATTAGTCTCTCAATCTCGAAATATTTAACCCCCGACAGCACGACAAAAGGATGTTTCGATGGATATTGGGTGAAGAGCGTCTGAAAGTACGACGAACAGGCGGCCAATATCATCTTGTGACAATCAACTGAACGACCGTCTTCAACGCCGAGCGTCACGTCCGTTAACGAATTATTCAGCAACAGCTCGCTGACAACAGTGAGCAAGTTCGACTGATGATTGTTCCACTGAACGCAAAAGTGGTTGCCCGACGAGCCCATGGCGAACACTTTTTTTTTTGGGTACACTTCTTCTTCGGTACTAGTTAATGCCTGAAACAAAATGGTAATTGATGGGTTGAATTTTTTTTTCTTTTCTTTCTTGCAACATTGAGTTGGCAATTTGTTAATCGGTGCAGTGGAAAATTGGAAAATTCATTTTTCAAATTTTGTAAGTTTTAATAGAAGGACTGAGACGACAGATGTCTGCAGAAACATTCTGTTAATTTGACTTCATTTTTCTAGTTTTTAGAGAAAAAGTAATTCAGTAATCTGTGTTTAAAGCTAATTTTGGGTCATTTTAATATTTAAAAATGTGCATCTCTGCCAATTTTACACATTTTTAGATGCAAATTCGACAAATTTGTACAATTTCTATGCAACTTCGAAATTTAACATAGAAAAATGTGCGTTCAAGTCGCAGAACCGTATTGTCTGCTCTGCGACTTTTAGTGCACATTTTTTGTTACAAATCAATGCGTAATTGATGCATACAATTTTTGTTTTTTTTTTGCAACTTTGACTTGTTACTTGGTACAGTAGAATATTTAAAAATTCATTTTTAAAATTGTGCAAGTTTTAACAAAAAAATTGAGACGACAGATGTCTGCAAAAACATTGTGTTAATTTGACTTCATTTTTTTGTCTGTTAGTTTCTTAGGTTTTAGAGAAAAAGTACTTCAGTAATCTGTATTTAAAGCTAATTTTGAGTCATTTTAATATTTAAAAATGTGTATCTCTGCCAATTTTACACATTTTTAGATGCAAATTCGACCAATTTATACAATTCCTATGCAACTTCGAAATTTAACATACAAAAATTCAAAAAAAAATTATGTAAATTTTAACAGAAAAATTGAGACGACAGATTGTTTATAGAAACATTTGACATAATTTTCTGTCTGTTAGTTTCTAGTTTTAGAGAAAAATTGCTTGAATAATCTGTAAATTATTTTGCCCAAATCTTCAGTCATTTTTTAAAGTACATTTTTAGCTTTAAATTCATCAAATTTACACAATTTCTATGCAACATCCAAATTTAACATAAAAAAATATGCGTTTAAATCGCACAACCGTTCTTTACAAAAAAAATAATTTTGTAAAATCCAAATCCGGGAGTTTAACAAAAACAGTGTTTTTCCAAATTAAACTATTACAATAATGACAAAAATATTGTATTAGTCAAAATAATGAACTAACATGGTGGCAATAAAAATATTGTAATATTCGTAAATATTCTGCCCCCATTGGAATTTATTTTCAGTAAATAATAGTCGTTAAAATGGGGGGAGAAGGTAGAGTCTGTTCAATGGTAAGAAATGTTGCATTTATTTTTGTTACGTTGCAGCATATTGCACTTTTTCATATCGTTGAGTCTCTCTCTAAAAACAGCAAATTATATTCTCGAATCCAATGAGAGAAGAGACGCATATTATCTTTGCTCTCTCTTTCGAGGCAACGTATGAGACAAGACCTTAGGAGGACAAAATTGCTGGGCCAACTTGAAGCCTGTACGACGGATAAAAGAGATTTTCTTTAAAATTTCAGCGATAAGCCTTGGAGCTATATTATAAGTCTTTCGCGACAGAATAATCGTCTCATTAAAACGAGTTAATGAGGCATCGATCGAAAGCTTTCATATTGCAAACAGAGCGAATTGAGTTGGGAAAATAATTCGTAAAACGATGTGTTAAGGCGATAACGATAGTGAAAACCCATTAACCAGCCACGTTGTAGAGCGTGAGCAGTATATTTAAATTCACAAATTCACGTCCTCGCACAAGATTCGAAAGTTTACCGATTTAGCAATACTAATTATTAATCAGCACTGAATTAAAAATGAAAAATACTCCAAGAAAGATGAGTGCTTTAAATAAAATTACAAAAAAAAAGGATAACGAATAAAAATTGTGTTACAAAAAAAAAAAAAAAAAAAAAAAAAAATACACAAAATTATTACGATAATAACATTTAGCATATCGAATAACAAAATCATGTTTCACATAAATTGCAATATTGCAGTCTAAAAAAAAAAAAGAAAAAAGTAGAAATCTTATTAGAACAAAAAGTGGTAAAAAACTCACGTGTATCGAAGACTCTGGAAAAATCGGCCTTTTCTTCGTGGTGGGAAAAAGTTTGCGCACTTTTTTTTTTCTTCAAGATTCACATAGGGTCTCGTGGATGTTGACGAGAAGCGACAAATAATTTTCAATTAAATTCAAGGAGATATATGTTGAAAATAAGAGAGTTCGGTGATTGAGTTGCGAATGAAGAAACAAGTGGAATGGCTAAATTGGCGATGCGGCTGAGGCAGCGAATACGTGGTTGTACTACTGGCGACGACGGTACTGTTGTGTCTGCGAAGAAGCTTCTCTCGAGCTGAGACCGCGAATACAACCAACACATAAATGCCACACTTCGAGGACTGACTGGGGGCTGGCTTTGCGGCTCAAGGGATGCCAGTCCCATTCATGCACTTTCTCTCTCCCTCTCTCTCCCTTTCTATCTTTCTATCTTTTTCTCTACTTTTCTCTCTCTTTCTCTCTTTTTCTCTGCTTTTCTCTCTCTTTCTCTCTTTTTCTCTCTCTTTCTCTCTTTTTCTCTGCTTTTCTCTCTCTTTCTCACTTTTTCTCTGCTTTTCTCTCTTTCTCACTTTTTCTCACTTTTTCTCACTTTTTCTCTCTTTCTCTCTCATTCTCTCTCTTTCTCTCTCTTTCTCTCTCTTTCTCTCACTTTTTCTCTCTTTCTCTCTCATTCTCTCTCTTTCTCTCTCTTTCTCTCTCTCTTTCTCTCTCTTTCTCCCTCTTTCTCCCTCTTTCTCCCTCTTTCTCCCTCTTTCTCCCTCTTTCTCCCTCTTTCTCTCTCTTTCTCTCTCTTTCTCCCTCTTTCTCTCTCTTTCTCTCTCTTTCTCCCTCTTTCTCCCTCTTTCTCCCTCTTTCTCTCTCTTTCTCCCTCTTTCTCTCTCTTTCTCTCTCTTTCTCTCTCTTTCTCTCTCTTTCTCCCTCTTTCTCCCTCTTTCTCCCTCTTTCTCCCTCTTTCTCTCTCTTTCTCCCTCTTTCTCCCTCTTTCTCCCTCTTTCTCTCTCTTTCTCCCTCTTTCTCTCCCTCTTTCTCTCTCTTTCTCTCTCTTTCTCTCTCTTTCTCTCTCTTTCTCTCTCTTTCTCTCTCTTTCTCTCTCTTTCTCTCTCTTTCTCTCTCTTTCTCTCTCTTTCTCTCTCTTTCTCTCTCTTTCTCTCTCTTTCTCTCTCTTTCTCTCTCTTTCTCTCTCTGGGATGGAGGAAGTGTCCGGTTTACAACCACATCAACGTCAAGCGTTGCTACAAGTGCTGGGGCTACTATCACATAGCGAAAAATTGCAACAGAGAAGAGTCATGCTACAAGTGTGCGGGAAACCACAACGGTAGAGAGTGTACAGCAAGGAAGAATAAGTGCGTAAATTGCGTGTTTAAAAATCAGGCGTACGGCCTGAAGATCGACATTGAGCACAGTGCGCTCGATCGTGAGTGTCCGACCTACTTAAGAGCAGTGCAAGAGGAGAAGAGGAGAGCAGGATGGACGGATTAGCAACCACTGATAGAAGAGACGATATGGTACACGAATGCTCAAAGTTTTTTAGCGCATAAGGATGAGATTCAACATGAATTAGTAGATAGAGTGAAACCTGCATTTATAGTGTTATCGGAGACGCGAGTAACTGCGGAAATTGGAGACAGTGAAGTTTGTATACCAGGGTACAGTGTAAACAGGTGCGATGCGGAAAATAGAAATACCGGAGGGGCTATGATATACGTAAGAGAGGGGATTAAATACAAACTGCTGATGGTAACGAAAATCGAATATAACTGTTGGAGTGTAGCGATAGAGGTTAACGATAACCTATATAAAGGAGTGATAATGGCCGTGTACCATTCACCAAGTGCGTCAGATGCGGAATTTATCAGGCATTTAGAGGATGTGACGGATGAATTAACATTAAAAGGTGATTGTTTAATAATAGGAGATTTTAACATAGATGTTACGGTAGAATCATTTTACAAAAAGCAATTACTGACAGGAATGGTAAGTCTTGGAATGAAGCAATATATAGATAAGCCGACGAGAGTAACTCAGAATAGCCGGACAACTATTGATCTGCTATTTGCAAACATGGACGTCAATGTACAAGTAGAATATCAACCAAAAATAACAGATCATGCCTGGATAAAAATTGTATTGAAGAAAAACATTTTGGAAAAAAACACTAGAGAATTTCAAATCAGAGAGTATAAGAAACTAAAAACTAAACAGCAGGAATTTACAGAAGCCTTGAGAGAAAGTGTAATACAAAACAAGTACATGAAGTTAGACACCAGGGCAAACACATTTGTTGAAAATGTAGTCAATATGCTGGATAGATTCGCGCCAAAAAAAACAATTAAGGTTAAAAGTGCATGGGAGGGGAAACTATGGTTCTCAGAAGATATAAGAACAGCAGCAAGGAAAAGAGATATCGCATACGGAAAAGCGATTTTTGATAATGAAGAGGATAGCTGGTGTGAATTCAAAGTGTTAAGGAATGGAGTAGTAAAATTATTAAGGGATAAGAAGAAAGAGTACTATAAAAATATGATAGAAGGTAATAAGCATGATCCGACAAAAATGTGGAAAACATTGAAAGAATTAATCAAAGGAGAAGCGGCGTGTGCGAGAGATATCGAAAGTATAGATTTTGAAGCAATAGATGTTAGAACTGAAAGAAGTGTGGCTGATAAATTTAACGTATTCTATGTTGAAAGTATCAATAGCATAGTAGAGTCAATACAAAGTGATGGGAGTGGCAGCCCTGACAGAAGAAGAATCTTATTGAGAGGTGGTATAGATAACGATAGAACGTTGGAAACTTTTGAGAACATTGAACTAGAGGACCTTGAGAAAGTTGTGAATGGACTCCCGAAAAAGAAGGGTACGGATGAGGGTATTTCGAGTGAAGTAATTCAAATGGTGTTTAATGCTATAGGTCAGGAGTTTGTAGATATAATAAACGGTTCCTTAATAGAGGGGTGTTTTCCAGAGAACTGGAAGACATCCACTATCATTCCGATCCCAAAGATAGCAAAAGCGAGTAAAGCAAGTGAGTTTAGGCCAATTAATATGTTGCCACTGTACGAGAAGGTATTAGAATTAATAGTAAAAAGTCAACTTGAGGATTTTTTGGAAACAAACAAAATCATAACAGAACATCAGTCAGGTTTCAGAAAACAATATTCGTGTGAAACTGCAATTCAAACTGTTATCGATGAGTGGAAAATCAATGTCAGTGAGAGGAGAATGGTAGGAATAATCTTCATGGATTTGAAAAGAGCATTTGAGACAGTCGATAGGGACTTATTGATAGAGAAACTTTATCAATATGGAATCAGAGGTAAAGCTTTAGAGTGGTTTAAATCGTATTTAAGTAATAGAAAGCAACAAGTACGTTTCAATGGTAATTGCTCGAGAATAATTAACACGAAATACGGAGTGCCGCAAGGATCGGTCTTGGGTCCGCTATTATTTACACTATATATAAATGATATAGTTGATATCTGCCCGGAAGATTGTGTGATAAAAATGTTTGCTGATGATACACTAATATATGTAACTGGAGATGGCAGTGAAGAATTGGAAAGGAAGCTGAATGAAGCACTAGAAATTGTAGAAGGATGGATGAACAGGAACAAACTAAAAATGAATGCAGGAAAAACCAAATTTATGATTGTAAGGAGTGTGAGAAGAGAGATAAAAGGAAAAATTGTATTAAAATGTATGGATGGAGCGGAATTAGAACGTGTAGAAACCGTGAAATATTTAGGAATAATGATAGACGACAAATTGAGATTCAAAGACCATTGTGAATACATGTTAAAGAAAATTGGGAAAAAGACAAGTTTTCTAAATCGGATAGGACAATCTGTATCAGCGTATACGAGATGTGTAATATATAAGACAATCGTAGCACCTCATTTCGAGTATTGTGCAACACTACTAGTAGATATGGGTGAGACGGAGTTGAATAAACTGCAGATAGCACAAAACAGAGCGATGAGGGTCATATTACAGTGCAGCCGGTATACGAAGGTGGATGACATGCTGCACGCAGTGCAATTTATGTCAGTGCGACAGAGGCTTCACTATAACGTATGTATTTTTATCTTTAAAGCGGTTAAGAATTTGTTGCCAAAAGAAGTAAAGCAAAAATTTGTTGTGGTGGGCTCAAGGACCGATAGAGTCACGCGACAAGCTGGCGATATATCTATTAAGTTCAGGAGAACGACAAGTGCGCAAAAGAGTATATTCTATGAAGGTGTGAAAATGTATAATGCGTTACCGATAGAAGTAAAAGGCTGTGAGAAGCTCGAACAATTCAAGAGAATGTTAAAGGAGTTTGTGTCATCGGTAGTTAAGTAAAAAATACTGTAAACAAAAGCAATATGTAATTTAATGTAAACAACAATAGCTGAGAAAGCTAATAAATATGAATCAATCAATCAATCAATCTCTTCTCTCTCTTCTCTCTCTTCTCTCTCTTTCTCTCTCTTTCTCTCTCTTTCTCTCTCTTTCTCTCTCTTTCTCCCTCTTTCTCCCTCTTTCTCTCTCTTTCTCTCTCTTTCTCTCTCTTTCTCTCTCTTTCTCTCTCTTTCTCTCTCTTTCTCTCTCTTTCTCTCTCTTTCTCTCTCTTTCTCTCTCTTCTCCTCTTCTCTCTCTTCTCCCTCTTTCTCCTCTCTTTCTCTCTTCTCTCTCTTCTCCTCTTTCTCTCTCTTTCTCTCTCTTTTCTCTCTCTTTCTCTCCTCTTTCTCTCTCTTTCTCTCTCTTCTCTCTCTTTCTCCCTCTTTCTCTCTCTTTCTCCCTCTTTCTCCTCTTTCTCCCTCTTTCTCCCTCTTTCTCTCCTCTTTCTCTCTCTTTCTCCTCTCTTTCTCTCTCTTTCTCTCTCTCTTCTCTTTCTCTCTTTTTCTCTCTTTTTCTCTTAGTTCTCTGGCTCACGCATTCACGCGCACTTTTTTTCACGCACGCCAGCAGGTCAGAGCCCTTAAAAAACACCCCGCACGCGGAACGACCACAAGGTCGTCTCTCTCGATCGTCTCTGCATGTATATATTCCGGTGTCTTGTATAGGTGAGTAGGAATTGTAGTAACCCATAGACCCTGCGTTATTATGTTGGTTTTCAGACGTTAATGGCCTTTTCCACCACCACTGCCACATTCACCGTCGCAATATACGAGCATCAAATCGAACGATATGGTAAGCTACTTGTAAACTAGCCAAAGCTAACCAAACGGGTTAATATGGAGATTATTTATTTATAATGCAACAAAAGTACGTGAATCTGCTAAATATTTTTTTACAAATAAATTTTTTTACAAAAAAATAAACAATGACAATTTTCAGATATTCTTAATAGCTCGAATATGCAATAAAAAAATCTGAAAAAATTCCTACGTTTTTTCTTCAACCAGCCAAACGTCCTGAATAAATTTGACGACGTTTTCTTGACGTGAAAAATTGGGGTGGCCGACTTGGCGTGTTTCGCCTCATATCAGTGTACATTTTTTTAAATTCCATTGCTTCATTAATCAATGATTAAATTTTTAACAATTAATTGATCTCTCACAAACCTCCCTCTACATAAAAAAAAACCCAAAATTGATAAATAAACTTAAAAAAGCCTAAAAAAATGATTTAGCAAATAAACACAATAATCCAAATTAATGAAGAAACAATGTCCAAAGTTCTACATTGCAACATTTTTTCCCCCAATTAACAAACCAAAAAAAAAAAAATAAAATCTCTTTAAAAAAAAAAAAAAACCTATTCCCTCGCCTACGTGTGTAGATTTAAGATCCACGCATGGGAATAGATCTTCGTGTACCACCCGTTGAGTCTACGCTCACCTACACATGCATCACTGCAGCCAATACCTCGAGAGCTGCCTCTGCTGGTGCACAGAAATTGAGGGAAAGCGTGTGCAAAGGAGGAAAGGCAAAAGGCTGTGGTTCGTTGGGGAAGGGCCAGCGGATGTCGTGGGTGGAGGGGAGCAGGGTGCCTCGTGATGAAACTCGCTATTCGAGTCCGAGATGAGAGAAAACGACTATTCGACTGCCGAAACGAATTCTCTCATGTACACATGCATTCTCTTCTTCTTTTTTTTTTTTTTTTTTTTTTTCCATCTCATGCCTTTTTCGTTTAACATGTGAATATGGTATAGACTGCTCACCACTCCCTGTTCTGTAAAAACTACCCCCTTGATGCATATACGTAAAATATCGTATTTTAATATATTTCTTATTCATGGGATTATTTTCTTTCCATATTAGTTTTATGCATTTTATATATTTTATTTATTGTGTAGGTATTCAATGGATGGAACCGAAGAAGTCCATGTTCAAATATTTTGAGCTCTGTTGTGGATTCTTATATCTTCCAAAAAGTGCTCAATAAGAACAGTTTGTGTGCTTTGCGATTAGACAAATTAACAATTTAAATTGACATCTGCATCCCACACTGTAAAATATTAGAGTGAAATATATTTTCTAGATATCTAGTTTGGATTTTTAATAGAACAAAATTTACGGTTTTCATAATCTGAAAATAAAAATAGCAGATTTTTTTTTTATTTTGAGATTGTATTCTTAGATTTTTGGGGAAGAATGTGAAAAAAAAAATTACGCTCAAAATCCTCTTTCGCAAAAATTCTCGCTAATTATGACAAATTGCTCGAGGGATCAAGAAAAAAATAGAAGTAGTCGAATTGAACAAAATAATCGCATGATTGCATAATTTGATTAATTTTTTTCAACGCCTTTTAAATAAAATAGGCAAACTCGTAGAATTTTGTAATTTTGTAATTTTAAGTAAAATAAGTATAATGAAGTTAAATTGTTTGTAAAAAAAAAAGATCAATGCAATCTAAAGCTCATCAAAAATATAATTTGACCACCTTGTATTTTTCGTTTAGTAAATTTTGTAAAAAAAATGTACAAAATTTTGTTAAAATTCAAATAGGTTGTAAAAAAAATTTACAAAATTTTGTTAAAATTTGTAAAAATTTGTAAAAATTTAAAAAAATTTAAAATTTGTAAAAAATTTGTAAAAATTTACAAAATTTTGTAAAAATTTGTAAAAATTTACAAAATTTACAAAATGATGTTAAATTTGTAAAAATTTACAAAATTTACAAAATGTTGTTAAAATTTGTAAAAATTTGTAAAAATTTACAAAATGTTAAAATTTGTAAAAATTTGTAAAAATTTACAAAATTTACAAAATGTTGTTAAAATTTGTAAAAATTTGTAAAACTTTGTAAAAATTAAAAAAATTTGTAAAAATTAAAAAAATTTGTAAAAATTTAAAAAATTTGTAAAAACTTGTAAAAATTTTAAAAATTTGTAAAAATTTGAAAAAATTTGTAAAAATTTTAAAAAATTTGTAAAAATTTAAAAAATTTGTAAAAAATTTGTAAAAATTTGTAAAAATTTGTAAAAATTAAAAGGGTCAAAGTACTCGATTTTTATAACGATCTTTATTGACGCTGTTTTTGACGTTGAACCTTCGTTAATTTTTAATCTCAAGATGAGTGCAAAGGACACCAAAGTTGATCTCTGATCTAACATGCGAGAAAAAGAAATTCGAGATAGACGAAAAAAAAAAAACCCCCGTGTTGAAGAGAAAAGAATCTGTCCCTCAGAGTGCAGACACGAACCATGGCCATGTTCAGCGCAGTACAAAGTCCGCCCGAAACTCCTTATCGGCTAGAAGAATCGCTATACGACCGTCTACGCGTCACCGCAGCTCTCGCATTTGCCTTCCTCTCTTCCCGCTGGTTTATACCTTTGGGCTGCATACACGTGCAAACCAGTGAGGTACACTAGGTTTCCCTTCACCCTGAGCAGCCTGCTTAGAATTTTCGATTGAAATCGATAGAAACCGGTCAAATCGACAAAATTCCGGTTTCAAAAGGTTTCAATCGATTTTTTGCCCTTTTAATTGGTTCAAATGGAACCCTTTATTCAGGGCAAAAATAATAATAATAATAATAATAATAATTTCAAAATTCCGGTTTCAAAAGGTTTCAATAAAATTTTTGCCCTTTTAATTGGTTCAAATGGGACCCTTTATTCAGGGCAAAAATAATAATAATAATAATAATAATTTCAAAATTCCGGTTTCAAAAGGTTTCAATCGGTTTTTTGCCCTTTTAATTGGTTCAAATGGAACCCTTTATTCAGGGCAAAAATAATAATAATAATAATAATAATTTCAAAATTGCGGTTTCAAAAGGTTTCAATCAAATTTTTGCCCTTTTAATTGGTTCAAATGGGACCCTTTATTCAGGGCAAAAATAATAATAATAATAATAATAATAATAATAATACTAATTATAATAATAATAATTTTTCCAACCACATTTGGGGCTGTAAAAGTTAATGCCACCAAAGTGAATAAAATTTTCCATATACGTTCATTCGAATATTCTCACATTGAAACAATAAAACAGAGATCATATTTTTTTTTTTTTTTAAATTTATAAAAAATAATTGACATTTGTTAAGATTTTTTAAGTTTAAGATATATTCGTGAGATTATATGGAAGAAAATTAATTTTATCTGAAGATCAATAAATATGATTAGCAACAGGTTTATGCCGATCCTGCAGATGGAATATATTCGTATTTTCTTATTTTTCAGTGATGCAGTAAAGGCAAAGGACCATCAGTCGCCAGGCAATAAGGACGGAGCTCCAAGGACCGGTGATCGAATGAAAAACGGTTAACGGAGGGGCACAGAGGAGGAATGCGACGAGATGGTAAGGTGGAATCTATTCGCCTACTCTGGAACGGAGCCGGAGACGCACCTGACCCATCCGAACACACGCACCACCCCTAACACCAGTAGAATGCAGCTTCACAAGCTTTTCGATCCCTCTCAAAGATATTTTCCCGAAATGTCAGAGAGACCGAAGGAGAATTAGAGAAGGGATAAAAAGCGACGACTAGACGTATAAATCATTCGTGCGCGAACGGCAGGTTTTAACGTCACAGACTTCTTTTAAATTCTTTTCTTTTTAATCGACGTCGAAATCCAACACTTTTGATCTTTCTTCGACTCTTGTAAAATGGATTCCCAAATTTTTGAGATATGCAGTCAATTTGGAAATTGAGAATCATTTTTGCGAATGACAGGTTTTAATGTTGCAGTTTTCTTTTAAATTCTCTTTTTTTCTTTTTTTAATTCAGATCGAAATCCAACACTTTTGATCTTTTTTCGACACTTGCAAAATGTATTCCCTAATTTTTGAGATATGCAGTCAATTTGGAAATTGAGAATCATTTTTGCGAATAGCAGGTTTTAATGTTGCAGTTTTCTTTTAAATTCTCTTTTTTTCTTTTTTTAATTCAGATCGAAATCCAGCCATTCTGATCTTTTTTCGACACTTGCAAAATGTATTCCCAAATTTTTGAGATATGCAGTCAATTTGGAAATTGAGAATCATTTTTGCGAATGGCAGGTTTTAATGTTGAGGTTTCTTTTAAATTCTCTTTTTCTTCTTTTTTTAATCCACATCGAAATCCAACCATTCTGATCTTTTTTCGACTCTTGCAAAATGTATTCCCAAATTTTTGAGATATGCAGTCAATTTGGAAACTGAGAATCATTTTTGCGAATGGCAGGTTTTAATGTTGAGGTTTCTTTTAAATACTCTTTTTTTTCTTTTTTTAATCCACATCGAAATCCAGCCATTCTGATCTTTTTTCGACACTTGCAAAATGTATTCCCAAATTTTTGAGATATGCAGTCAATTTGGAAATTGAGAATCATTTTTGCGAATGGCAGGTTTTAATGTTGAGGTTTCTTTTAAATTCTCTTTTTTTTCTTTTTTTAATCCACATCGAAATCCAGCCATTCTGATCTTTCTTCGACACTTGCAAAATGTATTCCCTAATTTTTGAGATATGCAGTCAATTTGGAAATTGAGAATCATTTTTGCGAATAGCAGGTTTTAATGTTGCAGTTTTCTTTTAAATTCTCTTTTTTTCTTTTTTTAATTCAGATCGAAATCCAGCCATTCTGATCTTTTTTCGACTATTGCAAAATATGTTCCCAAATTTTTGAGATATCCAGTCAATTTGGAAATTGAGAATCATTTTTGCGAATGGCAGGTTTTAATGTTGCAGTTTTCTTTTAAATTCTCTTTTTTTTTCTTTTTTTAATCCACATCGAAATCCAGCCATTCTGATCTTTTTTCGACACTTGCAAAATATATTCCCAAATTTTTGAGATATGCAGTCAATTTAGAAATTAAGAATCATTTTTGCGAATAGCAGGTTTTAATGTTGAGGTTTCTTTTAAATTCTCTTTTTTTCTTTTTTTAATCCACATCGAAATCCAACCATTCTGATCTTTTTTCGACTATTGCAAAATATATTCCCAAATTTTTGAGATATGCAGTCAATTTGGAAATTGAGAATCATTTTTGCGAATAGCAGGTTTTAATGTTGAGGTTTCTTTTAAATTCTCTTTTTTTTCTTTTTTTAATCCACATCGAAATCCGGCCATTCTGAACTTTCTTCGACTATTGCAAAATATATTCCCAAATTTTTTAGATATGCAGTGAATTTAGAAATTAAGAATCATTTTTGCGAATGGCAGGTTTTAATGTTACAGTTTTCTTTTAAATTCTCTTTTTTTCTTTTTTTAATCCACATGGAAATCCAGCCATTCTGATCTTTTTTCGACACTTGCAAAATGTATTCCCAAATTTTTGAGATATGCAGTCAATTTGGAAATTGAGAATCATTTTTGCGAATAGCAGGTTTTAATGTTGCAGTTTTCTTTTAAATTCTCTTTTTTTTTCTTTTTTTAATTCAGATCGAAATCCAACCATTCTGATCTTTTTTCGAGACTTGAAAAATATATTCTCAAATTTTTGAGATATGCAGTCAATTTGGAAATTGAGAATCATTTTTGCGAATGGCAGGTTTTAATGTTGAGGTTTCTTTTAAATTCTCTTTTTTTTCTTTTTTTAATCCACATCGAAATCCAGCCATTCTGATCTTTTTTCGACACTTGCAAAATATATTCCCAAATTTTTGAGATATGCAGTCAATTTAGAAATTAAGAATCATTTTTGCGAATGGCAGTTTTTAACGTTACAGGTTTCTTTTAAATTCTTTTTTTTTTCTTTCTTTAATCCACATCGAAATCCAGCCATTCTGATATTTTTTCGACTATTGCAAAATATATTCCCAAATTTTTGAGATATGCAGTGAATTTAAAAATTAAGAATCATTTTTGCGAATGGCAGGTTTTAACGTCACAGGTTTCTTTTAAATTCTCTTTTTTTTCTTTTTTTAATTAAAAATCTGAACTTTCTTCAACCCTTGCAAAATATATTCCCAAATTCTCGAGATATGCAATCAATCTGAAAGTAAAGAATTTCTAATTCACGTTACACAGTGCAATTATTTATTGACTGAATTAATTCGAGAGCTGTTTTACGTGATACATTGAAGATGTGTCAGCCTCCTTGTTGCCTTTGAAATTTTTGAAAATATTGTTACGAACGAGCAAATAAATAAGTCACGATTATAAAAGAAATAGCAGGGCGGAACTTTATTAAGATAGATATCGCGTCCGTAATCTTTGAGGTCTCTGTCAAGACTGTTAATCAATCTACGATCGTTGTCAAGCGTCATTCAGTTCGTTGTCAGTTGTCTCATATGACACGAGCGGATCAATTCCAATGCCACTTTCACATACAATTCCATAAATAACGCAATATAAATGCCGATTCCGTTACAATATCATAAATAATGCCTTTATGCTAAATTTGTTTGTACAACGATTAAATTCTGTACCTTTCTAAAGTGCTAAAAAAAAAAAAAAAAAAAAAAAAAAAAATTCCGAAGGATACTCAGGCAAGAGATGAGATATCGAAATCTTCTTGAAAGATCTCATGGGATCGAGATAAGACTGTACGAAGATTTGCATTATCTATATATAAAGTTTTGGGTTATACATAAATTTAGCATTATCTAAAGCGATAGAGGCTTACAGCTAATCTCTGAGGAAACGTGCGTGGAAGGAAGAGGGTATCGTGGGATGTTTGCTCATTTGGCATCCTGTAGGATCCACGGGATTAAGTTCATCCGTTGAGATGAACACTTCTACACAGAAACTATATATTTGCATTATTTTTTGGTTCCTCATAGAGTAACTAACAAATTTTGATTGGGTACAAAAAAAAATGATATTAAAAATCACATATAAAGAGTCCAACATTTTTTTGGTACAATATATTAAAAAATAATAATAATGACGAAAAATTATTGTGCAGAAATAATATAGAATAATTATATTCTTTTACAAAATGAATAAATAAACAAATAATAATAATTCATTTAAAGTTGAAAAAAAAATTAATTAATTCTAGGAAAAAATGTAAGGATATGAGAAGAAAATTAGATTAATTGTTTATTATTAATTGCTATATAAATATAATTTCGAGAAATAGTTGGTGTTGTTTTTTTTTAAATTTTTTTTATTATTAAAGAGACACAAAAAGTAGTAATTTGCCTAGTTGACAATACACAAATTTCGATAATTAAGGAATTAAGAAATTATTTTTAACGATTCTTGTAAATCTTTTTGTTCATTATACCGAGCTTGCGTAGTTGCATACCAGGTATGTCGTGTTGTATTTGCCATCGGGGTTGTAACGAATGGCACCGCATCCCACGTACGTGGTATTCTTACTGAAAAATAATGCAAGAAAATTAATATTGAATAGTGGCAAAAAAGAAAAGATTTTAAATCATTCTTCTCCACTCACTTGACTTGGCTCAGGTTCACGATTTCAGAGAGCTTGCCTTTGAATGGTCCGGTGGTTTTGACGTAGGAGTAACTCTGTGCGACTAGGAATCGCTCTGTGAAAAGAAATAGAGTCATTAGATGAATTCAAGTCATTTTTAGTCCCTCATAGAAAATAAAGAAAAATTAAAAATTTCCCACGCAAATGAAGTGGTCGTCCCTCTTTGAATTTTGTGATTTTTTTCAAGACATTTGGAGCCATTGAAATTTTATGAAATTTAGAATTTTTTGAAACTTTTTTCTTTTTTTTTAGCCTTTTAAGTTTTCAAATTCCTAATTATTTTGTATCTTTGAGAAAAAAAGCTATATCTGTGAGGAAGCCAATATTTGATCAACACACTTGCTCATACAGGTGGATTTTGTCAAATATACAAAATAGACACAAAGTCTAATATTGTCAATTTCGTTCAACTTACCGACATGCCTACATTCGTCGAGCCTCGGGTAGCACTGATCGGCCCATGTCTGGGCAATGTCAGCGAGTTCCTCGTCCCATTTCTGTAAAAAAAGAAAGATAATTGTTAGGATTATTCGTTAGAAGAGTCAATTAACGAGGTGGTAATTAGCACATTACGATATGAGGGCGAAAAAGTTTTTCGCAAGAGTGTTGCACGAAATTTTATTGCACGAGGTGCGAAAATGGGAGTTTTACGCATGCGGGGCGTGCGGAAAAGCAGGCATTATCGCACCGAGTGAAATAATAGTACATTTCAACACTAGGGAGAAAAAAGTTTTTCTGCCCTCCGTGCAGAAATGTGCACTTTTCGGCACGGAGGATCAGAGCGTCCAATTCGTTCTGCGCTTTTTTAGGCACTTCTCGCACTGCATGGCATAATAGTACATTTCGACACTAGGGAGAAAAAAGTTTTTCTGCCCTCAGTGCGGAAAAGTGCACTTTTCTGCACGGAGGATCAGAGCGTCTAATTCATACCGCGCGTTTTTAGGCACTTCTCGCACTGCGTGGCATAATAGTACATTTCAACACTAGGGAGAAAAAACTTTTTCTGCCCTCCTTGCAGAAAAGTGCACTTTTCTGCACGGAGGATCAGAGCGTCCAATTCGTTCTGCGCGTTTTTAGGCACTTCTCGCACTGCGTGGCATAATAGTACATTTCAACACTAGGGAGAAAAAAGTTTTTCTGCCCTCCGTGCAGAAATGTGCACTTTTCGGCACGGAGGATCAGAGCGTCCAATTAGTTCTGCGCGTTTTTACCAGCGGTTTGAATTTGTCGTGAGCTGCGAGCAGTTCTTCAACTTCATCGTTGGTCAAGTTGAAGGATACGACCTTGCCACATTTTTCGCTGGTCTTCAGAAGCTGCAACAACAGAATAACAAATTTAATGAAAAATTGTTTTCTCGTAATGAGCCGATTTTCGACTATATCACTGCATGATGAGACAGGATAAAAGTTGTAATATTCCTCGCAATAAACTTACCGGATATTTGCAGAGGGTATGCGTCGGTCCGTGACAATTTGGCAGATTGCAGTAGGACTTTTCTTCCCTTGTTTCAGCGATAACCAAAACCGCGAGGCACGCAATCAAACCGAGTACGTACAGAGAATTTGACATCTTAGAATCGTCGTTGTCTTCTTCTCAGTCTCCACTGTGACTGTGAAAAAATAATTAGCATTAAAAAATTAAAAATTAAAAATTAAAAATTAAAAATTAAAAATTAAAAATTAAAAATTAAAAATTAAAAATTAAAAATTAAAAATTAAAAATTAAAAATTAAAAATTAAAAATTAAAAATTAAAAATTAAAAATTAAAAATTAAAAATTAAAAATTAAAAATTAAAAATTAAAAATTAAAAATTAAAAATTAAAAATTAAAAATTAAAAATTAAAAATTAAAAATTAAAAATTAAAAATTAAAAATTAAAAATTAAAAATTAAAAATTAAAAATTAAAAATTAAAAATTAAAAATTAAAAATTAAAAATTAAAAATTAAAAATTAAAAATTAAAAATTAAAAATTAAAAATTAAAAATTAAAAATTAAAAATTAAAAATTAAAAATTAAAAATTAAAAAAATATGTTAGTTATTCTGGTAATGGCCTCATAGACAACTAATATTTACACAAATATAGCCACTCTCAAACTTCCTTTTTTTGTCTTTGGTCTCCTAACTCATACACTTCATATAAATACATGACATCCTCAAAAAAAAAATTATTTTTGACGACGTGCCAAAAGAATAAATAGATAAATAAGAATATTCTAAATTGCACATTTTTATTAATAATTTTTCAAGAAATTGTTCTTCTTTTTTTTTAATACAAACGTTGGTCCAAATTTTGGAGAAATTAGAAATCTACAAATCCCTAAATTCAAAACAAGCGTTGAACCTGATCGTTGTTTAAAAAAAAAAATTAAAGAAAAAATTTTTAAAAAATCATGAACCAATTGCGGTGAGGTAAACTCAATTTTTTAAACCTAATCGATGGCTGCATATCAAAAAATCTATTTAAAAATATTGCACTGTTGAACCAAGTACAATAGAGTTGACAGAACTAAATTTCGATTAGCTCACCTTATTACTATGATTTTATCAGCCTCACATTGAGTTTCATCGCATAACTACTTTTTTTTGTTTCAGTGAATCTCAGAGCACAGAGCCAACAACTATAATTATAAATACTGCGCCTCAAGAACGACAGAATCAACGTCGTGATACTGTCGATACGAGCTCGCTGTTTTCAACACAATAGCGTGCCACAATTCCAATCACAACAAAAGTTCGTGGCACGGTTCGGACAATAGGACGTTCTCATATAACAATTTGGCGGTGCGACTAATTGAAGAGTTTGGATAATGAACTTTTGGATAATCGCTCTTATATTTTATAACGATAATTGCAATCGATGAAGAAGAACCTGCTCACAGCTTTTCTGCTTCAGTTGACTCGTTATTCAAACATATTTATTTATTTATTTTTTATTATATATATATAATAAAAAATAAATAAATAAATATGTATATATAAATAAAAAAAAATATATATATATATATTTTTTTTTTGCGAATAAATTAAATAATAAATAAGTAATAAATAATAAATATATTAAATTAAATAAATAAATTAAATTAAATAAATTTTGCGAATAAAATTATTTGTAATGCTCGAATCTTAAAAGAATTAAATAATTTTTCAAATTATTGGCTGCGACAATTTGAAGGAAGAAATAAGTGGAGAAAAAATGGCCTTTTTTTCAGGCTGTTGAGTCCAACGTTGGGTCAGAGATTGACGGAAACTGGTTCAATTTTCGGTGAAGGTAGAATCCAACGTTCCACGACAGAACTCGTTTAAATCAGATTAAAATTATTGAGCACACGTAGAGAGTTCCCTGCTCAGTTTGGATAACGATGCGGAAACAAGAATTACAGCGACGGAGCTGCAGGACGAAAAGAGGAGTCAATTAGGGATTTGATGGATGCTGGACCAGTGGATGCTCGAAGATGGAAATCAAGAGAATGAAGATGGGAAAGAGGATGGAGTGGAACAAGAAAACTAAGCAAATAGGGAGACTCGATTATTGAGAAAAAAATCTAAGGACCTTTGAGAGTACTTTTGGTACAGAATGCCTCAAACCATGACCGAGTAATCCATGATAATTTAGACAGTAATGTAAGTGCAGCAAATTAACAGATGTAACGAGATTCAATCACAATGCTGTCATTGGCAAAATTGACTTAACTTGAGAATTATAGATTCCAAGGAAAGAGATATTGTTTGGGCTTTTTCAAAGAAATATATAATAATTTAGATTACATTTAATTTATCATTTTTTTTTTTGTAGAAACTTAAATTTAAATATGAGTGATGAGAACCCAGACCATCAAACAAATAATAAGGATTAAAAGGATTAAAATTCCATCAAACAAATAATAAGGATTTAAAGTTGTGGATTTTTTAAATTTATTATTCACTTAATACACGAAATTAAATAATTAATTTTTTATTGAATATACGAGACATTCCACATCAATTAAGACACAAGAAAAAAATTCAGAAAATCAGATTCAGTGATTCCAATAGATACACGAAATTTCTAATTTTCAAAAAAAATTCCTGCCTAAAAATACCAATTTTTTCTATTCGCAAAAAAATTAACAATTTTATTTGCGCAACAATTTTTCTACCCTACTTAATCAATGGGAAATTTATTACCTGTAGACCTGTTAATTGTTGTTCGGTGGACGATTTATTCTAAATTGTCAAATGGTTCATCACTTTTACTCGCGGATTAAATTTTTTTTTTCTCTCGACACAGTGGCACAATATTTTTAATACAAACCACACTTTTCACTTGTCTTTTGATATTTTCTACTATAGGCTTAAAGATTCAGTAACTCAAGTTGATGATACAGTGTCTGAATGGGTACTAGTCTTGCTTGCGAATATCGTACCTTTTATACAGCGTTTGGTATGACCAATGCTCTCGTATTTAACATCGTGGCGGGGGTAAAAGTGTCCTTAAATTTTTAAGTCTGCGGATTATTTTGTTTTCCAGAAATTTTCCATTTCATTGAACGATTGGTTTATGGCCCATTCGGTACAATTCTTTGATTATTTACTAATTCTCTCTTTGTACCTCTCTCTCTCAGGTATAAACGTCAGAGTAGATAGCAAAAGGTGTTGGATTTTAGGGTAGAGAAATAATCCGGACAATTGGTCAAAATATGAGTTATCCAAAAATTGGCTGTTTGCTGAAACATGCCCTACCAATTTACAATATATTATCCCTTTTTTTACGTTTCAGCCTCGACAGTTTTAATCAAATAAATAAATAAACAAAATAATACAAATATTACGACAAAATTGTAGAATTAATTGTCGAGCAAAAAAAGCATTTTCAAATTGTTTTCTTAAAATTGCTTGTGAAACCAGCGAAAATATTTATAAATACATATTAAAGTAAAAAAAAATCCAGCTATGTGAATGAAAATCTTAAAACTCTGGACCAAATTTAGCAAATCGTTTCTCTTAATAAAAAAAAATCATACAATTGGTCAAAATGTCAATTATTCGAAGCTGACTATTGAAACATGCCTCATCAATTTACCATATCTTACCCCCCCTTATTTCAGCCCCCTCCGTTTTAATAAAATAAATAAACAAAAAAAACAATACAAATATTACTACAAAATTGTAGAACTAATTTCCTGGCTTAAAAATCATTTTCTAATTATTTTCTTAAAATTGTTTGTGAAACCAGCGAAAATATTTATAAATACATATAAAGTAAAAAAAATTCCAGCTATGTGAATGAAAATCTTAAAACTCTGGACCAAATCTATCAAATCGTTTCTCTTAATAAAAAAAAATCATACAATTGGTCAAAATGTAAATAATTCGAAGCTGACTGTTGAAACATGCCTCATCAATTTACCATATCTTACCCCCCCCTTATTTCAGCCCCCTCCGTTTTAATAAAATAAATAAACAAAAAAAACAATACAAATATTACTACAAAATTGTAGAACTAATTTCCTGGCTTAAAAATCATTTCAAAATTATTTTCTTAAAATTGTTTGTGAAACCAGCGAAAATATTTATAAATAAATGTAAAAAAATAAATTCCAGCTATGTATGTGAATGAAAATCTCCAATCTCTGGATGCAAAGCTAGCAAATCCGTTTTGGTTCTCACGAAGATACCGGTGCAGCGGTATTTAGGTTTACCGAGAGGGTCACACATCGTGTGAAGATCGAGCGAGGGTGTGGATTGAAGTTTTTGTTTCGCTTCTCCCGTTATACTTGGACTCTGCACACATCCAGCTATTCCCCCATTGCTCCCATCTCTCTGTTCCTTAATTTTAGTGATCTTCAGCTTTTCACGAAGCTGAGAAAGATAAATGGAACGGTACATATATATATATATATATATATATATATATATGATGAACGATGCACCCGCATACAGAATTGAGCGAAACAAGTCATGGAACTCGTTTCTCGCACATCCCACATGTGTTAACTCTGCGCGTCGAATTTCAGTGCCAATGCAGCTTTTCAAAATGTTTTCTTTTTTCGTCGTTCTCTGCCTGAACACATTTCTAAATTTTACGAGCATCGCTTGCACATCTACTCCTAATTTTTAAGGTCTCTGCAGCAAAGCGAGTTTTCTCACCTACTCGACGTTCTAAAAAAAAAAAAAAAAAAAAAAAAAAAAATGCCTTTTCCCAGTACGATATACGAGAGATGGGCGAAAAATGATGAAAGGGAAGACATTAGCTTCACATCGTGTTGCATAATTAACAGATAGACTCTCATTGGAACTAAAGAAATAAAAAAAAAATTTCGTGCCAGATTTTGGAGCAAAAAATCGACGTTGTGTTAATTCGTGACAATTTTAAATTTGAAGTTGGATGTTTACACGAAGATTCTGAAAATTTGGGGAATTTACAAATATTTTTATGTAACATTAGAAGCGATACCAGAAAAAAGGAAAATTTTGCACATAAATTCTTTGCTTCGAATTTCTTCATTTTCGAGGGTTTCATATTTTGTAGTTTTTTAATTTTTGGAACAAAAAAGTTTCTTCTCACGTTACTTTTTTGAAAATCTGGCTAATCTTCCACGTGAATTTATGATCATTCAATATCGAAGATGAATTCATTCCAACGAGTGGCTGCTGATGAATTTTCATTTTTTTTTTTTAATATAAACATTGTCACGAAAAAAAAAAAATTGAAAAATTGTTTATAGCTTAGGATAAAACTTGGTTCACATGTGGATTATCCTGGAACAAAATTCAGATACAAATTTGATGCAACAATCGATCGAGAGCTTCAAATTTTATGAAATTTTGCATTTTTTTTTGTAAAAAATTGCAAATTACTTTCTCACATTACTTTGAGAAAGCTTTTTTTTTTTTTCAATTTCCTATAAAAGAAAAAGGTTTGTAAGAGAAAATAACATATTTAAAAAATCTCAATCCAAAATAAAATATTTTGTAAAGTGAAAATACATCATTTTGATAGCAAATTATTTTTCTACTATTTTACAATAAAATTGGAAACTGACAGAATAATTTACATAAAATTAGCAGAAAATTTCAGTGAATGTCTCAGGACACAATTTTTCTGCTGAAACTATAGAATTTTCGTTTAATTTTTCTACAAAGAAGAACCTTGCAAACCACTTTCTATCTTTGACAAATATTTTCCTCCTATAAGAAACCCAAAAATGGATACTTTCTCGCAGAGCTAGCTTTGCAAAAAAAAAAGCTTTGTCAAAGCTAAAAAAAAAAAAACGCATAAAATTTACAAAAAAATAAATCTTCAAAATTACAAAATAACCCAAAATATCGTGTAAAAGAAAATATATTTAAAAGATTCCAACCCAAAATAAAATATTTGGTAAAATAAAAAAAAACATCATTTCTACAGCAAACTATATTTCTACTATTTTCCAATAAAATTCGAAGCTGACAGAGAAATGTACATAAAATTATCAGGAAATTTCAGTGAATGACACAATTCACTGCTGAAACTATAGAATTTTCATTTAATTTTTCCAGGGTATGCGGACGATCCCAAGGGACATTCGTGGCTGAGTGTCGATGCAGTTTAAGGAGCACATGTTATGCAGTCGTGGTTCTACATTCCACCTAATCGAGGGACCGGTTTGCAGCTTGACCAGGCCCCGAAAAGACTGGCGTTCCTTCTAACGCAGATAAGTAAAACACGCCCTTTTATAGGGTTGCTATAGCTTCTAGGGTCTAAAAAGCGTTGCCCTCGCCCTTTCGCCTCATTCTCGACTGCTGACTCGCTCATTATTTCCCTGACTCCTCGACACGTTCACTTCTCTTCTCCCTTTTTTTTTTTTATTGCAACCGGTACGCACGATGCGTTGAAGAAGTTTTTTTTTCGGCTGTTGCGAGGCGTTTTTCCAGCGCCGAAAATTCCAGCAGCTCGACTACAGACACTGGACGTTGCTAGGAAAAAAAGAATAAATTTCTAGCACCCAAAAAATTTGTTTTCTGCTAATCTACATTTTTTCTACAGGCCACATTAAATCAAACCTACTGGGCATGTCTTCTTATTTTAAATACCAGGCAATGTCAAAGACACACGAATTTATCTTTCGTACAAAGAGTGATTTTTAACAACGCAAAAGACAGTCGACTGATAGAGTGTAAAAGAAAAATGCAGAGCTATCTCACGTTTCGTGACGGAATTCAACTTTAAATTTTCTCTGCCATCAGCGAGCTGCTGCAGACTTCGGAGCATAATGAGACATTAAAATGCAGCGAACGTGACAAATCGCGAGTACCAAGGAAATTCGAGAGACCATTTGTGCAAATCTTTCTTTCATGAATACCGGAAAAAGGCTTCTGCTCCGCTGCCCGACCATCTAGAGATCATATTAATTAACACACCAACTGGAAAAATCAGTTCTGAAATGATCGTGAAGCTATAAGCATCTTCTTTAAAAAAAAAAAAAATTTTTCCACGTATACAATTTTTGCGTAGACACTTTAAAAAGTCTCCTTGTGAGTTTAAGTGCTTCATTGAAATTAGACAATTATAGGTGAAAAATATGAGACGAAAATTTGGGGGACCAACCAGGAGTTGTTGAATAAACCAGCATTGGAATATTTGGATCCGGAGCCTTGAACTTGATTTTTAATAATATTCTCCAAATTCTATGGAGCGATACAAATTTTTTTCATTTTTTAAATTATTTTATTAATTATGAGCACTGGTACTTGGTTGGTCGTCGAGGCATTTATCTTGAGTTTCTAAAATGCGTCGTTTTAGTGATGAGTGATGAGTTCTTAATTCAGGATTATTAGTCCTGGATGAAGGATCTCATTAAAAGCAATTAAATGTACAAAAAATCGATTGAAGCCTTTTGAAAGCTATTAATTTTTTATTGGGTGATTTTGTCCATTGAAGTGGTTACTATGAGTTTTTTAATCGGACATTCGATAGGGGATTACATTACTTTGGTAAAATGAAAAATGAATTTTTCAAATATATATTTTTGTCGATGGTACTTTAAAAAAAAATAATATATTTAATATTCGTTAAAAATGACATAATTCGAACTTTCAAGGACATCATTTTAATTTTCTTCAATTCAAAATGATTTAATCACAATAATTGCATTCCTTACAAAAGTTTTAAATGCCATTTTTATCAAGCAAAAGCTAAATGTCCAGTTCGCACTCTTGAGGACCTCTACAAACTTGTTGCCTACGTAAAATTAATTATAAATTTTTGCACGTATTTACGTAATAGAGCCTGAGAAGAAAAAATCCTTCGAAAATGGTCAAGGCTCTGTATGTACTCGGTTTAATGCTGTCCATCGAGGCTTTCACCATCGCTGCTGAATTCCGGAACAACTACTGTAAATTGGAAGCTTGCCGAGGACCGAACCATACACTCTGCAAATATTCCGTAAGTTTTTTCTTTTGGGGAAGAAAGTCACTCTTATAGCTTCTTTGAGAGGATACTTCGTGGGTACTTCAATACCAAAGGTGGCTTCGCGAAAAAAAAAAAAGGTGGCTTTTTGAAAAAACAGACGTTTTTTTTGAAAATCTCACTAAAATTCCATTAAATCAAAAAGCTTCAAATGATTTTTTTATCAAATGTATTTAAAAAAGAAAAAAAATGTTGGACAATGTGGCACAAGAATTTGAGATGATACAGTCTTCATGCATTTTTTTGCGAAGATTCTTTTTGTAAAAAACGATTTTTTTTTTAAATATTTTGAAAAAAAAAAATTGGACAATGTGGCACAAAAATTTACGATGATTTGGTCTTTATGCATTTTTTTGCAAAGATTCTTTTTATAAAATACGATTTTTTTATAAAATGTATTGAAAAAAAAAATATAGGACAATGTGGGACAAAAATGTATGATGATTTGGTCTTTATACATTTTTTTGTGAAGATTCTTTTTATAAAAAACGATTTTTTTATAAAATGTATTGAAAAAAAAAAAATTGGTCAATGTGGCACAAAAATTTACGATGATTTGGTCTTTATGCATTTTTTTGCAAAGATTCTTTTTATAAAATACGATTTTTTTATAAAATGTATTGAAAAAAAAAAATTGGACAATGTGGCGCAAAAATTTGCGATGATTTGGTCTTTATGCAATTTTTTGTGAAGATTCTTTTTACAAAAAACTATTTTTTTATAAAATGTATTGAAAAAAAAAAATTGGACAATGTGGTACAAAAATTTGCGATGATACAGTCTTCATACATTTTTTTGCGAAGATTCTTTTTATAAAAAACGATTTTTTTATAAAATATATTGAAAAAAAAATATATATAGGTCAATATGGGACAAAAATTTGCGATGATACAGTCTTCAAGTATTTTTTTTGCGACGATTCTTTTCTTGAACGTTTTAGACTATTTTCAGTACATTGACATGAAAATGACGAAAAAAAAAAAATGTTAATTTTTTTTTTGGAAAGTCAAAATTGTTTATTTTTGACATTCCAAAAATGGAGCGTTTTAAAAAAAGCTTCGAATTAAAACCACAAAACCATTTTTATTGATCCACTGCCAAAATTGTCTCTGAAGTACACAAAAATATATTTTAATTAATTTACGATATTCTTTAATTGCAGTTATTTCAGACGAGCAAGCAATGTGGCAAAATCACGTCGTCCACCCTTACAGCAGATGAAGTTCAGGAATTGCTCAACATTCACAACAGGTTCAGAAGGCGCGTAGCCAACGGTCGGGAAAACCGTGGCAAACCTGGACCTCAACCTGCGTCAACCGATCTCGGACCTTTGGTAAAAAAAAACGTGCAGAATACAATTAATTTATAATGAGAAGAATTTTTTTTGTATCCTCTCACAAGTGTTTCCTCCAAAGAATAATTATATTAATATATCAATTGCCAAAATTCTTGTGAATAGAAATGGGACAAGGAGCTCGCTGATATAGCACAAACCTGGGCTAATCAGTGCCACTACGGACATGAACCGTGTAGGTGTGTCGGTAAGTTCAACAAAACCGACAATCATATTTCTATGACTTATATATTATGAAAATATTGAAAAGTAGAACCTTGAAAATAAGGCAGCTTCCTCAATATTTCCAGAAAGAAACCTAAATAAGGAAGCATCCCAATTTTTGGGCTTCCTATTTTAAAGTTACAAATTTTTTTCCAAGTCTTTCCATTTTTTTTTTTTCGAGAAAAGGCCGAAAAAAAAGATACTTTGGCTCGGTTACCAAAATTTGTTAATTTTCCAAAAAAAGCTTTTTCAGAATTTTTCAAGATTCTTTAAACGTCATCTGTTAATTCGTTTTACAAAAATCGTGGATAATTAAAAAAGTGTAAAAATCAGTGCTTTTTAGAGTTGTGTCAATCATATAAAAAATTGCGGACCTATTCGGAGTGGTCAGAACCAGTTCGAAACCAGATTACACGTCAGGGGTTTAAAAATTAGTATGCACGATATAATTGCTTGAATTTAACAAAAATACTTTCACTTATTCTTTAGAGTTGTGTCAATCATATAAAAAATTGCGGACCTATTCGGAGTGGTCAGAAGCAGTTCGAAACCAGATTACACATCAGGGGCTTAAAAATTAGTATGCACGACACAATTGCTTGAATTTGACAAAAATACTTTGACTTATTCTTTAGAGTTGTGTCAATCATATAAAAAATTGCGGACCTATTCGGAGTGGTCAGAACCAGTTCGAAACCAGATTACACATCAGAGGTTTAAAAATTAGTATGCACGACACAATTGCTTGAATTTGACAAAAATACTTTGACTTATTCTTTAGAGTTGTGTCAATCATATAAAAAATTGCGGACCTATTCGGAGTGGTCAGAAGCAGTTCGAAACCAAATTACACATCAGGGGTTTAAAAATTAGTATGCACGACACAATTGCTTGAATTTGACAAAAATACTTTCACTTATTCTTTAGAGTTGTGTCAATCATATAAAAAATTGCGGACCTATTCGGAGTGGTCAGAAGCAGTTCGAAACCATATTACACATCAGAGGTTTAAAAATTAGTATGAACGACACAATTGCTTGAATTTGACAAAAATACTTTAACTTATTTTCAAAGGTAGATTCAGGTACGGACAAAACATCGCCTACAAAGGCACCACTGAATCTTTCAACACTATCAAGCTCTCGGATATGGTGACTCTGTGGTACGATGAGGTCGATCACTTCAACAGGAACCACGTGAAATCTTATGAGTAAGTAAAGGCAAAATTCGACAGAAGCATAATACATCGATTATTACGTGTTCATATATTTAAAAATAATTTTGCATAATTTTTCAGTTTCGGCAGGGAGGTTGTTTCGCACTATAGTCAAATGATGTGGGCCAAAAGTACGCTTGTAGGATGCGGTGCCATCCGTTACAATTCTGACGGGATTCTCAATATGATTCACCTTGTGTGCAATTACGGACCAACCGGTAACTGGCTGGGCGAGGAAATGTACAAGACTCGTCGACAACGATCGGAAGATTTTAATAAACGTTTAGTATCTTAATTACCAAAAAATTAAAAATCAAAAAATCTCCTAAGATGAACCATTTCGGTCATTTTTATTGTTCTTTCGATTTAAAAAAATAAAATACTTCTTATCATAATCGCACACAGTTTCTGATAGTGAATCTTTCTATCGTTTATCAGAGTCTTCCTCTCGTGTTCATAAAATTTGTCACATTAAGAATTATTGTTTCCGCGATAAATTAATTCGATAAGAATGTGAAAAATTGTATAAACCCGAGAGCAAGATTAGGATAAAGTGGGCACTTCTCGCACTGCAACAATCGTCTTCGGCGATTTCTTTTTTTAGAAAATAATTTCTAAACATAAAAAATATTAAAAAATCAGCGAAGTTAATAATTCTTCAGATAATTTGTCAGGAAAATCAGCGATTTTCTGAGCAATCAGGAATATTTATTAGTTTCAGAGAAAGCAATGACTTTCTCTGAAAAAAAAAGTGATGAAAATTCCGAGGTACTTTTCAAAAAATATTTCCATATTTTTCAAGAAATATTTTCACCAGGGACATTAATAAGTTTCAATTACTTTGATGATACGTTGTGCTAATTACGTTTCGCCCAGTTCTGGGCCTCTTCAGATTTGTTTTATTGCCAATTCCAAAAAAGAAATTTTTTGTTTCTGGAGGAAAAAAAATAAAGTCACTGTCAACAAAATTATAAGCGAGCAATCACTGTTTCACAAAAATTCATTCATAACACAAACAAATAAAAAAGTAACACAAAAAAGAAACAAACTAACAAACCACGAATACTGCAGCCACAATATTATTTTTATATTTTTTTTTAAACAATATTCTTTTTACATTTTTTTATAAACTTTGAATTGCCAATAAAACAAATCTGAAGAGGCGCAAATTTGGGCGAAACGTAATTAGCACAATTCCTCGCCCATTTAATCAGTTCTATTAAATTCCTATTAAAATAAGTCTACAAAATAGGCTCGACAAGCCTCTATTTTATGAATGAAATTTTTGGATAGTGGCTCGAAGAATGAAAACAAAACGGAATATAGAAAAAGAAGACAGGAAGGTCTGCATGCAAAGAAGGAGTCCCGTTATGCGAATCACCGTGCCCTTTTTTTTTTTTTTTTTTTTTTTTTCTTTCGGACCTCTCTGGATCTTTCCGTATTACGACCTTTTGTCTTTTCTTCTTTCTTTTGCAGGCATACGCGCAGCAGCGTTAGATCCTCCACCGGATAACCGGCTTTTCGCTTGATCTTATAGCATCGGTGCTCGTCACTATGCGGTGAAAGTTTCCAATTCGTGCAGGTTGATGTACTCTCTGCGATTCCCATCGGATCCAGAGTATAAATATAATTTTCGAGCGAGAAAGGTCGACGAAAAAAAGGGCCTGTAAGCAAAAGTAGAGAAGAGGGATAACAGGTGCAGCGAACGTTGGTCGTAGCTGCTGAGACCCACTGAGCAGAACCATTTCAGGAACTCGAGTGCTTTTGGTCGGCAAAAAAAAAAAAAAAAAAAAAAGACCTTGCAACGCATGAGTGTGTAAAAAAAGGCAGGATGGAGGGTGGCGAGGGAGAGTGAAATGGGGACGAAGATAGCGTGGAAAATTGGGGGGAAGATATTGGGAGTCTCGAAAAGCTGGAGACGTTAGGGAAGGCGAAAATTGGAAAATAATAGCGGCTACCACTTAAGGATACACAAGCCTATGAGGCTCCGTAATTTTTTTTTAAGAAATTACTTGACGAAAAACACGTGCCACATTTTTTTTACATTTTTTCAACACCCTTTTATCTGAGATTTAATTTTTCGAAAAGTTTTTCTCGCAGGTGTGAAGTGTTAGAAAAATGTTTTAAAAATTTGGTACTACTTTTGTGGATTTTTCGTGCAACTTTTAAGACTTCAAGCTTGTTGAAGCTACCGAGAACCGTTGATAATTATTAAGAAATAAGGAAAAAATTTTTTTTTTAAAGTTGTTGGAAAAGTTTATAGAGTTTTGCATTTTTTTGCTACGTAAAATGAAGCCGACGATTTTTTTTTTCGAATGCCGATCGCTTCACTATTTAAAGCATTTTTTTCTTCCTTTTTGCAATTTTGGGAAGTCCAAGAAAATTTAAGGATCTTGAATAGGTTTTCGTGCAAATTAAATGAAAGGTTTTATAAATACATTTTTTTAAAACAACCTGGTAAACGTAAATTTTGAAATAAAAGAACAATTTTTTTTTTTTTTTCAAGAATCAAGGAATTAAATAAATAAATAAATAAATGAACTTTTTAAAATTTTTACAACTGCGGTTTCTTCATGATGAAGCAAAATTTAAAAAATCCGATTTTCTTATTTATAAGAATTTTTTCGTTAAAAATATATTGCTTCCAAATCTTATGCATTGTAAGTACTAAAAAAAAAAAATCTAATTTATTTACGTGTCTTCAAAACGCCAATCAACGATTGTTTCGATTTTATGAATCACACTTTTGACATGAAGTAACCTGACAAGCTAAATGACAGCAATACTCCAAAGCAAAAGAAATTAATTGAATTACTTAAATAAATATGGATTTAATAAAAATTGAGAATCCATATAACGAAAACGAATGCATCGACCATCCTCTTGGTATTTTATGTCGATGCAAAGAATACAGAAATATCGCTGAGAAATTTACAATCAATACTGTCGGCACGATAAATCGGGAGAGCTCTGATAAGATCGTTATCGAAGGTATTGTTTATAAAAATTGATTTCTGATAATGTGAGCAATTCCATATAAATTTCGACACCCAAAAAAATTCTCAAAATTTTTCTAAAAATCAATTTTAGTGGTATCAAGAAATGCACCAAATTTCAAAATAAATTTAAAATTTTGCCGGAATATACGAAGTTTTTTTGTATTTAATCTGTAATATCTCATTTGGGATTCTCATAAAAATAAAAATATTCAAAATTCGACGATTATTCACAGATTTCGAGGCAATTTTCCATTAAAAAAAATAACTCAATTTTCTATTTTTTAAAAAAATGTTTTTGCCATAAAATGTGGCCTGAAATTACACAATTAATTGTGAATAATTTTTTTTCTTGTGCTCCGTGAAAAAAAAAACACACACATTTTGGTTTTTTTTTAGTGATTTCCAGACAATTAATCGTTTTCGAGACATTACAGATTAAATGAAAAATGAAAAAATTGGCATATTCATGCAAAATTCTGTTCCGAATTTTCAAATTTCGTGCACATATTGATATCAGTGAACCTCATTTAAAAAAAAAATGTAAGAATTTTTTTCTTTTAAATTAAAAAAAAAAATGTAAGAAGTTTTTTCTTTTAAATTAAAAAAAAAAATGTAAGAATTTTTTTTTTTTTTAATTAAAAAAAAATTTTTAAAATTTAAGAAATTTTTTTTTGCCTTGCAAAATTCACGAAAAATTGGTTCTGAATTTTGAAATTTTGTGCACCTATTGTTACCAGTGAACCTGATTTAAAAAAAAAAATTTTAATTTTTTTTTTGTGTTGCAAAATTTATATGAAATGCCTCATATATAAAATTTTACTGAATGACATAGAGCCAGTTGCTTCGGCTAAGGTTTGCTGGGTTCCACAAAAGGCAGAGAAGCATCGAAATCCAACAAAGCCCTTTCTCCTCTACAACACCATTGAGGAGCCTGAAAAGGTTCGCGAGAATAACGTAGAAAAAGCATGGATACCTGTGAATTTGAACTTGGTATCAGCAAAGTATGATTTGTTACCATATTTCAATATTTTTTTTCCAAACTAATCCATTATAGGCTTTTTTGCTATAAGAATGAGAATTTCTTTCCAAGCATCATTTACAAAAAAGTTATTAAAAAATTATTGAAAAACAGTGGCTGATGTTTTTTAGAAAAATCATTTTACATCGATACTAAAGTATCCAAGTCTCAAATTATAGTCTCACCGACTAGTCTTGCTAAAAGAAAATCGAAACTGAGAATCCCGAACCGATTTCAGACCGAAAACGCACGAATTACCATTTTTCAATTTTTTTTTTTTTAATTTGCTTTCGCTTTAAGGCCCAAAAAACAAGAAACCGAATACTCAATTATTAAATTGTGTCTTAACAAAATAAACCAATCAGAGAAATAATAAAATTCCTTCAATTTTCTGATACACCAATCGAACAATTATTTCGCGAGGTCCATAAAACAAGAACTAAATTAACGAATAAATTATGTAAATTAATATTGAAAAATGATATAATTACGCGTGAGACATTAAGTAAACTTTTTCAACAACTTCAAACCATTTTGCGAGAGCTCTAAAAATGCAGCTTGAATTTCTATGTATAATTCGTGCAAAAAAAATTTGCAGAGAATTGCGGCCCAATTTGAGTTATCTTCATCGAGCCGCCCAGAATACTCAATCCGCGGATATTTCCGTATTAACGGATATGCTGCCGCACCGAGGTCGGCCAATAAAGCGCAGGGATATCGACTGGGACATTGGCTCGCACAAAACTCCCGTGGAAATGACTGACGAGCCGGAGACGAATTTTTCTTCGTTCAAAGGATGTTTCTCAAGTTGGGCAGAGTCGTACACACTTTCCACCGGTCGGCCCGCGTATTGATGCGAAATCTGAGAGAACAGGATAGACGAATTCGCTATTAAATAAATTAATATATGCAAACAATATATATTCAATTTTATTTTACACAACTGATATCGATAAAGTCTTTTTTTTTTTTTGTTGCTGTTGATTTTTTTTTTTTTTTTTTTCACTCTGATGCGCAGATGCATTATTATTTCTCTTTCCATAACGAAACGATTATTATTTTTCTTCTTTTTTTTTTTTTTTAATAATAACTTACAAACTAATTATACATGTATTTATAAATATACTATAGGGTATACGGATATATACATTTAAAACATTCATAAAAATCAATCGTCCGTTTTGGCAAAACTGTTTATGCGAAGAAATATTGTAACATTCGATCGAAACATTTTTCGTCGGAATACAAATCCAAGATGACTCGAATTTGCTTTGAATAATCATTTTTTTTTTCGCCGAGAGTTTATAATCACAAAATTCTTTCCAGGCGTTCGAGCAAACGAACGCTTTCTCCTCGCTCGCGAAGCTCCCAGTGAGTCTCGGTTTTAACCGCTCAATCTCACATCTATATCACTAGGTGATTCAATTTTACTCGTATTTTTAACAAAAATATTCCTTTTTTTATCACGCGCTCTTTTAAGACGAATCTTAAACATATTTTTCAGAATCTCACTCTCTCTCTCTCTCTCACTCTTTCTCTCGCACCCATTTATGTTTCACATTGTCTTTAGGAGAAATAGGAACTCTTCGCACTAGTTGAAATTGAATTGGTGCAATTTTTTCAAAGCTAATTTTCAATTTTTCGTTCTTGTAGAACATATATATAGAAAATAATTTTCAAATTGATACAAAAAAGGAAAATAAAAAAAAAACGATTCGTTAATTATATTCAAATCTGAAGATCATTTTATACGAGCTGACTACCGTAACAATCGATTTTATGGATTTTTGATATTTCTTTTTTACCGATAAAAAAATAAATCAAAACATCTGATTTTTTGTTGAATTAAATTATATGTAGTAAAAAAAACGTGGTTGAAAAAAGAATCTGTTTATTTTATGATTGAACAAGAATTGAACGAGAAATTTATTTTTTGTCGTAAAAAACAGATTTACGCAAAAAAGCAAGACTTCAAAACATTTTTTTACTAAATGTAATTTTCACAAAAATTTTAAGCGAATCAACAGAAAAAAAATAGCAAATTTTAAGAAAAAACCTTGAATTGCCATCATAAATATAAGAAAAGCTTTGAAAAAAATGACCAATTATTTGACAAGTGCAAAGCGCTTCAACCTCCTTGAGTGCAACGAGAAAGGCTTCTCTAAAAATTGTGGTTCGTCAAATTAGACCAGATCCCAATTCGACTATTGATATATAGAATCTTCTCTTCTCCTCTTTTTTTTTTTTTTTTTTTTTTTTTACAAACGATCGATCACCATATTGACGATCGAGAGTTTCAGTTGCGCTCGTGTTTTCGTCGGTAGCCTTCTCATATGAGGCTTAAGTTTGTGCAAAAAGTATCTGACTTCGGCTCTTATCGGCAACAGTGTTCTTCGAGCTCGCGAACTCATCGTCGTGCGTTCACTTTGAATTCGGCGTTTTCTTTCCTTGGGTGTTTCCTCGATCGTAGAAATTTCCTGATACACGTCGATGGTTTCATCGGATGGGTTCATATCTTCATGTTCCAAAGTAGTGTAATCATCCTCAAGTACCTCGATCATGTCCTGGCCCAGATCTTCATCATCCTCCTCCTCCTCCTCCTCCTCCTGCTCTTCCAACTCTTCGTCGATTTTCATCATTTCTTCTTTGGGCATTTTGTTAAAAATCACCTCCTTAATGACTTGCGGCTGAGCCGGTAACGTAACCAACTGGCAGATATTCTGATGAGTCTCCGAATCATCGGATTTCTGTACAACCTGAAGAGGCTGATTTTCTACAATTTTTTTCTTGCGTCGCCTCTTCGGTTTCGCGTCTTCCGCGACAGCCTCGTCATTTCTATCCTTCGCATTTTTCCCTTTTCTTCGCGGTTTGCGGGGTGTTTTCACCGGTTTTTGCGGCTGTTCGGGCAGATTAATTTTAATCAAAAAACCGGGCGGTATACTAGACAGACTGTGAACCGGAATGGGCGCCCCAAGATTCGAGATATTTCCCGTAAACGGCAGAATGACCTTTTTCCCATCGGTCGTTATAGTATTCGTGTTATTAGTGTTTGCAAGTGTAAGCGGTTGAAACTGATTATTGCCAATTTGAATTTTCCAATTGGCCGGTGGCAACGGTAGTTTTCTGATACGATTCTCGATATTCAAAGTATCGACTTTTGGGATATTAATGGACGTTGGTCTCTTGGATCTACCGCGTTTTTTCGCGAGTGGCGCTGGTTTGTTCTCGACTTTTGGTTTCTTGCTCGAAACAAGCGGTCTCTGAAGATCCTGTCTTTTCGATATTTTACCGGTACACGGATCGATCTCCGTGTCTTCCTGCTGAATCTGTATAATCTCCGTTTCAACATTCTCCTCAGTCGTTGCCGCGGAAATTTCCTTTATCGTTGGCACTGCGTCGCAAGGGCCAACCTTGTGAAAGCTTTGACCCGATAAAAAGTGTTTTGAGCATAGTACAAGCTTTCTTATTTGATTCGGCGACATTTTCAGTAAATCCTCACGTCCGAGAAATTGGCACCATCGAAGACATCGGCCTATTTCGTAAGCCGGAAAAGGATGAAATTTGTATCTCTCGATTTTATTTCGTGGATCCGCTCTCGAACGTCCACAAGCTGCGCAAGCTTGGCTCTCAAGTGCAGCATTCGAGAGGGGTTCGGGTCTCTTCGATTTTTCAATAAGAAACGCTTTCGAGTCTAATTGTCTCTCTAATTTCATTGGTTCAAGTGTGAGAGGTTTGTCGAGCGATCGTATGTTCGGTATCGCTTGATCGATCAAACGACCGCGATAGCCGATCATAAATTGCGATTTATCGAAATGCTTCGAGCATATGTAACAAAACAATATTTCCTTTCTCGTAAGTCGATAGTACGAATCAATACCAACGAAATCGAGCCACTTTAAGCAGCGAAATTCCTCCCCGGGAAAATGATGAAATGTCGTGCCATCGTAATCGGGTCCCGGTGGATCTCTTCTGGATCGACCGCACAAAACGCAAGTTATGTTGTAAAGACTCTGTTTAGGATCGTAAATCGAGGGTACTGCAGTGCAATTTAGTCTATCCTGATACTCGTTCAGAAAGTCCTTTCGCTCGAAATGCTTCGAACATACCATGCGTTGAAGCAACTGCTTCTTCGTGAGCTTGTAAAGATCCTCGCGGCAACAAAATTCTAACCATTTCTTGCAGCGAGTATCGTAATTTACCGGAAAACCAAAGAACATGTATTCCTCCTCGCGATTGTTGGGGTTCATACGCGAACGTCCGCATACTACACAAGGATGCGGCATCTTTGTGCAGTTGTCTTGTTTACCATACTCAATGGAAGCGCAAAAAAGTGGCCCTTCCAGTGTTACTCGTTCATCTTTGCAGCTGAAGGTCAGCTGCTTTCTAGTATTCAGAATCCAGAGATTTGTCGCATTCAACGATTTTATCGATGCTCATAATTTGAGAAAACTTGAAAAAGCAATTGTAAAATCATCATCCCTCGCTCAATTTTTTTCCGCAACTGCTTCTTATTGTTCGGAATATTGAATCTTGCAGAATCTACGAACAATTTTCTTAATTCTCGCAGTAACAGGAAAAATATGTTTCTTTCGCTTACGTTCAGCTTTGTTGCGCAATCGAGGCTCGGCTGCTTCTCTCAATATTTGCAAATATTCAAGCTCACCGGCTTTTGTTGATTCGCAATTCTGTTGATTCTTTTCAATTGTACAACAAAGAATGTTGTTATTATTTATAGTCGTTAGAGCCGGCTTATCTCACATCAGAGGCGCAGCGAATGCTTTTTTCTGAATAAATTCGTACGTCTGTCTTACAATCTTCAATACGGAATCGTTGTTGTTCTTCCGATAATTGTAATTTATACAAAGTCGAAAAAAACTTTTCGCAAAAATCTGAAATGAGAATGAAACAATAAATTTGCAATTTTTTCATTATAAAACATTTGGCGGAAGAAATGCTCGCTTTTACCGATTTAGCGATTTCCGCTTTAAGGTTATGTTTCACATTTCGGAGCGTCCTTGTACGACGATCTTTTTTCCTTTTTTTTTTTCACTTACCCGCCCTCGATTATTGAATTAGCTACAGGCGAATATTCTCGTCAACTATCCAAATCCCTTTTCCGGGCTCAAACGATAATCAGCTGTTTATACGTGATTCGCAGAGATAACACGAGAATTCGTTTTGGAAGTGTATAAACAATAAAGGAGAGGCCCAGAGGCGAACTTTCAGCGAGGCGTCTAATCAACGAATTTCACCTTCCACTGGCACGAATAACGATGGCGAGTCGCGCATAGCCGTGGCAATCTGCCACGAAGCTTCTAGCATACGATTCGTCGATCTTCGGTGCCAACTGACAACAAAATAAAAGTCAAAATGTTTTATCGCAACATTGTTTTTCGTGACACGATCATTGAGTCACTTTTAGGTGAATAAAAAATAACAGGAAGATCGAAAATTTTGTATTCTGTAGCATTTATTCTTCTCTATAAACGAGCGCGTGAATCGGTTTTCCGATAAGGATGTATAAAAATACCGTAAAGTGCCAGTTTGGTCAAATGACCAGAAAACAAATTACCGTCATTTTGCCGCGATGCTTTTTTCTTTGAATTTTGTATTGTGAAATTGCGATCACAAGATTTCTTGTCGAAGATTTAGTGTGTAATGGATAATACTCGTCTATTTAGTTGTGAAAATAACGGTCAGAATGTATTTTCGTAAATTAGGTAACATGACCGGTGAGATTTTTTAAATTCTTTTCATAATTAAAAAAGTAGAAACTTGCAAATTCCCTCCTCGTAAATGGATCAACGTAAAAACATTACGAGGAAATAACTTTGCAAGTTCCTACATTTTTAATTATGAAAATAATCTTAAAAATTTTAGCGGTCATATTACCTAGTTTACGAAAATAAATTCTGACAGTTATTTTTACAACTAAATAGACGAATATTATCTAACATAATACCTTTTTTATTTTTTTATGTTTATCCATTTACGAGGAGGTAATTTGCAAGTTACTTCTTCTTTAATTATGAAAACAGTTTTTAAAACATTACCGGTCATTTATCTAATTTTTATGTTGATCAATTTTGGCTTCCTCATAAAAAAAGCTTTTTATCAAAGTTATAAAAATAAAAATAATGAAGAAAAGAAATTTGCAAAAAGTTTTAATTTGCCTTTGAATTTTTCCTGGCATTTTAGAAAATTTTGAAAAAAAAATTGACATGGAAATCTCAAAAAAAAAAAAAGAAATCATGACACAACAAAGCTTCCTCTATGAGAAAGCAACTACGGTAAAATTACCGGTCATCTTTCTCTGCTTCCACAGTATAATTTATGAATTCTGTAAAATTCTGTAAAATTTGTCTGCAAAAATTCCCGAAATCCACAAATCTTATCACAACATCGTTAGATTCTGTCGATAAAACATTGAACCATTAACTGAAAAAAAAAAATTAACTCCCGCGAAGATTGCTAAAATGCAATTTTTGAAAACAACATTTTTCCCCCAGACGAGCCGCGCGCGCCGAGCCGCTTAAATCACTTTCGGGCGTAACCAACGGCGTTATTGTGTGTATGGTGTCTCTCCATGAACGCGCCCCACTTTCATCCCCTAGCGGAAATAATGACGTCATGAATGAAAGGTTTTTGGTGATAAATCGGAATCGGGAACGGCGTCAAAAGCGTTCGTGCTTCGTACAACGGGCGAGGAGCACACAAATTTTTTTTCTCTCTCTCTCTCTCTCTTTCTCTCTCCGTTATTGATGGAAAAATATACATCGGAGTTGAGTGTGTAAAAGATCGATTGAGAGTGTGTCTCGTGTTAAAAGCGTGGAAGGTATTTCGAGTTATAGCGGTTTTACGCTCCGTTACATGAAGGTACGTTGAATTTTCTAAAACGTTTTATACGACAAATTCCATTGTTTGCCATTGCGGCAGTTATTCGTACAATCGCAGGGTGGAGGCTTTTCCAATTTTGACAATCTTCGCCCGATGTCACCACGACTGTCCCCTCTTCGTTGATAATTCGTAAGCAAAAATGTCATTTTTTTTCGTAGCGTCATATCGAGTTTACATTGCATGACGCACTTAAAAAATTTAAAAAATATTCCAATCTCTCTCTCCTTCTCTCTCTCTCTCTCTCTCTGATGACTCAGATAGGCGAGAATTCACTCTCACGCTAACCTGCTGTCAAGTCACTGATCGAGAGGCATATTCCACCGAGTTTCGATTGATTTTTAATTACCAATAGGTAGGCTATTTATAGATGCTATTCCGAGTGTTCGAATTTATCTGTATTTCATAATCGAAGACTCCCGATTTCGGGAAATTCGGGCTAAATAAAATTTACACGATTTCGTTGTAATATCGGTATGCGAAACTGACACCTCCCATCTCTCGCAAATTTCGGCTTGTAATTTGAACAATTGGCTCGTTTCACATTTTTTTCCATTGTAGAATAAAAAACGAGTTAGTAACAATAATGTCAAAATATCTCATCAGTTTTATTCATTTATTTTTCTATTCGCTGAAGCACAGAAACGGTGATAATCGTAATAGCTGCAAACAGGAAGAATGTACGAATCTAGAGATAAGCGGGCGTAAATAAATTACAAGCAAAAAATTTCATGAGCGAGCCCTAAATTAAATTTGGCTGAAGTTAGAATTTTGAAATTAATTTTTGTCTTTGTTGTATCATATTTTTCATATTTTCTTCTTTGGATTTTTGTCATTTTCATTATTATTATTATTATTTGTTTATTACTATTATTATTATTTGATTATTGCTATTATTTCTTACAGCCAAAAAAATGTTTTGCCAAATTCGTGTAAATTAGTAAAATAATTCACTTTGGAGTTTTTTGAATATTTTATTATATTCTGGCAGTTTTGCGTTATTTGCAAAAAAATGTTAAGCCCCAATTTTTTTTTAAACATGTTTGATTATTTTGGAAGAATAGAATACATTTGTTTTTGTATTATAAATGATCAATTTGATGGTAATAAATAGCGCTTATTTCGATACAAATATTCTTTGACTAATTTTTAATTTTGTGCTTTGTTTTTCAGAAAAACGGCGAGTAACAATAATTGAAAAAAAAAAAAAAAATGTCTGATCACTTTGGACCAATAACTCTGAAATGGGACCCAAAAAATTTGGAGATTCGTACAATGTCAGTGGAGAAGACACTGGAACCGCTGGTGCTCCAAGTCACCACTCTGGTGAACACTAAAGGGCCGAGTAAGAAGAAAAAGGGCAAATCCAAAAGGGCCAGTGCGCTGGTGGGCACAGTGGAAAAAGCTACTGCTAACTTTATCGAGAAGGGAGAACAGATTGCTTATGAGAATCCTGATATTACTGCGGAGATGCTATGCGCCGTTGAGGAGGTCAGGAAGACTGGAGCTGCTATGAGCATCGCTGCTAGGTAATAAAATTAAAGTCTTCAAAAAGCCGTCTTTTTTTTAAGCTTTTTTCTACATATTTTTAATTATCTACGATTTTTTTAAACAAATTGTCGAACGACACATTTTATAAATTCGAAAAAATTCTGAAAAATCGTTTTTCGAAGAATAAAAAAATTTTGCTAACCGAACCGACGTTGGCGGGTGATTCCTTCTATTTTTTTTTTCGACCATTTACCTTAATTTGAATTCTTTTCAACAACACCAAAATGTTTGTTTATCAGACACAACGATTTGAAATTCCTTATCAATATTTGTCTGTAAACAGAGAATTCTCCGAGGATCCATGCTCATCTCTTAAGCGCGGAAACATGGTTCGCGCTGCGAGAAATCTGCTATCAGCTGTAACACGCCTACTGATACTAGCGGACATGGTCGACGTGCATTTGCTTCTGAAATCACTTTACGTGGTAGAGGACGATCTGAAGAAGCTAAAGAATGCCTCGTCGCAGGGTGAGCTTCTAGAGAACATCGAGGCGTTCGGCAGAAACGCAACGGAGCTCATGAATCAGGCTGCTAAGCGTCAGCAGGAATTAAAGGATCCTCAGTTGCGTGACGATCTCGCGGCTGCACGTGCCGTGCTGAAAAAACACTCGACGATGCTGCTGACTGCCTCAAAGGTTTACGTTCGTCATCCCGAATTGGCGGCTGCTAAGGCTAATCGCGATTACGTATTAAAGCAAGTTTGCGAGGCTGTAAATACGATAAATGACGTAGCTCAAGGAAAAACGCCGACAGACGGTCAGCATCCCTACGACGGACCCGGTGAATTAGCCGCTGCGCTCGACGATTTTGACGAGAGAATGGTCATGTCACCGCTAACTTACAACGAAGTTCGCACTCGTCCGAGCCTCGAGGAACGCCTCGAGAGCATTATCAGCGGCGCAGCTCTTATGGCCGATTCGTCATGCACTCGTGACGAACGCAGGGAACGTATTGTCGCTGAGTGCAATGCCGTGAGGCAAGCTCTACAGGATTTGCTGAGTGAATACATGAACAACGTGAGTTGAGTTGAATTTCAAAATATTGTTAAATTAATCGGATCGTGTTACCTGAGATAGAACTTAAAAAAAAATTTTTTTTTTTTTTAGTTCTATCTCAAAAATAAATTTTCTCGAGCTCTTTTTCAGCGATTTTCAAATTACTACTTGAATTTTTTAATGAAAAAATGTTGCGATTAAAATGTTCTTTTGTCCGCATTTCTTAATTTTTTTTTGTCCTCTTTTGAAAATGATAACGTTTTAATATCCGAGATTTTAGATGCGTTTATCACGGAAAAATTGTCCACTAATATTTTTATTTAATCGTCGAGATATTAAACCTCATCAACACAGCGCGACAATCCGAAACCTTCTCACCTTTATTGAATTATTTGTTTTTTCTTTGGTTGATGACAGTTACAGCTCGCCCGGGGTGGGAAAAGGGTAAATATTTTATTGCAATCCCTGTCCGTGTGTGCTCCTGTACTTTTGTTATTAATTCATTTTGTGTTTATTCGTCGGTTAACAATTACCGCAAGGAAGGCTGATTGACCGCCCTTTCTAATTAGTTTACAACGCTCTCCCGTTTGTTGTGTTTATTCGAATCGTCACCAATTAACCGGCGTATCAGTACAGCTTTTCTGGGAGCGTGTTTGCGCGCATATTGTAATACTTACAAACGCTTCACGTATTATCAAACCCGTTGGGCACTCCATAGTGTTGTCGCCTTTCTGTCGAACAATAGCGTTAGCTTTTAGTTTTTCTTTTCTTCTTCTTTTGGCTCAACACCTTCAACCCTCTCGCTAATGCAGTAATTAATTCTAAAATTAATTAAAAACTCGTTTGCCTGGACTCGAGAATGCACCAAGCTCACGCATTGTAATTAAACAATTAATCACGCCGCTAGCTGGAGAGCCTCGAGGCAAATATTGCCACAAGTTACAAACACGAGAAATAGGCAATACTGTAAATAGGATTGACGCTTCAAAAATTGACTAATCCATTAAAAAAAAATCACCGCTCTGTGAACTAAACTGTATGATCAGCATTTTATAACAGATTTGCACCGATTTGCGACTCGCAACTTCGTTCTCCAATATAAAAAAAAATCGTTATTCGACAGATGGGCGTGAAGGAACAATCCGAGGGTTTGGAACGAGCCATAGATCACATGTGCCAAAAGACTCGGGATTTGCGCAGGCAGCTACGTAAAGCCGTGGTCGATCATGTTTCGGACAGTTTTCTCGAGACGAGCGTTCCGCTTCTCGTTCTTATCGAGGCTGCGCGAAATGGACGTGAAAAAGAAGTCGAAGAGTACGCACTCGTTTTCACCGAACATGCTAATAAACTCGTTGAGGTAAAAAAAAGTTCATCTATTTTTTCAGAAGCTCTGATCAAAATACTCTAATCTGTTAATCTGTAAATCTATTTTTTTTAAATCTTTTTATTTTATTATTCTCAGGTTGCGAACTTGGTGTGCAGCATGTCCGGAAACGAAGACGGCGTGAAAATGGTGCGTTACGCAGCAGCGCAGATCGAGAATTTATGCCCTCAAGTCATAAACGCAGCTCGCGTATTGGCAGCTCGTCCACGCTCAAAAGTTGCCCTTGACAATATGGAAGTATTCCGCCAAGCGTGGGAACAACAAGTTCGTGTTCTCACCGAAGCTGTTGACGACATCACGACTATCGACGATTTTCTCGCAGTGTCCGAGAATCACATTCTCGAGGACGTGAACAAGTGCGTTCACGCGCTGCAGGAAGGCGACGCCGATACTCTCGACAGAACAGCCGGCGCTATAAGAGGACGCTCCGCGAGAGTCTGCAACGTCGTTCAAGCGGAAATGGATAATTACGAGCCCTGCATATACACCAAAAGAGTCTTGGAAGCCGTGAAAGTATTGCGCGATCAAGTGATGCCGAAATTCGCACAAAGAGTCGAAGTTGCCGTTGATGCTTTGGGCAGCAATCCGGCCAAGGAAATTGACGAGAATGATTTCATTGATGCTTCGCGATTGGTATTCGATGGCGTTCGAGAAATCAGACGCGCTGTGCTCATGAATCGGGTGAGTAAATTCTATTTTATGAATTTTATGAATTACACATATTTTATTAAGGGTTTTATGCTTTTACTTCTTTGTAGAGGAAGCTGTATTTACTTTTAAAAAAGAGAGATTTTAATTAAGGCTACTAAAAAAATACTACAAAACTTAAAAAAATTAAATTATTAAAAAGTTACTAAAAAAAAAAGGATGTAAAGAAAAAAAATTGTTCATTGCTTCCTAATTACTTTTTCGCACAAATTTCTCTTCTGGGAGAACCAAAAATAAACAACATATTCTGATAGATTTGTAAAATAAAAAATTTACGTATTGTGTAATTTAATTTAACGCAGGCCGACGAGGATCTCGATCCGGAAGACGTGGAGCTCGACGAGCAGTACACTCTTGAGACGCGAAGCAAATCAAGCGCGCAAACGGGTGAGCACGGAATTGACGAATATCCGGAGATCAGTGGAATCACAACGGCCCGCGAGGCAATGAGAAAAATGCCGGAGGAGGACAGAAAAAAGATTCAACAACAGGTGGAATACTTCAAGAGCGAAAAGCTGAAATTCGACAAGGAAGTGGCAAAGTGGGACGACGCAGGAAACGACATAATCGTACTCGCGAAGCACATGTGTATGATAATGATGGAAATGACGGATTTTACGCGTGGCACGGGTTCGTTAAAAACCACAATGCACGTTATTACGGCAGCTAAAAATATATCCGAGGCTGGAACGAAACTCGACAAATTAACGCGGCAAATTGCCGATCAATGTCCCGAGAGCTCGACGAAAAAGGATTTGATCGCTTATTTACAACGTATCGCGCTCTACTGTCATCAAATGAATATCACGAGCAAAGTAAAGGCCGACGTGCAAAATATCAGCGGTGAATTGATTGTTTCCGGCCTCGACAGCGCTACTTCGCTCATACAGGCTGCGAAAAATCTTATGAACGCCGTCGTTCTCACTGTCAAGGCGTCCTACGTAGCGTCAACGAAATATCCGAGGCAGTCTAACGTTGCCGTAAGTATTTTCTCGTATATATTGATCTTTCCATTTTCCTGTAACGCTCGGATTTCTTAGCTAATGAACATTTTCCTAAGTACATGCGTTGATCCACTAATCGCTTTGTACTTGTCTCTTTTGTAATTTACTGAAAAACCTTCGTGGATTAAATAGCATGTGAGTATCAGCGTAATTAAAGAAAAATTCACGTTTCTTATTAGCGGCTAATATAGACTTTATTGAACCTTATACTGCAATGTCGAAAGCCTTGGCCCTTAGATGTTAGATTTTTTTTTTAATACGGTTTTTCACGCTAATCTTTCGAGAATAATTGTCAAAGCTTTATCGATTAGGGCTTATTTTACGTAAAAACTTTTGATTTTATTGGAATTTAAATGCGTCGAAATGACAGAAAAATCGAAAAAAAATATCGTTCTCGTTGAAAAATATCTACAAAATTGAATAATTTTTATCAAAACTTTTCTTAATTACAAAACGTTGCACCTACGAGCCAGGACTTTTGGCTCCACCCTTAAATGATGTTTTTATGCTTTACAAACGCGGTATTCTCGTGATTGAGACATTAATTCTTCGTTTACAGTCGCCAATCGTTGTCTGGAAGATGAAAGCTCCGGAGAAGAAGCCCCTGGTACGTCTCGAAAGGCCTGAAGAAGTACGAGCAAAGGTACGCAAGGGTTCACAGAAAAAAGTCCAAAATCCAATTCACGCGCTCTCAGAATTCCAGAGTCCAACGGAGAGCGTTTAAGGATTAAAAGAGAAAAAAGAAAAACAAACAAACAACCGTACCTCGACACGGGATCAGCTTAAAGGTATTGTAATACAAAGTTAGACGCGCAGGCTGCTCCATTTTCCGTGGTTTTAAGTAAAGACAGGATAAACGCTCATCGGCGATTTTTTTTCATTGAAAAATAGAGAAGCAATTAATGGAGATTGAACATAACTGATTATCTATGGAATTGGCAAATGATTATCGTTAATTTGAATCTTTTATCCTGCGGTTTATTGGAGCAAGCTCTTGCCTAGTCGAATCCATACTTTGAAACGTCGTTGAACACGATTGTTGCTTCTCCCTTAAGAAGTAATCTACGAATATCGTAACGACGGGGAAAAAAAAAAATATGGCAAATTGTCATCTCGTACAATGTTGGTGGTGTTTCGTTGAAGCTTATATGGTAATATTTGTATCGTCATATTTGGCGTCTTCTTTGATAATAATCTTGTATATCTGAGCAATCTTTGAGATTCGTGCTCGACTTTTTTTTTTTTTTTTTTTTAAATTTCAGTCGATATTTCAAAGCTCGAAATCTGACGATTGTTCAATATTTTTGTCTCTCAATTTACGAATTTCCGTGGTCAATCAATTATTGCAAACAAAAATGTGAGAAAGACCCGTTAAACTAAAAAAAAAAAAAAAAAAAAAAACAAACCAAATGAAAAATTGCTCGATTACCTTTTTAAATCGCGAAGGTCAGTCGTTTATTGCGACATTTCGATCCCGTTTTTCTTTTTCTTTTTCTAATCACACTATATATTCAACGTTACTTTACAGCAGCGAACGAACTTACTATAATTTGCGTGCAGTATTTGCATCTTAATCAAGAGACTGCTGATCAAAGTATTCGAATTAAATGTATATAAGTAAATATAATTTTATATTTATGGGTAAAGATTATTTAGAGAGTCTTTTTATATTGTAAAAAAAAAAATAACAAATGATTTTTTCCCAACAATAATTGCTCTGTATCCTGACAAAAGAGTTACTTTTTGTGCGCGATTAATCATGTGACAAAAAAAAAAACCGACAAACTGAATGGCAACTCAAATTTACAATTGGCAGACGAAGGATGAGTGTGTGCCAGAATCATTTTTACTCAAAGAAATCACTAAAGCACGTTTCAACATTCTTGCAGATCAATTTTTGTATCTGCAATTCGTAAAGAAAGAAAAAATTTATACTCTCGTTTTTTGCTGGACAATCCTCCACAGCGAGGCCTACTAATTCGTTTCTACAGGTTTCTAACGGATTTTATATCGATTTTTACTGCGGGCCCCCTTGTATCTCACATATCATTCGTTTCCTTCCCTCGAGAAAAAAATAAAATAAAATAAAATACAAAAATGAAGTTGACCAACAAAACTTGACCGTCGATACAAACTGTATGGTGTTCTCTAAATACAGCATTTGGCAGTGTGAATAGAGATTTAGTATTTAATTTATAATGTAATTGAGATGTAAGCGAGTAAATAGTAAATAGCAATAGAGTATAAAAAGCGCACCGCGTGTTTAACAATATTCGTAAAAAAAAAAAAAGAAAAGAAAAAAACAAATATTAAAAAAAAAGAACCCACGCAAGTGGATTAAATAAGAAGAGGAGATTAAATGGCGATTAATCTTGGCAAGGAATTACCTACATGTATTCTGAGATTAAATAACGATTCAGAACTGAGTCGAAATGTCCGAGATTCGGATGTTTCCCTCGTTGTAGAAAAACACTGTTGATGCCAAATTCCGGCTCAAAACGCAATTTTCGGTATAAGAAAACGTGTTGGGTAAAAAATGAAAATGAAAATGAAAAAAAAAAATGTGTTAAACTTAGCATACTTCCGATTAACCATTCCCCGCTCATAAATGTTTATCATTTCACTATGAGTTTCGTTATTTTTCACAATTTGCACACTTAGACAATGTATAAATCGATCCTTGAGACGCGTGCATCGCGTCTCGATTCTGGTTTTTTTTTAATTTTTTTTTTTGTTTCACAAGTAACAGATATGTACTCCGAAAACAGTAGGTATTACAAATACATGTATTGCCTAATCATAGCGTTTAAGGATACGATTGTCGTCGATGCGCTGCCAAATATAAGGTTGATGCTTTCTCTTTTACTTTCCGGATGAAGACGATCTCCCCCTTCATCCCTCCTGTTACTTTCGAAAGTTTGAGAGAATCACAAAATATAAAATTATTGAAAGTACATTTAATCCATATTTTTACCTTTCTACTAGCTTCGACCTAGAATTCGTTGAATGTGGTTCTGCTGTAATAATTCTCGTTTCGCTTCGTCGAGCTTCACTGATAATTGAGCGATGCTATTGAAAAATAAAAAAATAAAAAAAACATACATCGAAAAGATGCACTTCAGTGACGACGAAGCCAAAAAAAAAAATCCATAATATTCCGAAACTTAAGGTAATGCCATCCCGCTGTAAACTATGTGTAATAAAAATTGGATTGGGAAATAAACTTTTACACGTGATTACCAGTCCTACAGGAAAATTGTGTTGATTTGCATCTTTCCCTAATGGACAAAATTATCCACCTCGATAAAGTTGACCGGACAACTTTGTCTTTTGAACTTTTGATTATAGCCGATCGATTGGTGGTCAATGGTAGTCTAATTAAAACATTTGGTGGTCAGCCGTAATTTTTAAGTCAATTAATCAAAATTTTACCCTAATTTCAGCGTTATCTTTTAATTTTTAGTCTTGCCCAATAAAATAAATGTTTTCGACGAGGAAACAATTCTTGCGAAAAATGAAGCTTGCGAAAAATTATTTAGTGGTCGCTCAACAATACTCAAAATTATCAAAACGTTTCCTTTTTTTCTTCAATTTTTGTAATCTCTCACCCCTCATATCATCTTCTTATCTCATTTTAAGTTCTTAATTGAGGCTGAAATAAATCACCAATGATTGGTAGCCTGTGCTAACTACAAAAGGACAGGAGATTGGATACAGATTCTTAAAAAAAAAAGGCTTTTCTTACAATACATATACTGTATTATATTTTGATGCTACAATGTTAAATGCTATGTAAAAGAAATGAGGTGACGTGAAAAAAAAAAAAAAAATAATCACAAATGCCAAAAATTTATCGACGCAGACAAACAACATTACAATAATTCGTAATCAAATAGAACAAATATGCATTCCCGAATAAATCGGTCACCCGAACATACATCATTTTTTTCTTCTTTTTAATCGATTTTACAATTGCAGATCGATCGATACTTGATCTAGAAACGCAGATTATTATTTTTTTTTTTAACAGTTTTGTACATTTTTGTGGTGCGTTTGAGTTCAAGTATCTTCTCTTTAATAATATACAAATAGAATAATCCCATACATTTTTCGAGCAAAGTCCAGTTTCGGTCCGTGGCCATGTACAGAGTTCGTGCAGCGTTTGTTTATCGGGTAAACAACAAATCTCGTGTGTAATTGAAAATCCTAATGCGCGCTTTTTCGTTTTCTCTAAATGCCGCAGGTAAGATTATAATCTCTGCTGTAAGTTTGATCGACAATAATTAGCGCAGCGCATGTAACAGAGGCGTCAAAATTTAAACGTAAAACAAACAATCAACAAGAAAAGAGAAAAAAAAATAATCGATCCTTAAAAGCGCTGTTGACAATAGCGAGGAATATTCCAGAATTGAATTTTGCATAAACCCCGTACATATACGTTGTATCGACTTTTTTTTTTTTAATTTTTCTTTTTTTAAAACGGTTCGAAAAAGCAGTACCAAAACAAGTCCCATTTTATAAACTGATTGCGGCAATTCTTCAACGATAGCCCCGAAAATTAACGCACGTTAAAATTATATATAAACGATACACATTGATTGTTAATTATAATACATTCTCATTTCGGAAACTATTTTTTTTTTTGTTTTTTTTTTTTAAATATTTATCAATAATCTTACGACAATCACGCACCCCCCACAGATTTAACCCCGGGTGCTTTTTTTTTTTTTTTTTTTTAGTGTTAAGCTTCGAGCACTAACCACAGAAATTTTTTCTCAACCTGGTGAAAACCTTTGTTAATCGTTACTGTTTACGGTACAAATTCGAAGGATAAAGTTCAAGATGAGTAGGCAGATAATAATAGCTATTGAAGAGATTTGCAATGAAATATCAGCGTTAAGCAATATTATCGACGAACCAATTTTAAATCTCGCAAATTATCTTGAGTCCATCTACATATATATATATATATATTTTGTTACTATCTTTTTTTCTTATCGTATCCTTACATCCACACGCTCGTCCTGGGCTTTTGACAAAAATGTTTATTGCAGCAAACAAAAAAAAAAGATTCGACATTCACGAGAGAAAAAAAAGAAGAAAGCGTATACGATCCACTTCGAAAAAGTCTGCATATGTATAAAATTTTATATCGAATATCGAAGCGAACTGATGAAAAAAAGAAAAAAACGAAAACTATACAATCAACAGGAGAGTGTCACTACTAGCGTGCTCACAACTACAATTTTCAATCGCTTGTAGATATTCCGATATTTTTATACATATGAAATCCTTGTTTCAAATTTTCATCTATATAACCGTTCTCTAATAATCTACGAATACAAACAATGATAATTATAAGAAAAACGAAATTCAAGTGGAAGACCTAAGAAAGAAGTCAATAGGATTGTTAAATCGTGATAAGAATAGCCCGCTTCAGAGCGATCGAGGTAAGCACAGTTAATTACGATTCAAGAAAAAAAAAGTCTCTAAGCTCTTGCTTTCATTATCATTTATAGTTTTTTTTTTTTTTTTTTTTGTTTCTTTTTTATTTAATCCAACGATCAAATTCTTTTCTAATTCTAAGATCTACACATTTTTTTTGTCATTTTTTTTTTTCTTGTGGCAGAATCGTATAGAAATCGTTCTTGGAAGTGAGTAAGAAGCAACCGATATCGATAAGTCTCGTAATCGATACGCGAGGAGCCACCAAGAGAGTCCCTCACAGCCTAAGTAGGACTTTCAATTGAGATCTTTCGAGTCTAATTAAAATGTAAGCTAACCGAGCGCCCCAAAATCCGTTTCTATACATCATATATATTTCATATTTTTTTTTTTTTTTTTTCTTTTTTTCATTCTTTCTTTCTTTCTAAATACATCCACTCATACGTCGGAGTAGACGGAAGATCTAGCGAGCATCGTGTTGATAATATATGTGGCAAAAGCTGTTGATGAAAATCGATTTAAAAAGAGGTCAGATTAAAGAAAAAAAAAAAAAAAAAAAAAGAACAAAAGTCAAGTGCGTTAGTAACTCGAGGGAACGAGCTTTGAAGGGGAGACTTGTCGAGTTTTCGGGTGAACAGAGAAATTCTCCAAATACAAAAATTCATCGGATCCGCCTAGTAGGTTCATCTTAAGTACACGAGTATAATGATTTAATTCTACGAGTGTTCATAAATGATAAACACGGTTCCCTGCTGTTTTTTTTTTTTTTTTTTTTTTTTTCGGTGTCTTCCTATGTACCCTGCGCACGATAGGCACCCTCATTAAAGGCGATTGAAAATTTGAAAGCACGGAGGATCGGCTTTACGGACATTGGAATTTCTTGGAGTCACAACTTGTCGCGTGTTTTCGTGCTTCGAGCGATCTCTCTTCCCTCCTCCCTCGCTATTATATTCGTTATATCTTGAGAAACAATATGAAATAACACACACGAGAGCTCACTTTTAAGACTACAATAGACTAACGTTATTTTGTAGCGAGATATCAATGTAACGGTGTTAGTTTTATAATTTTTTTTTTTTCTTTTTAATTTTTTGTTTTTTTGTTTTTGTTTTTGTTTTTTTTTTTTTCTTTTACTCTTTCTCGTTAATCCTATCCTCTCGGCACTCGAGTCATTTCTAGTTGCACGTACGATCGCTGGGGCACGCAAGCAGCTAACGGGTCTGTCTCTCTCTTTCTCTCTCTCTCATCGGTCGGAGAAAATTCATTCTTTCACAGACCGTGTGAGCGAGCGTAGTGTGGGTTTTTTTTTTGTTCCGGGGTCGTTTGATTCTGGGCGACTCAGCTGCCCAATTTCATCTGCTGTAAATGATAATCAAGAGGGCCTCTACGATGTTTCACTTGTTATCTCCGGTGTCGTACTTACTGGCGTTTCTGTCGTCTTAAAGGATGGAACGAATTCGGCTGCGTCGGGGTTTAGTGTACTCTGGAAAACGACAAAACTGCTTAATCAATCAAATTCATTTAGGAAGTTAAAAAAAAATAAATGATATCGATAAACGAAATCGATCATTTTTACAACATTTCGGTACATTAAATAAAATTGCAAATTCACAGTACTTAATGTGCATTTTGTGAGAAATGAGAATTTTCACATTTGAAATTGCAATAAATAATTGAATTTGCAATCAGAAAAAAATTGACGTTACAATAAAAGTTAGAAGCACTGTATCGATTCTCGATTTATTCGAAATTTTCAAAAATCCTGTAAAATTTGAGTTTTTCCACCGACTCGCGGCAACTACTCCAAACGTTGGCAGCCCACTTACGTGCCAAATTTGAAAAAGATATATCTAAAATTACAATAATTAATTTTGTTGTTTTGCTGACATGAAAAATTGGGGTGCATACAAATATTTGTTCTAATCCACTTTTTTCGACGTTTTGGACCATTCCGAGTGAAAACTTAAAAACTTTTTTTAAAAATATAATAATAATAATAATTCACAAAAAAAAAAACGAAATTAAAATTTTTTTATGAATGCCATTAATTCTTCTATAAAATATGTTATTCAAAATACAATCAATCATCATCATCGATGAATAAATTGGATATAAAAATTTGGTATTTATTAACCTGTTTTGCAAGTTCCCCTTGAACTCTTAAGCTGCCAAGTTGTTGGCACAATTCGTTACCGCTATTATCCGCGCTGTTGGCAGCATTGCACCATGCGGTAGAAGTTTGATTACGCTGGTGTTGCCTTTCCTCTTCGAGCATAGCTTCTAGACACTCCTCCATAAGTTCCTCCTCTTCGAGTTGCTCCAAAACCTGCGGAAAGCCCAAATCTTGTAAATCCATATTTTAAGCATTACCACTACAAAAAAAAAAAAAAAAAAAAAAAAAATAGAAAAAAAGACCCAAGAAAAAGCTGCTGCAAAGCTGTCTCACCTCCTTATCAAACTCCTCCTCGTTCTCCATCCACATATATTCGGAAAAATCGCTGTCCGACACAGGCTGAATGTCGACTTCGGGTTCGTCATTGTCCAGGTACGCTATTATACCGGTTTCGTGTCCGTAATATCCGTTACCGGAGCCACTGTTTGGAATCTTCATCTTCATGCCAAATTTTTGTTCTAAACTAAAACACATTTACTTCTTTACCAAAAAAAGCTAAAAATGCTTAATCTCAATTTTGTCCTCGCTACTTTTTGTTTTTTTTTTTTCTTGTATTAAAGAAGTTGTGATTCAGCTATATTCACCAAAATTCAAATTAATTAAAATATCCCGATTGTATAAGACGAAATTTTCAGGCGAGCCTTTATTATTCTGACCGCTAACAACGGCGTCTCTTTGCGTCCCGCGAAAGTACTCGAGGCTATCGTGGCAATATTATTAGAAACTGTAAGAAATCTCGTGTAAAAAAAAAAAAATAACAAGGCTCGAATACGTTGTGTACAAGAATCTGTATATATAAGCGCGGGTCTTATTATTATTTCGTATGCGACGTACGTACAGGACCAACCTACAAACGAGAATAGAATAACTTGGAAATATCCAGGGTCGTTAAGATACAAAGCCCGAGTCGTTAGTTTACACGCTTCGAAAGGTATGGAAACCGAAAAATTCAACCTTGAGCCTCTCGAATATCACCTTGAAAGAGTAAACGAGATGTCTGTTGTGCTTGTCTCGGCTCTCGCTCTGTTAGACTCTCTGACAAATACGTTTTACATATGGCTGAGAAGAGCCGCGTAAAGAATATTTCTCCCCGTCGCAATAGGATGGAATATTGTCGAAATTCTTCGATAACCAACGAATTTAGGGCCTAAATATTGATGATCTTACTAAGAATTTAGCGACTATGCGATTTAGCGACTCATAGTAATAGTGATAAATGACAGAAAATATAAGAATGACAGATCACCCGCGGGGCAACCATTTTTCATTCGTCGCCTCGTCGCCTCGCAGCGATCGGGCAGTGCAACATTTTTGTTAATCGCAAAGCTACACAACCCTGTCTCTTTTTTTTCACCTGTAACGTTTGCAACGGAGCGCACCAACGGATTGTTATTATAGTTTTATTAAGAGATATTGTTGTACACGTACCTCACAATAACACTGATGTTGACGATGGGAGACGTATTAATATACGTTTTACGCAGTTAATGAGTAAAATGCGCGTTGTAAAACACAAATTAACGGTTGGACGAGAGATGCTCGGCTCTGTTCAGTGCTGCCACCGTTATCACACACTTTAACTTGTCGCTCGCACCACCGAGTCGACCGAGTCATTGGCGCCGGGCGAGTTTTCTTTACAGCGTATCCAGGGTATCGAATCGAAGCAGCCGAAAGGTGCGTTGTTTTCTTTATTATAGTGGTCACGCTGAATCGGAATTTATCCAATCAAGTATCCTGACATGATCGTTTTGGTTCGATCATAAGATTGGTCGAGTTAAACATTTTTTTCAAGTACTTGGCGTCGAGACGCTACGCGCCTTTCGATGTAAACGTGTTTAGTCAAGTTTCATGATCTTTTTTACTTTGTAGAGAATTTAATAAAATGTTGTTTAGCGTATTTAGTAAAACATGTAAATACGCATGGCAATTGTGGTAAGAAAAATAAATATAGGTAATTCTATGTCAATTTTAAGAAGAAAACGACCGTCGGATTGTCGGTTGGTTCTTGGTCGAAACTTCAATTTTGGTTGGTTATGAGGTGGATTTACGTCGGTTTACTGGAAATCGCCGGTCGTGTATGATGCATCAGTTCTAACTTCAATCCGAGTAATTTTAAGGTTTTCTGTGGTCGAATTTATGTACCCGACCTAAAACCCAATTTCGGTCTGATTTTATATATCCGACCTAAAAACAATTTAGGTCGGATTTGACATATCCTACCTAAAAACAATTTAGGTCGGATTTGATACATCCGACCTAAAACCCAATTTCGGCCGGATTTGATACATTCGACCTAAAACCATTTTCGGTCGGATTTTGTATATCCGACCTAAGACCAACTTCAGTCGGATTTTATATATTCAACCTTAGACAAACTTCGTTCGGATTTATATATTTCCGACCTCAATCCGACCATCAATTTCGTACATCAAAGGGTCGGATTATGGATGGAAATAAAAAAATCCGACCGAAATGGGTCGGTTCCCACCCCACCCCTTAAAAGAATGTTGAACAAATAAAAATCAATCTTGAGGGACGAATTTACATGGAAGAACCAGTATGTAAATATCCTTTGGGCGTCTCTGCTCCGGGTTGAAAAATTCAGAAAAAACAAATATCCTCAGTCGCTGCTACGCCAATGCAAGGGCCGGTGAACCCACTCATCTAGTTCGCGCTATAAGAAAATAGCAACAACAAAAATGCTCATAAAGATAAAAAAATCTCCTTATCACAAAATAATTTATTTCGCTTCGAGTGCAACACCAAATATTACATCTAACGTGTCGAAAAAAATTGGGTTAACGAGTAAGAAAGAAGAATATCCGTCTGCGAGAGATAACAAAAATTTGGTACGATAAGGTTGGTTGACCTGGATAAGCGCATTTATAAACAAGCTTTTGACTCAAGAGTCACGAGTGCGCAGCTTGATCAGCGCAGTACAGCTTTAAGAAGCGCAGCGCGTGGTGCGCGATTGGTGGAATAGGCCCCTGACGTGCTTGTGTTGACGTTTCATCAAAACAAAGCAACGTCTCGGGGGTAGGTAGCATTTTATCGCGACAATTCGTTGCAAGTGCGTCGCTCCTTCGGCTCTGCTTCCTCACCGTATTCTCCGGTGGCTTTTAGTGATACAAAAGCCTACCGAAAAAACCTTTTTTTATCACGGAAAAAGTAGGCTTAAGCGAACAAATCGTTTATAGAAGTTGTAAACGTTGATTTTTGTTTTTAAATATATACACCAGTCTCGCGATAAACGTTTTTACACCGCGTTAGCGACGTCTGCTGTTGTTTTTTTTTTTTTTTTCTTCTTTTTCGTTTTATTTATTTAAATTTACGGATTAATCCGAAGTGCACTTAAATTCAGTGTACGCCATGTCGTCCACGGCAAAGTTCACGTCGGACGAACTCGGTGGTGAGTAATTATTCTTTCACGCGTTTATTTATTTTAAGGTTTTAAGAGTTTTACGAGATTTGGTGGGATTGATGCGGTCGGAAGCAACACGGTGGCCGCCAAGCGACTTTAACAGCTGTCAGTCTGACGTAGCGGCCATTTCGCGTGGCTTGCCTCGGCACGTAAACAAACCAAGCCGACCCACGTATCCCCTTTTTGCGTCGCAATTTCAGCTTTCGTGCGATGAAAATCCGCGTCTCAAACGTGTTTTCCTCAATTTTACATTTGTGTGCATTTTTACACAGAGATTGATACTAATCATAATGAAAAAAAAAAAAAAAACAAAAAATGAAACTCGTATGGACGTGTATTACTTTTTTTTTTCGCGCGTTTCAACTGTTTTAAATCTATTCCAAGTTTTGTAACTGTTATGCATTGGCACATATCATGTTATCATGTGCTATTTAACCGTCTAATCTACCTACGGAATTACGTGTTACGTCAGATTTATGGAAAAGGAACGACAATCTTCGATGCTTGCGCCTTTCAAACTGACAATTTTTCGTACGATTTTTTTTTTTTTTTTTTTTTTTAAATTAACGCTCTTAAAATAGCTTCGATGAGTTCGCAATGTTGATGCCTCGAAAATACGATGCGTATTGGATCGGCAGATTGCATTAACAATGCAGAGACAAAGCATGTTTTATGTAAAATGGATTTTTTTTTTATTTCTGAATTATATATTTCGAAAAATGCGATCATGTAAGTTTTATAATTAGTAGACGAATAGTAATGTGTAAAGTATTACGCCAACATATAGTTTATAATAACAATATTTTTGTTAGAAAAAGTGATTGTTAAATTTAACATAAATATTGACATTTTCTTCCGACATTGATATTATTTGACAAAAAAAAAAGCGTATCAAATTAATCGACCGCGTTTCTCCTTTTGTTTTTTTTTTTCATTTCAATTGTTTAAAATCTAACCTAGTTTACATCTACTAATTGCATATATTATGTGATAATTGAGGAGATTGGAGCTTCACATTAGTCAAAACGACGTTACATTCTTGTAATCGTTTCCGTTAAGTTTGTATGCATGAAATAACAGCAGCGAAGGCTCATTTGTGTTACATTGTGAGCACTTAAATCTAAAGAAGGCATTATTAGTGATGGATTTGCAAAAGTCTCGACCGATTAACATTAATTTTCTATGTTTTTTTTTTTATGAGTTCTTTTCCAAGAAAAATGCGTAATTCTTTGCCAACAATGTAGTCGCTCTGATAAGTGTGCGTTACTAAAAAATCAGTGCTAAATTTTTAAAAGCGTTTCTACAAATTTTGATTGTTTATCGAGAATTCCGAAGAGAGTTGGCCTGATTGGCTGCATATCAGCATGCATTGGCTTCGCGCGTTAAGACAACTAGCGCCACTTGCTCGAAGCTTTGTATATTGAAAAAGCATTGGCTGTATATCTATATATACGATTGACTATATATTTCATAACGTATATGCACCAATAGATATAGATATAAAGCCCATGTATATTTCCGTATAGAGAGATTAATAAATTTCGCCACTGCGAGCGTTGGCTGTCCAAAATGGCCGCGTATAAAAGTCACGCGAGAAGCCAATAAATACACATTCATAGCTACTGAAAAGAAAATACACCGATCTGTAATATAAATTTTAAAAGAAGAGAATTAATCCGTTAAAATAAAACAATCTGTGAAAATATGTATTAAAAAAAAATGATATAAAATATTTAGCAATTTAAACGTCTGTGAAATAAATTCTTGGGTAGTTTACATGAAATTTCCGGGAAAAGCTAAATTCGACAATTGCAGTTTTGAGAATATCAGCTTTTCTATATATATATATATATATACACTTGTCCATGCCTCGAAAGTACGATTAGTCTTCAGTCAACTGCTTTTCCGCAGGTAGAAAGGCATTTTGGCAAGGAGAAACACCTGCCAACCGTTTTTGTGTACCCTCTTTAACATCGTTGCCTAATGACAAAAGGTCGAGGAATTTTTGGATCTCCGTAAAATCTGTACGGTCGTAAATCAGTGGCAACAAGAGTCTTAAGCGTCCGAGCTTTCCGGCGCATCAGGTAGTTGTGGACTTTAGAGGAGCTTCCTCGATCCATACACGTTGAAACACGTGCCTCTGTGCTATATCCGTCAATCACTCGGCTCAGTCGCGTATCGCTTTGAAACTTCCTGCAAACTTGGACGTAAACACGTCCGCGCTTGAGGATTCTTAACATGTTTATCGCTTTTTCGAAATGAGGAAAATTTCACTTCGAATGATTTTTGTTTATTTACTATTTTACAATTTATTCATTTTTAATAATTTCATACAATTTATTTACAATTTTTTTTTTTTACAATTTATTCATTATTAATAATTTCTTACAATTTATTTACAATTTTTTTTTACAATTTATTCATTATGAATAATTCCATACAATTTATTTACAATTTTTTTTTACAATTTATTCATTTTTAATAATTTCATACAATTTATTTACAATTTTTTTTTACAATTTATTCATTATTAATAATTTCATACAATTTATTTACAATTTCTTTTTTACAATTTATTCATTATGAATAATTTCGTACAATTTATTTACAATTTTTTTTTTTTTTACAATTTATTAATTTTTAATAATTTCATACAATTTATTTACAATTTATTCATTATTAATAATTTCATACAATTTATTTACAATTTTTTTTACAATTTATTCATTATTAATAATTTCATACAATTTATTTACAATTTTTTTTTTACAATTTATTAATTTTTAATAATTTCATACAATTTATTTACATTTTTTTTTACAATTTATTCATTATTAATAATTTCATACAATTCATTTACAATTTTTTTTTATTTTTTTTTACAATTTATTCATTGTGAAATATTTAATATCGTTATCAGTATATTATATATAAATGTTTTAACTTCATTTGAACACACACTTTTGTAGTCAATTCTAAACATACTTGCCATACATTGGTTACAATTTGATTTACGAGCAAAGGGAGTGGGGAGGATGGGTGAAAGCAAAAATGTAATTTCCAACGTTATATTGAAGAAAGTCCATCAAAACGTATTCGATTGATAATGATTAATCCATCTTCCTTATATAAAGATTTCTGCACTTCGTTATCGCGAATTTTGTTAAAATAAAAAGGAAATGACAAAAAGTAAATTTGTTTAGTGTCTTGGCATTTTTTTTTTTCTCCATTTAACATTTTTCTTTATACGTATTTAAAGGACTTCTCTTAAAGTTAAATCATTTATTTAAAGGCAGATTATAAATCACATGATTTTGCTAGAAGCGATTATCTCAGATCAATTCCTTTTGAAATCTTAAGACGCTTACCAGAAAGTATTTAAAAAAAGCCTTTGTACGTGTATTTTGGGACGCAAAGAAGATTATCCACTCTAGACTTAAAAGAAAGTTAATATTCATGACAGTATTGATTTATTTTTATTGAATTTAAAAAAAAATCTATTTATAATTATTTATCTTATAGCGTCAGTATAAAGATTGCGAATAAACTCAATTTAGAATTTATGCAATAAATTCGATACGCGATAACAAATTTAAAAAAAAATGTATGTTTAAAATTGGATGAAAAAAGTGCACTTTTCTGCACGGAGGAGTGAAAACAAAAAAATACTCTAAATTGAAAAAACATTATTTATGTACTTTTTCTGTAAAACTGAAAACTGCCAGAATAATCTGTGTCAAATTTAGACAATGCTTCTATGGACGTCTGTTGTCACGATTTTCGTGTTAAAACTACACATTTATCAATTTATTTTTAACAGACGTACTTCAAAGCTTTCGACTTCTGATCCCCGGACATATGACTGCTATTGGCTTGTGCCTATGAAATCCAATGGAAATTGTATCGAAGCATAACCCACCTGTGATTGAATTATTTAATTCTACAACATGGAAACAAGGACGAATGTTATCTAGTCTTCATATATATACGCATATATATATAACAGACACGAGACACAAAGTCATACTCGTTGCTATCTCTCTTATCAGTGATATTGAAAAAGAAAATAGAACGAGAGACGAGAGCGAACAAAAAGGAAACAAAAAAACGTAAAAAAGGTCACAACAAAAATGCGGATAACGAGTGTCGATAGTGTAACTATCGCGAGAACGGGAGATAATAAATTTCCCGCTCGATTTCCCGAGGTGGTTAAAAGCGCATCGTTTTACTACATAGCTCTCGTGCAAAAAAGCCCCAGAGCCATGAACTTATGTCCAGGAAAGAAGGAGGAAAGAAGGATGAAAGAAAAAGGCAATGAACAACGAATGAGCACGTGCAATCCCGTTGGCTCTGGTCCCGATCGCCTCTGTGTATTCTCGTGGAACGAGATTCTGCAATGACGAGAACGACCTTCCCAGAGAGATCTTCGGACTCTTGGTGTACATTGAGTACATACAATGAAAATGGAAGCGAACCGAGGAACGAAAGAGATACAAAGATATCTTGAGAATATTTGTGCCAAAGAAGACTTGGAGGGGAATGGAAAGAACGGAAGAGGTGCTCCGTTGAACGCGTTAGTCACTGTTGGAGAGAGAAACAATCGCCACCGCGTGACTAAGCTGGAAAGAGAGATGGACGTTTTTCGTTTGTTCGACGAATTACAAAGACTAAATCTCTCGTACAAGGCATTATCAAAACTGGAGACTGGCTGTCTCTTAAGTATGCATTGCACAAACAGTTCCAACGAATTTTTTGACTTATTGGAAGTTTGAGTACATTGAGACTGAAAGAAAATCTGGGAGAAAAAAGACAATGAGACAATCAACGTGATTGGAGATGGCAAGAGCATTGACCTTGAATAATAATAATGCTAAAATGCTGAGCATTAATTGGTTTCATTAAAGAACATGTGTGTTCAACAAATTCGATGGAAAACTTGTTTTAGTTTTAATGCGAAACTAATGTTGTCATATGTTTTCAACTGAGACAAAATGTAATCAGAAAACATAGATGTAACACGCACAATATATCAGCACCTCGAATTTATGGCAAAGGAATAACACTTTTTTAAAAGTCTGTGTGTACTGATGACCAACACGGTAGAAGTGAAATTAGATTATCTATTTTACTTCCCCCAAATAGCGATAGGAAAGATACAAACGATGTAATCGTATCGTCTTAATTTAGACGAGTATGACTCTTGGAGATCTAGCCAAGATACAACCAGGGGAATTATCCACTTGGGTTGCACTCCTTAGCCTCTTTATTTCGGTCGGAAAAAAGAAAGTCTGAGGACAAAGCACTCGGTCTCTATTTACTCCCACTTTGCCTCCTCTTTGTATCACTGCCTCTCTCTCTCTCAGACCAATTTGCTTTCTGGCTCACTCACCAATGAAAATATATAATGTAATAAGAATGCAGCCATGCATCTATTTATAGAAGATCTACGTGACTGAAGTCAGGGATATCCTAACTGGGGTTTCTTCTGAAGGAGAATAGAGCCAAAGTAAACAGAGCTTCCGTATCTCTATCCTGGGGACCTTAAAGTGCACCTAAAAAAAAAAAATTCTTTCACTTTTGTCCTTGTAAAACGGACCGAGGAAATTGGTAGGATGCCATATTTTAATTTATTCACCCAGGAAGCTGCAGGTGAAAAAATGCGACTCCTGTAATTTCTTATAATCGGACTTGGAATTTTTTTATACAATTTTTCTGCGGCAATTGAAATAAATCAGGCCTTTGCCTGAAATCGGCAGAGCCCGCCTTAATTAACTATTATTTCCATCAACTAAATTTTAATTCTCTGAAGCGAAACAAGGAAATAATAAGTTCAATCGCCAAAGTAGACTGTTTATGGTAGTGGCACAGTTTGCTTTTTTTCTGCTAAAAGTACGATACTGCGATACATGTGCGAGATAAAGAGTTGTTCGGTAAAGCTAACATTACAGCTCATTTGGCGTCAGCTAAAAGTAATTACTTTTGTAAAACCACTGATTAGATAACCCTGAACCATTACCACGACTAATTACCTAGCTCTTGGCAGTCATTGAATTTAGGTATGACAATCAAACCTTTGTTTTCAAGCGGTCGAGAAAGAAAAAAATGTTATTTTTAATTAAATTAAAGTCTAGACGACACTTCATGAAGCTCAAGAAGCGCGTTTAACTCGTCGTGGTTAGCGTGATTGCACAAACGCACGTAGTGTAATCAACGCCTTTTTCAGACAAAGAATGTAACAGTATCTTCTTGTCTAGACATTTACACTTTGAACCTTATTCATACCCTCGTTATACAGCTCCTCTAAAATTTAAACCTATTTTAAACTTGATTCAACTTTGAAAGTCAACTCACCTGGTTGACTCTAGCGGATTCAGTTGACAAGTTTCGTTTCTGGCATATATTGATCCAAAAAAGAGGATATATATATTTTTTTAAGGTCCGGCGAGAGTGGAATTGTGCGAGTATTGCAGGATATTCGAAAGAAAGGCGAGAGAAAAAAAACAAAAGGAACTATTGGAGGATGTGATGGAGCTGAGATTTGACGGGTATTAAGTAGAGAAACCAAAGTATGTAAAAATGGAAGTTAAGTGGAAGTTTCAATATTGTTGAATGGTTGTAAAGATTCTAAAACCCAGTAAACTCTTATCACTTGTTTTACCCCATAAAATGTTTTTCTCCATAACTTTTGAGTAAAAATGAATTTCGACCTGGTTTTAATTTCTCAATTTTTATTTCCCAAAATTTTAGGGCTAAAAGCAAGTATTTCCATCGGACAAAGCCAAAGCCGATGGTTATTTCCTCAGATGAAGCTTTGCAAACACTGTTAAACAATGAGGAAGCAATTACAAAGATTCTACATTGCTTGTTTTTCGCTCAATGTGCTTTGGTTTGGGCTTTGTAATAACGGAGTCTGTGAGAAGCAGAAGCCTCTGCTCTACGAGAGGTATATGAGACGAAGGGAAGGTACTAGGATGCACGCGATTCAATTGGCCACGTCCACACCCATTCTATGAGCAAGGAATAAAAGGATCTACGTGACCGAAGTCAGGGACGTTCGACGTTGAAGACGTCACGTACAACAGCATCGACCTTCGAGGCTTCTCTAGACGTATACACATGTATATGATGCCAAGAATGATTATCAAGAAACGTCAACCTGACGTATGTCTTTACAGTAATCATACCGGTCGACTGTCCATCAGTCTCAATTCTCTCTCCTGTTATTCAATTAATTAGAGGAATTTCGCGTACCTCGAATGCTCCACTTGGACCTGAAAGTAGTCAAGCGAAGCTTGGAGATAAATAAAAGGGCTTTGAACTGGACTCAAAGGGCCCTCGCGCATTCCATCCCCCTTTTCATTCTTCATACATATTCTCGATTGAACCATCGGCTACGTGACTTACAGCACGAAAAGCCTTATGTACGTGTCACGTAAGAGCCTTATACTCTTGATCTCTCTTTTTCACCTCATTAACTCGTTATCGTATCGCTACTGAATTTTTTTTTTTTTTTACGAGAGGTATTAATCAAGACTGGAGCCACGTGAAATCGATAAAACTTACCAATCGATTTGTTATTTATTTCTCGTTAATTTAAGATCTATTTTCATAGGATTTCGGAGACGTATCAGTTTAAAAAAGTTTAAAGGGTTTTTGTAATCACTTCCCTTGTGATACGCCTCTTGACTATATTTATAACATTCATAATATTAAAAGCTGTATTCGAGGGAGTTCAACTTGAGATTAAAGTGTATTAAAAATTATTTCAATATTTTTTCAATATCTTTGCTTATGTGAGTCATTTCTTTGAATATATATTGTTAATGATAGTCAATTTCTCCAGTCGGGAGTTTTGAAAAAATTTTCTTACAATTAATCACAAATTTAGAATGCATTTCTAAGGACATTCCTATATTCGTCGATTTCATCCTAAATGATTATATTATAATTGAATTTGATACAAAAATATACCTTCATAATAATGATAATAATAATAACAGTAATATCAACAACAACAATAATAACTAAAAAATACATTAATTTAATAAAAAATCTTTTTTTTTTTCCTTTTTTTGCAATTGTGAAATTTCCATTTTCGAGTATTTTTAAAGAGATGAAACCTTTTTACAAAACCCTACTAAAAAATTTGTGACTTTTGAATAATTTATTTTGAAAAAAAGTTCATAATTCGCAGAATCTTTTCAAAATTTGAGAATTCATTTAATATTTAAAAATCGAGTTTTCTATAATTTTTTTTTGTACTATTCTATAAATATTTGTTGTCATTATTATTATTATTATTTAAAATCAATATTCTTGGTATCTTTAATGACGTTGATTTTTTTTTCTTCTCAAGCTACGTAATTCCAAAATAAATTGAAATAGGAAATGCATCCTTAAACGATAAATGCGATAAAAAAATGATGTTTACCTAGTTGATGTTGCATCGATGAAACTGCGAGAAAAGCCAGACGCATCGTTGATGCGGGCTGCTCCTGCGCTCCGGAAAATTCATGGCCTTGGGTTGGTCAGAGTTTATCGATCGTTCTCGTGTCTTCAACACGTTGCAATGCACACCGTGTATTTGCCGAACGAACCGGTCGTGGGCGATTCTTGATAGGACAGAGTCAAGTAGAGAGAGAGAGAGAGAGGAGACAGGGTCATTACGCGTCTATTTTTAGGCGTGTCAAGAGGACCGCAAGCAGTCACGTTTCAGCCCGCATAGCTCATTCAACTATGAACCACTTTACATACCCTAAGTGCGCAGGATAATCGCGTCAGTCGCATTGATAAATTTAAAGCTTGTCCTTTTTTTTTTGTCGACGTATTTAACGAAGCTCTTTTCATGGCTCTGCAGAGCCTACGCGTAGATTCTGGTATTGCACACTGTACAGGACTTCCGCAATGCAACGTTGCTTCCGGAAGTTATCTCTTATCAGCGTCTGGTATCTTCCTGTCGGTCGTTGAAACTCACGCTTTTTCCAACGTCAAAGCTATTCTCGTCGCAATCCTTTTTTAATATACCTTTACATCCTCGAATTGTTTTTTCATTCGAGTGCTCATTCCGCTGGTTAAATGAACGGAGGTCTAAATTTTCATTCCCTAGCAATTCCGCATATTGCATTTTTGTTTTATATGAAACAGAAGAATTCATGAACATTTTCATATTTTTCTTTTTTGCAATTATTTGCTTCGACGAATTATGAAGAAAAAAATTAAATGGATATATTTTCCTTCCAGAAATAGTTTCAATTTTTACGATTATTGTTGTTATGTGTACTTGCCTATTTCTTTGCACTTTTTAAAAATAATTTTGTTGAAAATCTGGAATTTTTAATCTGCAATCCATCTATTGTAATTATGTAAATGAGAAATCCAATGATTAAATTAAATTAAATTAAATTAAATTAAATTAAATTGAATTATAATTCTGTCATTTCATGTTCAACACTAATTAAAAATGTAACATATGTGGTTAATAAAGAACATGTATTACTTGTTCACATTGAAAGAGTACATTTACTCACTTTTATATTAGAAAAAGTTTCTGGGCAGGTAAAATTGAAAGAGATTTATATTTTTCTTCAATTAAATAGACACGATTTAAGCTCTAATCATTCGACTGCTATATTTGTAGTATTTAAACGTTAAAATAAAAGAAATTAAGATTTTTCCTCTTATTTCAATACATTATTTTTCTCCTTCATGAAATACGAGAATTCGTTGAGCGTTTTAATACAGTGAAGAATAATCGTGGCTGGAAAGAAGAGACACTGAAAAAGAGGTTTAGCCTTTATTTTTTTTTTTATCTCTCGTGAAAATCCTCAGTTCTAAAACCCGGAAGCATCTCCACACATTGCGGGCAAAGAGGCTTTCGTGACCAAGTTACGAGAGCTCGCCTCGCTTCCTCCATTATTGTTATTGTTATTTCAATTAAATTATTATTATTATGAATTTATCGCCAGGGAATAATCTTCAAAGATTTGTAAATTTCTGCAGAAGCACATTACTTCCAGTTGTCTTTTGCTTTCATCGGATTTCCAGTTCCACCGGAAAATTATATTAGAAAAATCTCATCGGTTCTTCACTTTTCATGTGTCTCGGCGTCTTAATCGCAGTCTCTGAATTTCTCGACACACAGCAGCAACTGTTGAAATACAAAGCGAGGGTGCTCCTCGAGAGCCAACTGAAAGCATTCACTGTTCAGATCCACCAGACGCCTCAAATCCCGGATGTTTATCCTCGCGTAATCCCTGGAATGCATGTAATCCCGACTCATCTGGAGTATTTTTTTTTTTTTTTTTTTTTAGTACTGCTTTCCACAGAATCCATTCCAGCAATTTGCTGCTTTTCAATGATTATTTACATTTCATTCGATCGAATTTATCTACCACATAAAAAGCCCATTTTAGTGTTTGCTTTGGAATTTTTTTATTTTGGTATTTATTTATTTAATTATTATACGAAAAGTTATCCAAGGCTTGTTTTTTTTCGATGGTTCTATCAAATGTGGTGAATTATTAGGAAACTTTGGTAAATTTAATACCGACAAAATTAGTTTGTTAAAAATAAAGTCATGACTCCCTTTTTAATGTTCAAAAATGTGTGAAGAGCTCATTATTGTTTTATTATTTTGTTGAGATTACATTGCTGAGATAAGCTAAATTTAGCGAAATTTTTATACTCCACGTATGCCTTAAAAAAAAAAAAATAATGACAATGATTTGCCTTCATAATTCCAGTGTGTCTATGCTGGACGCCTCCTGATTCATAGCACGTTACTGTGTCAACGTAAACGTTGTCTATATACATATACGCAAGAACAATCGCCACTCTATTATATTGATGCTGTCGGTTATTCACTTGGGACGGTCGGTTTTAAACGAGAATTCGCATTGATGACTTCACCCGTGGTGTATACCTTACACGGTCGTTAAACCACGCGTCGGGCATTGGATTTTCTCCGTAACAAATATAGCCGGAGGTTGACGCCTTCCCTCTCGTTATTACCTCATCAACGGGTTATCGAACTTTAGCTAGATTGGCGCTAACACGTCCGACCCTTTCTGCGAGGGGCTTCGCGAAAATCAAAAGGGCGAAAATAAATCTGGGCATCAATGAGAGCCAATATCACCAGTGAATAATATTACAATAATAACAGGACTATAAAATTGTAACATTCTCAAACTATTGTGACTTTTGTAGTCTCCACTTTTTTTTAAAAGTAATTTCTATCAAATTCTTCAAAATTCTGCACATTTTTTTTCTGTCGCTTTCCTTCTAACGAAAGAATTCTGTAGAAAAAAAAAAAAATTGTATGATTAAAAAATATATATATTTGGTGTCATGCACTGTCGTGCCTCCCAATATTTTTTTTTCTCTTTTTACGCAAGGAGTCGTGGAGAAAAAAAAGGCCACTAGTGGAACGTTTGTCGTTAAAGCAATACGATCTTGGTCTTGCTCGGCGAAGCACGAGTCAAGAGCGCGTGGCTCGTTTGTCGACTTAGGCGAGCCCGAAAGATTATACGATCCATTGATTCTGCTGATTATTGTCATAAACGAAGGACAAACGAAAAAAAAAATAAAAATAATATGGTCGAAAACAATATAAAATAAAATTTTAATAACATGTGTGAATGTAACAATTATTTTAAACGAATTCTTTCTTTTTTTGAGGTGCAGAGTCTTGGGTGGAAGTGAATCCGCCGCCAGCGGACAGAGTGACTCCGTTGCCGTTTAGTAGCGGCGGCGAGGAGTACCTGCGTCTTCTCAAGGAAGCCCAACGGGATTCGACACAATCATCTGCCAGGCATTCCCTCGCCTCTTCGAGGCGAGACACTCCGAGGGATAGGTGGGCTCTTTGGCTTTCTTGACAAATACACTGTCGATATTTTGTCATGTGGAGAGAGGCTGCTCCAAGAAAATTCTCAGCGTCACTTTCACGCTGAGCGTTTCTCTTCCTTAAAAAGATCTCTCCTGTACAGTGATTCAAATTCTGCTAAGTTTTTTTTCTATGGGAAACTTGGCGGACAATATTTTTCGTTAAAATGTCGTTTGATTGATGTTTAGCGTGTAAAATTATTTTTTTAAAAAACGTTATTTATATTCGGACAATAGTTTATTTAGAAACACTAGAATCAAACAGGCGCTTCGAGCGCTTATTTTTTTACAAGCAATAAATCATGTTTTATTTGACTAAAATCAATAGACTTGTCATTAGCTATTAATGATTAGATGTTTGCTATCTCGTGAGATAGCGAACACAACAAATTTAATGCTTGAAGCTATCGAATCATAAGTAAATTTGTAATCACTGTTAATTGCCCACAACTGATAAGTAATCTACCAACGAAACTTGGGTTGTGTAAACAATTCTCATTTGCTCTAAAATCTAAACCGGGTTTTAAGGGAAATTAACATATCGATTTGTTGTCTTAAATAATTCTTTCTGGTCTTAATTTTCGTTGATGAATTTTTTTTTTTTTTATTGAGTAGCCTAAAACATTTTTATATCTATTACAAAAAATATGAAGGACTCGGTCAACGTCCAATTGAGCTCGCGTCGAATAAAAAAATGTTAAAAATATTTTTAACTAAGTCAGTAAAAACACATGTTTGCAACAAAGTTTCCAATAAATCATAAAATTTAATTTTTAGCGACAAACGGTTAATGAAATATTTTTTTTTTAAATTTGATTCTCCCTCTCATATGCCTTTCTGGCTTACAAATAAATACCAGACTCACGACGTCCCAATTCTGGAAGCCGCGTTAAATATTTAAAAAGCTTTGTCGTGATTATTCCGTCGTCGCGTATGGGGAGTGAGTCAGTAGGCGAGATTCTCTCCATATGGCGCAGAGATAACGTTTATATCGTATGTATTTCTCCTCCGCCTCGTTTTCTCTCCGCAACAGGGAGTGAATTCGTTGAGCACTGCGAGAAACACGGGGGCGTCCGCACTGAAGCTGAGTCGCAATCAGACGAGTCTAACAAAATTGCTTTTTGTTTCAGCCCAAAGAGTCCACCGAACAGTCCTAACACGGAACTATCAACCGAGGATGATCTCAGAGGAGTGTACATAAATTACAGTTGCACCAAGGTCGGTTCAAACGAGATACATAGCATTTTTGTTACGCGAGACTAGTTCGGTATTTGATCGTAATTATTCGATAAAATGCATTCCGCCATTTTCGTAAATTCGAAAATATTAGACTCTTGTTTTTCAAGAAACATTGGCGCATCGATAACGCCAGAACATTACGGGTTAAAGATTGCTTACGGTAGAAACGAGACCGGTTTTTGTTACGGCATATCTATTTACAAATTCTCGCATTCATTACGGAGATTACTCTTTCAGTTATTTATGTAATGCAAAGAATTTGAGATTCGATCATTTCTTTCCGACGCTGATGTTGGCGAGTAACATTACGGTTCATCTTATGTGTTTTTTTTTTTTTTGGTGCATAGAAATCGTATACAAAAAAGCTTTAAAAAATTTAAGCCCAGCTTTGACTATAATTTCAACAGCTCCAACCTCATTAATGAATTGTGTTTTAATTATTAAAAACAAAAATACTTGTAATCGGAGGCACAGCGCGCGTTTCTTGATTACCGCGCAATATTATCGTTCACCAGTGTCGTGACGCCGTGAAGAATCGTTTCCCATGCGTCATCGGCCTGTATTCTTCACCTATATATGTATCGCTACCGTGTTTAGACATATATTATTTGTCTCGCGGCCTTGTGCAATGCGGGCATGAAGCGAAGGCCCTCTCCTGGTCAATAAAACTAAACAAAAAATCGATGTATCAAGAGATTCTCTTTTTCTAGCATCATTATCCAACGATTTTCCGAGGAGTTCGATTTGCCAGATGCGTTTATCGAAGCCTGCGGTTCAGTGGCTGTATCAATTCATCGGATTCAGTCGATCAACACGACAATCCCGTCCTCACAGTTGATTCCAAGCGATCGATTACGACTCCTACTTGCTTGTTTATACACCTCGCTCATCATCGAGCTGAGCCTGCTGTGCTTATTCGCACGAGATTGGAAACACGTTCTAACAAGTTGTAAGCCGCGAAACACCATTTTCGTCGTGTAAAAAGTGGCGCGAATAACAGAAAGAAGGCTAATAACTCGGTCTCTGTGGCGTGCCAAGCAACCGGTCAATAATACGTTTCCAGTTGCGCGAAGGCTCACGGGGACAAACTCGTTTGCTCGGGCTTTGTATAATACATATAGCTGGGCACCTTCCTCAAGAGTCTCGAGTGTTGGCCGCTTGAGAGTTCAGCTGTAATCAGAGAATTCTCTCATTCAGTTCGTCCGAGCATTGCTGCGTTTGCCCACAAATCCGCAAGCGCTTCAAGGTCGACTTTATAGAGAAAGTTACGCTTCTGTGACTTGCACTAGAGGAGTTAGTTTGAAAATGCGAGGAAACCCGGAAAGCGCCTAAGCAATATTCTCTTCATTATATTATGCGTCTCGTTCATTGGCTGCGGTAAACCGCATTCGATATATATCTTTTTCAACCGCGCGCACCTCGCGGTGTTGACTTCTACTACATTGTTAGCGATATTTACTCCTGCGTTCGCGATTCGAGCTTCGAGACAGAGCGGATACCTTCGAAGAAACCGGTCTCTTGATATCCCTCCGACAAGCCTCGCGTGACTCTTATGGCGTTTGGAGTTTCTCGGCGAGAGCAACATTCTTCTTTTTCGTGTATGGATGAGCGTGTGTCTGGCGTAAAACAGATTTTTCGTTTATCACTATGCTGATCAATGTATACAGATTTGAAAGAGCTTCTGAAAAACGACTTAAACCTTCTCGCAGATTTTGTTTTGCCAAATTATTTAATTCATTTTTTTTTTTTTGGAGCTAACATTACAGAACCCAGAGAGAGAAAACTGCGGAGACACCGGGAGCATCGCGAGCTGCAATGACGATGCAAGTAATTAGCGGAACCAAACGGAGCAACCGCTAGAAGAGCTTGGTAGCGTGGAATGACGCTTGTTGCGTTTCGTCAATGAGACGCCCCACGTGTGTGGAGGCGTCTTTCGATAGCCACACACGTTCGTCGTAGGAGTAAATAAAATGCAAACAACAAGTTTGTAAAACGGAACGAAGAGGAATGCATCGTGCGTAGAAACTGCGAGAGAAAGAGGGAGAGGAAAGAAGAGTGTGTGTCTCTCTGAGGAGACAGTGAGAAACGTTGGCGAGCATTAAAAACGACGACGTCGTAGTTTATCCATCGTCCAATCCCCGAGCTCGTACGACCTCACGCCATGTGCCGGAACATCCATTCTCGATTTAGCTCGTGTCGACTCGTGGAGCTCTCTCTCTCTCTCTATCTCTCTTTCTCGCTACAACAGCGTGGGAGCTGCTCCGATATTTCTATACGAGCATTCTCCTTGGCTGTGAGCTCTCTTCGACTTTACTCTTCGATTATGATTCTATATAGGGAGACAAAACGCTCGAAATGCTGAGCAAACGTTAGATCGTTGCACCGCAAGAGAGTTTCGCACGGGACACGTGGGCAATATCCACAAAGATTTATATTTTATAGCGTATACATTTTCTCTGATGCACTAGTGACGACGCTTCCAATCGTATAGCGACCCTAAAAAATAATTTGCGGATTCCACTTGAGACTTTGCATTTCTTATTCTTTGATACTTTAGATTCTGGCTGTTTTTCAGTAGCTTATCCGGTTGTTATTGAACGATTGTCGCGATGACATCATTTTTAAAGCCATCGTTCAATATACAGCTTTGAATTATTTTCATTTGCTTTCCGTTGAATTTTTCAACTGCAATTTTTGCTGTTTGTTGATCTGCTTGGCGTTTCGGATTTTAGATAACTTTCTTCGTTTTTTTGGCACGAATGTCTCATGCGACTAAATTTTTACCGTCACTTATTAGTTCAAAATTTAATCATTATTTACCGATCTGTCATAAATAATTTTGATATGAATATTTTTTTAAATCCTACCTATATTAGTAAAAAAAATGTGTAAATATTACATTAATTTTTTGTTTAATTCTGTGTAGATTGGGCGAATTCATTTTAAAAAAAGCCCATTACTTTCTCCAATATTTTGATTTTCGTGTCATTTCTTAATGAATTCTTGTGGAAATATATTTTTATTTTACTTAAAAAAAAAATTAAATTAATTTCCTACGATATTTTAAAAGAAAAACCATCAATAATTAATTATTTATGAAACAAACAAATAGAGTAAACTCACAGGTAGCCGGTGTTTACAATTCTGACTCCGTTTTTAACGATTCTCGCACCTGTATTACTTATCAACTGCGTTCTGCGTTGTTATTTGTTGACTCTTTGGATTTTCGGAGACTGAGTGGCTTACTCGGTTATTACGGAACGAAGATTACGACGACTTAAACATTTCAGTGCCACAATATGCTATTTTATGCCCATTTTCAATAATCTTCACTTTATTTGATAATATTTAAAAAAAATATATATTTCTGTGACAAAATTATATTAGAAGACCTACAATTCTTGCAGAGTATTTTGAGTCTCAATTTACTTAGGACAGGTTTATCAAAGAAAACTCCACGCTAAATTTTCTAGAAAAATTAAAAAAAAATGATGCCTTCACTTTTGTAATCCGGTTCTGTGATAGTGACAGTAATTTTATGCAGCATGTGGATCAAATATTGTCACATCGGCTTCGTCACGACAGATAATACAGAGCTACGTGGACGTATAGTATTTCCCTGCTGCTTCGTTCTCTTATGCTGAATTCATTGACAAGAAATAGCTTTTACGGTGGTACGATAGAATTGCATCGATTAACGTCCTATCTATACATACTCGACACATCATTGCACACATCAGAATTGAAATGAGAATATCCTATCATATTGTTATCAAGAAAATATATGAAAGGCAATGCACGCAAAGTCGGCCACAAAGATTTTTTTTTTCAAAATAACTTTTTTTTAAATGTTGAAAATTTTACAATTTTTTTTTCTTCTAAAATTTTTGTTCAGATAAAAAAATCTGAGGTGTTTTGTCTGAGAAACATTGTATTAAAAACAATTGTTTCCCACGAAATTGTTTTTAAAAATGCTAAAAAAAAAATAAATGGGTCACTACACTTTGTTAATTACTTGAGTTTAGCGATATTTTAAAAATCCATTTTATGGAAAAAATCTTGTTTCTTAACAAATATTTACAAATTTTTTTACCAATAGAATATTTAAGAAAAAAAATTCCAAATGATTTGTAAAATCAATAAAAGAAGAAAAAAAATAGAAATGCGTTTGGCAACACATTGCGTCGAAACGAATGTTATTTTTCTTTCGGTTGCGTGAGTTTTCAGCACAGTATATAATTTAATTGCGCGTTACACGACGTTGCGTGTGTAATTCTACTTGAGACGTTGTAGACGCATATTAAAACTTTGCCAAACGCGAAGTAACCAAATGGAAACGCGAAATTCTGCCAAAAATAGTCGCTGTTTCAACCCGCGGCGCAATAAATTTCTCACTCATCACCTTCTCTTCGTACTACATGTGTCGAGCTTTTTGTTTTTTTGCTGCACTACGCATTCTACATTTCACCAGGTTTAATTTCCATGTGTCTTGTGAGTCATAGCAGGCTTAAGTTGCATATTTTTTGAGCGACATTTGCCTCTTTCCGTTGAAATTATTCTTATGAAAAGCATTCGGCTCTTCTGAAAAATATCAATTTCTTATTCGTCCAGCTGTACGCTTTTCCTGTTGTTCGTTTCTAATTAAAAAAAAAAACATTCTTAACATTTAATATATTATATTAAAATTTAATATTCTTAACCGGTTACCTCGTTCGAAATCGTTTATCTCGATTCAGTCTATAGGTGAGAAGGCATTTTTGCGACAAATCTTGTTGGGTATTTATAGAATCTTAACATATCTTTTGAGCGTTCGAGCGATTCGGTAATGTTGGAATAGGTCAAGTCGAATTAATTTCGATTCCTTGTTTACCCCGTCCGATCGTCGTCCTTGGTACCTGAGAAACTTTATATTCTGTCGAAACTTTAACGTCGCGTTGTAGGTGGACAACATACATGAAAATAGTATGATTAAAAATAATATCGATAAAAATATCACGAGTAAAAAATCTAATGTACGCAAATGTACGACATGATCGATATAAATTATATGGAGCATTTTTTGTATGATTGACATAACTTTAAAAAGCACTAATTTAAAAGGAAAAATAGATTTTTACACATTTTTAATTATCTACGATTTTTAAAAAATTAATTATCGGACGACTGATTTTTAAAATCTGAAATTCTGAAAAACCATTTTTAGAGAATAAAAATGTTCGTTAACTGAGACGAAGTTAAAATGGAAAAAAATTAGAAAAATTAGTAACTTTACGATGGGGAAAGCAGCTAGAAAATTTTTCTATCCAACACATGATTTTTAGAATTTTTTTTCAGATTTTTCCAATCTATATATAGATTTTGTTTCATAATGAACGTTAAATAATAATTAATAAAAAAATACGTAATTTGAGATTATTTAAGCAAAATCTCGGCATTTATTAGGAAAAATAAATTTTTACAATTCTTTTTACCGATAAAAATAATAAAATACAAATCACATTTTCAAATCATTGAGAATAATATTCTGCTATAAAACTATTTGAATTAATTGTGATACAATTATTTTATCACAATTAGTTTAAAATATTTATTATAATAATACTCAAACCAATACGTCAAAATTACTTTCGCACGATTATTATTATTATTATTATTATTTCAAAATCAATTAATTTTATCTATTTAAAATAATTGAGAATAATCAATAATAATAATTTGCCAAAATTATCGATTTCCTGATTGTTTCTATTTTTCGAAAAAAAAAATCTGGTTTTGTCAGAATATGAATGACTTTATTTTATATAATCTACATAAAATAATCTATCCATTTGACTTTATATGGTCAAAATTACTTTCACACGATTATTATTATTATTATTATTATTATTATTATTATTTCAAAATCAATTAATTTTATCTATTTAAAATAATTGAGAATAATCAATAATAATAATTTGCCAAAATTATCGATTTCCTGATTGTTTCTATTTTTCGAAAAAAAAAATCTGGTTTTGTCAGAATATGAATGACTTTATTTTATATAATCTACATAAAATAATCTATCCATTTGACTCTATATGGTCAAAATTACTTTCACACGATTATTATTATTATTATTATTATTATTATTATTTCAAAATCAATTAATCTTATCTATTTAAAATAATTGAGAATAATCAATAATAATAAATTGCTAAAATGATCGATTGCCTGATCGTTTCTATTTCCCAAAAAAGAAAGAAATCTTGTTTCGTCACAATATGAATGGTTTATTAAAATTTAATACGTTTGATGACTATCTCAATGCGAGGGAGAGTTTTCGCGACTCCGCACGTTCTCCCGGTTTCGCCTCCGTTGACCCTGAACCGGAAGATTATCGACTCCCGCAAGTGTTTACAATTGCTTCAACTTGGTTTGCAGTCTATATGCACCAAGTCGCAGTGCAATGTGTGCGTCACGTTTTGTCCCCCAGCATCGGTTCTCGAGACGCAGTTCTGTTTCGCGATTGGACGATTGTATTCGGTGGACCGACGAAGATGCTCTTCCACATAATTTTCTTTTTTTTTTTTTTGGCCGATAGCCAGTCCTCGAACGGCAATGCAAATTGCATTTAACATTGTTCAAAGATTACTCCGTTCCTCGAATGTACTTCCTTACATTTTCATTCTCACCATCTTCCGCTCTCAAAGTCTCTTTGTACATTTATTCTACGGACGATTGCAATTTCTCGTCGCTCTGAAAAAAATCGGAGTATTTTTCAAGCAAATTGCGAGACTCAGAACAGAGCTCTGACGATACGCCTGGTCGTCTCTTTTGTTTCCACACACAACAAAGTCTCGGTTTGTCTTTAGTCTTATCGCCTTTGAGATTACTCATCGCGAGTGAGATTATCAGACGCATGTTAATCGCCGATTTTTATGCGTATTTCCAAGCTCGTTGTTTTTTGTTATCTGTGAATTTTCGTCGTCTCATCATTTTTTTTTTTTTTTTCTTAATCTCGTTCAAGATCGTCAAACGTAATCTTTCATTTTTCTTTAATTAAAAATCAGGCGTAGAAAAATAATCGTTGACTCTTATGACTGCTAGACTTTCGAGTTTTCTTTCTTGTTTGTGAAATTTGCCTCTGTCGATTGTATTTTTTTTTTTTTAATTTTGTTCTGCTTTGTCAAACGTAATCTTTCGTCTAAAAATCATGTAAAAATCGATGATTTTTTTTATGGCTGCTTGATTAGCCAATTTGCTTTTTTCTGGGTCATTTTTTTAGTCACCGCTTTTTTAAAATCGTTGGAATCGTCGAATTTTATTGTTTTATCTTCGTCGGATTTACAGATAATGAAAATCAGGCATAGAATAATCGATCATTTTTCTGAGTGCTTTATTTTGCTTGGAAATATATTTAATCGAGTTGTTTGGCGTAATTGGAATTCGTACCTGATTTAATGTTACAAATGTTAATCGTTGACATTGATTCTACAGGCTATGCAAATTCAGCAACTCTGTTCCCTCTGACCCTTGACCTGTACGATTGACAATGAGTCCACAATTTTTTATATGATTGACACGACTCGAAAAAAAGCACTATTTAAAATAAAAATTTGTACACGTTTTTAATTATCTACGTTTTTTTTTAAACAAATTGTCGAACTACACGTTTAAAAAATTTGTAAAAAATCTGAATAATCTTTTATCGAAAATAACAAATTTTGGGTAACGAGCCGAAGTGGGCCGATTCCATCTATTTTTTTCTTTTGCCTTTCAACAAAAAAAATGGGAAAAATTAGAAAAAACAGTAACCATGGGCAGCAGCTAAAAAAATATTTGTACGCAACACATGATTTTTGTGATTTTTTTTTTTTCAAATTAATGTTGAAATTTTGTTGAAATAATCTCAAATTGGACCTTATTAATAATCGTTACTTAACGTTCATTATAAAATAAAATATATATAAATTGAAAAAAAAACTGAACAAATCACCATTACACAAGTTACCATTTTTTCTAATTTTTTCCATTTTTTATTGTTGAAAAAAAGCTGAAAAAGTAGATAAAATTCCCGGCCCACTTCGACTCGACTACCAAAAATGTTAATTTTCGAAAAAAAGGTTATTCAGAATTTTTAGATTAAATTCATTATAATTAAAAATCTGTAATTTTTTTTTGTAATTTACTGCTATTTAAACTCATGTCAATGATAAAAAAAAATTGCGGATCCGATCGGAAGGGTCGAGGGTCAGACGCAGATCGAAACCAGGTGGAATGCCCCATATGTAGCACAGAATGACGCACTCACCTCGCGCGCTCGTTTCTTTAGGACTCTGTCGTAGTTTGTCGATCCAACATTAAATATTATTAGTCACTTAAAGCGACGCATAAATTGCGCGTTAGACGTTGACCTATTTTTCTCGTATTTCTAACAGGTGTGAAGGAAATCGTTAGGAGACCTAGAAAACCGGTTAACGCTATGAAATCGATGAGCCTATGTAACATTGACCATAGCTGGATCGAAATTACAGTCAGCCAGCAATTTCGAGTGTATTAGTTAACTTTGTAGGAGAACTTGGAGAACCGTAACGCTTTCACTTCCTTTCATTGCGATGTTACGTAAATACCTTGTAGTGCCTGACAAAGACCGTCGATAAACTAACGAGTTTACATGTTATAATGTTTAATTTTTTTAATGTTCTCAGGATGCGGAGCTGTTGGAGAAAGGATGTACGGAATGGTTGTACGACGAATGGAGCTCACGTCCCGACCAAGCACCACCAAAGTAAGAAATAAGAATCTACCGAAATCCTGGATTGGAGTTTGATGCATCAGTTTTGGCCACCGTTCAGATTTCTTTTTTTTATTATTCTAAAGGTGTGCAGTTAAAGATCAATTTTTGAAGGCATTCTCGTTCTGATCTCTTCACTCGTGGATATAAATTCATATTCTCAGAGCACAAAATTGTAAAATTTTCTTGAGGAGTGAGAAAAAAATGAGTATTTAAAAAACGAATATTAATGGCTTTTTTACCATGTTGGGCATCGCTGTCTAAAAATCTAATTTAATATCGCTTCCACCTTGTCCTTGTTCAAAGATTTTCAAAGTAGGATCAAAAAGATTTCTTATCGCTTTGCTATCAGTCACAGCGTTTGCAATAGCTTCGTGAATCACAATTGTATCTTACTACATCTGCGACGTTACACACCATACTCGCTCTCTGATGCACTCTATCCGGTTGTTTCTAACTTGCGTCACAGCTCTCCCGATATCGTGTCAGCTTCATTCTGTGTGACGCTGTTTTCTTTAACCATCGATATTTTTTTTAAATTGTTACAGAGGTTGGAAGTTCAAACATCCCCTGGCCATGACGAAGAAGAAAACTTATAGCATTCGCACTGCAAAAATGGGAAAGATTGGACTATTCTCGAAAGAAATTCTCTACGCTATGTTCCTATCTAACATTGTCTCTCTGCTCATCGGCACTGGTATAGGGTCAGTAAAAAATTAGTCTAAATTCGATTAAAACAAAAATCTATTCGTTTCATGGAACCAAATAAGTCGGATTTTTTACACAATAATCCATTAAAAGTCACAGCAAAGTCCTCCAATCTTTCTGATTAAAAAAAGTATTGTAATACAAAAAAAAATTGGACTTCTAAATTTTGGAAATAGACGTGTCCTAGATTCCAAAAAACACATTCACTCATTTCTGTCTGTCTGTATCGTCCGAAAGCGTAATAATTTTTTTTAAAGAAACTGCAGACTGCACTAAAATTAATTGTGTATCTTCTGTGAATTAAACGTAGTTTTGGTATTGAAATTGAAAACAAATCACCCATCGCTTTCAGTACTTTACATTGAATGCAAAAAATGAAATGAAAAAAAAGAGATTTTCACATTGCAGATAAAGTACCAAAAGTCATTGGTGTTTTTGTTTTCAATACCAAAACTATATTTTATTATTATGATACTTTTCTTTGAAATTTTCATGTCAAAGGACAAAATATCTGTGATTGCTCCAGTCTTCCGTAAATCATCAGCTAAATGTTTCTCTTTAAATAGAGTTTAAGGATGTTTGGTAAAATCATAAAAGCGTTGGTAATTTATGTCAATTTGAGTCTTTTAAAAAGTAAACATCGCTCTCGTACAAAAACGTACTTACGATTCGAGTATTCTAAACATTAATTTTCTAATAATTTAAAAAAAAAACAAAATTTTCAAAAACTAAAATCCTTTTGCCCCTTTTTCACCTAAGGAATTGCAATGTGATAAAGTTTTAAATAAATAAAACTGTCGTATTGACAGCCGACAGCCGAAGTTTGAAAAAACAAACTCCTTTAATCATCGACGTAAATTAATAATTGTCATTTTTGTTTTTTTACAGAATCTGGCTGAACAGGCGAGGCATGATAATGCCGCGTGTAACTATCGAGTGAACGCGAGCACCATTGATCCACACACAAAAAAGCAAACAAAAAAAAGCAACAACAACAACAACAACAACAATATGAATAATTTGCGAGCTGGCAAGAAAGACTGATGCTGGACGGCGCTCGAGCCTAATCAGTAGTCACCTCTGCACACCCCTATTTTAATCCTCAAAGCTATTGTATACTGTGTACTTCTGAAAATAACGCGATTGGTTTAAGCTGTGACGCATTATATAACGCTAAGGGATGAGAAGATGATTTTTAAAATCAGGGAAGAAAGAAAATAAGGCAGTAATAACATCACTATGATCTTGCGAAGTGAGCGTCGACGGATCGAAAAATTTAAGGAGAGAGATGATGATGATGATGATGATGATGATGATGATGATTTTGATGATGATGACGATGTCCATTTTATACTGTTTCTAATGCGTTTCTATCCGCGATAGTATGTAGACATAGCTTTCATAGTATTTATGTATAACTCTTACGAATTACTGAGAGGAAGGGAGAGAACGAAGATGGAAAGATATACGTTGAACCAGAGTCGGTAATTCTAGAACTTGTCTAGAATTCGCAGGACAATCTCAGCGAGCAATGAAGCAGAGTTCATTAATTTTTTCTTTTTTTTTTTAAGCTTCTCTTGCTTCCTTTCTCAGCAAGATCTGTCGCACTTTATCGTTTATCGTAAGACAATATTACGAGACGTGGGAGGAGTGAGATATATGTATATATATATACATATATATATATATATATTTTTTTTTTTTGTTTTTCGATTGTTCCATCGCATTTTTGCCATACAATTTTCGCGTCTCTGTTGCGTGAATTTCCAATGCGTGTGTCATGATGGACGACGAAGGAGAGAGTCGTTTTACCAAATGGCAATCGTCAATTGTTTCTTTCTGTGAGGTTTCTGGTTTCAATATATTATCTTTGAAACGCTATTGCAAGTCTCTCGCTCTGTGGCATATCGACATTTACTACAACACAAAAACTTTTTTTTTTTTTTCTTTTTTAAATGATAAGTCAATCGAAATAAACGCACCTATCGATTTTCGATTCGTTGCCAAGAAAATATTAAGGCGTGTGAGTAGAGTTAATTGAATTCTCCGAGGAACGTACGGCAGATTTCTTTCGATACTTTCTACGTTCCTCTGCGAATATTCTAGGAAACGTTTTTTTGGAAAACAGAATCAGAGGAGCGGCTTTGTACTCAAAACAACGACCATATCCTTGGGGAAAGAAAAAAAAATAATAAAATAAAAGAAAAAGGAAAAAAAAATGACGACAAATACAGTTAGTCGAAGATCTTCTCTTTTGCAAAATTATTATTACAATAATTATTAAGCTAATTACTCTCATGTACCTTCTCGCATAATCAATTATTTAGTTAATCTCTTAAACATAACGGAATATTGTATTTTCACGAAGACGTTTGGTAAAAAAAACAAGAAATATGTACACATGTGGACACACGTATACACAAAGAAAACAACGGCAACAACAACAAAGTTAATACATTATTGGATAATGTATAAATTATCTTTAGTTCTTCCGTTAGCGATTTACGGTGTTATACGGTATATCTCTAAATTTTGAATTCTCTTAATTACCACAAAATGCACTGAATTGTAAACGTTTTGATTTGTAACTTTGTGTACGAGATATTAGTATACAATATGTTTCACGGTTTATTATTAATATAAAATAAAGCATTTTGTAAATTTATAGATTTTGTTCGATCATTCAATAAATAACGTTCAATTAATAAATCCTATGGACCTTTAATTTCTGTATTATTCATTTATTGTCATCTATATATATTTGTTCTATTAAGGATAATAAAAATTAAAGAATCAAATCTTTAAAAAATCATTTAACAAATTCTACTATTATTTAAATAAATTGAATTTCTTCCTCAATTAATTTATTAATATTACCTTATTTCGGATTTTTGTTCCTTCTCGAATCAAATTTTTTTTACGTTATAAATTTGTATTTGGAATTTAAAATTATTTTAAACAATAAATTTAATCATTTAAATGTTATAGGAATACGAAATAATTTTTTAAAGAATTAATTTTATATATTAATTTTATAGCTTTATTCCCATATATTTTCGTAATTTCTAGACTTTTTAAACTTCTAACATTTTTTTTTTTTCAATTTCTTTACTATTATCAATTACTTAAAGAATTTTTGGATGAACAAATAATAGTAATTTTGAATCCTCTCATACAATCCCTCTAGGAGCCCCAACTATTTTAATTACTATAATCACGCTAATTCGTTAATTCTATTTTAAATCCTATTTCAATGAAGCTACAATTTTTATTAATATTCACGACTTACAATGGAGTTCAAAAATTCTCTCCAGATTAATTAATTAGTCTGCAAAATGGACTTTTAAATTATTTGATAAACAAACATAATAATGTAATTACATTATTACGTAATTAATAATAATAATAATAAATCTGAAATAATAAAACCTGCACTAGGAATGGAAAAGAATTTTTGTAAAATAGAGAATACCGAAGATCTGTACTTAAAAAATTATTAAAAAAAAAATCAAAGAAACCGCGTAAATTAACGCATCCGGAAGGACCACCACGGCCATTTTGTAGTCTCTAACAAAACTTGACTACGTTGGTACTTCCGGTACACACGATTCCGCTGGCACACGAGCCATGCGTACACAACTCGTTTCCTTTGGTTATACAAAAAGTCCGGCGAGCTGAGTGTTAAAAAAGTAATAAACAAAGTGCCAACAATCAGTGAACTGTGAAGTTAAAAAGCCTTCAAAATGGTAAGAACACATTTCACAACCAACGTAAACAAACACGAACGTTTTATCGTTGTTGTTGTTTTCGATCGATACGACAAACTGTGTGGCTCATCTAGCCTATAACAATACGCATGGTCACAAAATTTCGGCGTCGACGCACGTGATTCGATAAATAAAAAAAAAAAAAAAAAAAATCGTAACATTTTTGCGATATTCGAATGGACAATTCGATGAATTCCTTTTTTTTTTCCTTTTTACAGGCTAAGCTTTTCGTGCTTTACGAGCATGCCTCCGGTTATGCGGTGTTTTCTGTTCGAGAATTCGAAGAGGTTGGAATGCTGCTTCCTCAGGTCGAAGCGTCGGTCACGGATTTATCGAGATTCAACGGCGTCGTGAAGCTGGTCGGCTTCTCACCTTTCAAAACTGCTCTCGCCGCTCTCGAGAGCATTAACAGCATTTCCGAGGGCATCGTACCCGAAGATCTCAAATTATTTCTAGATTCCACGATTCCCAAAGCTGGAAAGAAGGAGAAAGTCGTTTTGGGTGTAGCCGATCCAAAAATCGGCGCTAGCATCACCGAAGCGCTGGACATTAAGTGCGATCACACCGGCGCCGTTCCTGAAATAATCAGGGGAATCAGATTTCACTTTCATAATTTGGTCAAAGGCCTGACGGCCAAGAGCTCCGGCGTGGCCCAGCTGGGTCTCGGCCACAGCTACTCCAGGGCTAAAGTAAAGTTCAATGTTAATCGCGTCGATAACATGATTATTCAGAGCATCGCACTTTTGGATCAACTTGACAAGGATGTCAACACTTTCAGCATGCGTATACGGTACCTTTTTTTTTTAGTAATTTTAAAAATTTTCTTTTAGAAATTTTCGTAAATTTAGGCATTCCTTGAAAAGTTCTGGAATTTTCTTTAGTTTTTATATTTTGTTCTGGATTTTTTTTTTTTTAACAGCAATATTTGAATGTTCCTCTTTTGGGCATAAAATTGTCAAAATGTTTGATCTTTTTCTACTTTCGAAAAATTCGCGAATTATTATAAGAATGCAAATTTTTTTCTGAAAATATTTCATCCTTTTTCCTATTCAAAGAATCTTGTATTATTAATGTCGTTCCATCATTTTTTTGTCGCAAAATAATCAAGTCTTTTTCAAGATGATTAACATTTGACAAAATCATGAATTATCAAAGTCAGTCAAAATCGTTATTTTGTCATAATGTTCAACCCTTTTCCACTTTGAAAAAATGTCGAATTACAGGGGAAAAAAGTGATCTTTTTTTTTTTCAAGATAATCCATTTTAACTTTTGAAAAACTTTGTATTATTAAAGTCCTTTAATCTTTTTTTTTTTCCAAATTTTTAAGCCTTTTCCATTCTCAAAATATCTGGAATTTTTACAGGAAGAAATATGAACATTTTTTTCAAAATATTCAATCCAATAAATAAAAGTTTTTTTATATTTAAAAAAAAAATGGATTTTTTTTAGAAAACTGAAAAAATAGAAGCAAATGTCAGCATAGAAGCAATGTACAGGATTTTTGAGATTCTTTTCAGATTTTTCAGGTCTGCCTAATAATATTTTCATTTAAAAAATCGTAATTAATAAAAAAAAAAAAAAAACTTGAAACTTTCTGAATGTTTTTAATTACATTTAAAGATTATCCATGAAATTTTATAAGCTCACTTCAATAGTCATGTATTTATGTGATATCCATTTGCAAGTTTAAAAAAAGCTTTAAACTTAAAAAAATAAAATAAAATATGGCTGCAAATTTCAAATTAATCTACTAAAAAGTTGTTATGTTTATGATTTCTAAAAAAAAGTTCGATTTTTATGGGTTCATATCGTTTCATAATTTTCTAATTATTTGTTAACATTTCAGTACGTTATTAATTGCATTTTTCTTAAAATTTTCAGCGAGTGGTACAGTTATCATTTCCCAGAGCTCGTGAAGATCGTTCCCGAGAATTACACGTACGCGAAGGTGGCACAACTGATAAAGAATCGAAAGGAGCTCACAGCGGAGAAGCTTGAGGCCTTGGAAGAATTAGTGATGGACAGTGCAAAGGCTCAGGCGATAATCGACGCATCCAAATCATCGATGGGAATGGACATAAGTCCCGTCGATCTTTTGAACATAGAAATGTTCGCAGGACGAGTGATAGCCCTTGCCGATTACAGGAAACGTTTGGCGGAATATTTGCGCGCAAAAATGGCCGGTGTGGCGCCGAACTTGGCGACACTGATCGGCGATCAAGTGGGTGCGAGACTGATAGCTCACGCTGGATCCTTGACGAATCTCGCTAAATATCCAGCCTCAACGGTACAGATTTTGGGAGCGGAAAAAGCGTTATTCAGAGCGCTTAAGACCAAAGGAAACACGCCTAAATATGGGCTACTCTTCCACTCGACGTTTATTGGTCGCGCGGGCACGAAAAACAAGGGTACGTTAATTTAGAGGTCGAAGGAACGAATATTAAAGTTTTGAGGATTAATTAGGATTCTTAGGATTAACAACGTTCATCTCATTTTAATTATCCCAAAAAAAAAAGTAAAATACTTGAGTATTTTACAATTTTTCATGTCAACAAAACGTCCTCAAATTTCTTCAGGATATTGGTCTAGTTGAAGAAAGAACGTACGAATTTTTTCTGATTTTTTTATTGCATACTCCAGCCATTGAAAATCGCTGAAAATAATCATTCTTTATTTTTTAACGCCAATACTACGGCTCGTAAAAAAAAATAATAGCATCAAATTTTCGATTTTCAGCGTACTTTCCAACATCATTTTTTGTAAGATTCTCCGATTTCATTTTATGCTATTTTTCAATTAAATAAAAAGTTGCCACTTTTTTTCTCGCCCAAACGGCATTTCCGATTTAGTTGAAATTTTCTTCGTTAAAATTCCTAGAATATTAGAAAAAAAATGCCGAGGTGAGCGGAAATTTCGCTCCAGAGTTCCAGTGTGTTTTGCCCCATATTATTTCCATGCTGGTTTTACCACGCTGATTCCCTTACAAATGCATTTTCTGTCGCCATTACCTTACGCCCCTTTCTCACATTAATTTTTGCTTACAGGTCGAATATCGAGATACCTGGCAAATAAATGTTCGATCGCCTCGAGAATCGACTGTTTCACGGACGTACCATCGACCGTGTTCGGCGAGAAATTGCGTCAGCAAGTCGAGGATCGTCTGAAATTTTACGAGACCGGCGACGTACCGAAGAAAAATATCGACGTTATGAACGAGGCGATCGAGGAAGCGTCTCACGCGATTGCCGCCGCGGACGCTGTAAACGACAACGAGGAAGAATCGCCGAAGAAAAAGAAGAAAAAGGACAAGAAGCGTAAGAGCGAGTCTCTGCAGAATGGCCAAACGAACGGCGACAGCGAAGCAACACCGACGAACGGTGCTAAGATCGAGGCCGAAGACAACGGCGAGGTCACGGAAGAACCGAAAAAGAAGAAAAAGAAGAAGTCCAAGAGTCTCAGTGCGGCGGAATAAAAGCGGTGCGGACATTGGAAGCATTCATATTGAATGCAAAATGGTATTTAGCTGTCGCGTTTATTCAATCTTCTCCCTTTTTTATACATATATATATATATATACACAGATGAATATAATATGTTCGCGGTTTGTAAATAAGAACCATGAAAATATGAATAATTCAGCATAGCATTCGAGATTTCAGGCAAGTAATTAGACCGGCGAAAACGTTCTGCAGTACCAGAGGCATTTTTTTTTTTTTTTTAATAAAAATTCCGCACTTAATATTTTTTTTTTATGTAGCATCTTGACTATGTTCACTTCGACATTGCTTAAATCGTAATGATTTCACTTTTGACACACACACACGCGCGCAATAGTTTAACGTAATTTCGATAGTTGTGATGAATTTGTACGACAAGAATATTAAACTTCCGAAGAAACATGCTGAACCGGTCGCAAATTGATTTTTTCGTGCCTCATTCTTTGAATAAATGTATACGTGCGCATCGGATACTGTTGAAACTCTCGTTTATTTTTTGATGGTTTTGTATGTTGGAAAGGGTCTGAGGTTTGTACACTTTCGCGATTCCAATCGAAATCACATTGTCGCTTTCCAGGGAGGCAACTGTTCAAGTATAATAAAATATATACAAAGTAATTTAATCGTTCGTTGATGATTTCTCCTCACAATCCTTTTTTTGCAATATGTGGAGCGTTCCGACTGGTTTCGATCTGGGTCTGATTCTTGAATCTTCCGATTGGGACCGCAATTTTTCATATGATTGACATAACTCTAAAAAGCATTAATTTGAAAAAAAAAAAAGAAACAAAAAGATAATTTTTTACACATTTTTTATTATCTACAATTTTTTTAAACTAATGAACGAATTTTTTCATTTTATCATTTTTAAAAATTGAGAAAGTTCTGAAAATCTTTTTTTGTGTTTATCTATCGATAATTCTGAAAAAAAAAAATAAAAAAAATAAAAAATAGTGTCAAAAATGTAGCGTACTTTTATTCCTACACATACCGAGTCCCAAAGAAATGAGAAGAGAAACTGAATTATTGCACGAAATATTCTCTAAAGCGGGATATGTGATTAGGATAAATAAGCTTATTTTTAAATACCAGCACCAATGAGCATTTAATGAAGATAAAATTATGTAGACTGCAACATATCTATAAATACTCGAATTAATCGTATAATTTTCTTGATTATAATATAAATAAAATTCTTCTTTTTTTTTTTTCATTTTTAAATCAGCAGTACGAAGATCCGGATCATTGGCTACATTTGTGTGTACAATTCTTTTTTTTTTTTTTCGTTCAAAAGACGCCAATGATTACCACAAGTTGATGCGTGTTAGCATCTCTCATTCGCCGTCGTCGAATGTCCAACATTTATTATATATACATTAGTCAGAAATTTCAGCTTTCACAATGATTCTTCTTTTTTTTTTTTAGTTTTTCCTTTTTCAATTTCAGAAAACAGCACGAGAAATATTTTCGAAATTTACGAATCCTGTCCGATTTACACACACACACATACACACACATTTTGCCGAAAACTTGGTTTGGAATGCTGTCCAATATTCATACGCATGATTATCGTGGTTTTTTTTTTTTCATTTTTCTTCGTTTTACAATAACAATACGACCCGAAATGGGTAACATGGTAGACTTTCTGAGCGTGGCAAAAGAGTTACAATCAAAAGAGAGTTTACCAGACGGGGCAGCCCCCGTCGATCCTTCGCAAGGAATTATATAAAGACGTTGAACACACTTCATTCACACAAAATGATTCATACTTTGCATTCGCACATGATGATTTCTAGCAACTTGAAATTTCGATCTCTGATGTTGCATCAATCTCGATTCTACTTGTTTTTTTTTCTTCGTGCCCTTGTTTTTTTTTTTTTTTCTTTACATGTTCACCAATTTATATTTACAGCGCAATATTTATTCTTTAGAGAACAGAGACCCTCGTTACGCACACGTCATTCTCACTGCAAAAAAAGAAAGAAAAAAAAAAACATATCACTCTTTGAATAAATGCGCAATAGACGGAGAAGAGATACGAAGGATAATACAGATTTAAAGAAGCGTCACCAAAAGAGAACATATCGAAAAATCAGTCTCTGGCAGAGGCTTCGAGCGTTTCGCGAGACCGCAGCCTCGCCGAAGGAAATGATAAATCGCGATATACCGAAAAAAAAAAAGAAAAAAAAAAAAAAAAGATTACTCAGAACTTTTAGCTACGATTCAATAATTCTCATTGAGCGGATATTGCAGCTCGCATGTTTCGCATATATATATATATACGATTCAAGACGATTCCGTACGAGTCAAGGGTATTTTTTTTGTTTTTTTTCGATCATCTTTCATAACTTCCAATGAAAAAATGGACTCACGACTGATTTGTCACGATTCTGAAAAAAGGTGGAAGCGAAGATAAAGTACATTTTTGCGAGAATCCTCTTAAACGGGACATCTGAATAAAGCTAAAGCCCTTCGATTGGCCAGATTAAAGATAATTCAAACGTGTACATAATTATTAGTTGTGTTTGTGTACAAACACCGGGTAAAAATTACTTATACATTGGAAACAATAACAATCGGATATGTTTCAATCTCGTCCATCAACCGTGTCTTCTCTCTCTCTCTCTCTCGAAAAAAAAAAAATATATTTAATTAATATATCACACGAATTTATCGTCGTCGTGAGTCTGGAATGCTTGACTCTTATCATCTTCCTACGACTGCATTTTCTTCTTTACTTTTTACATTCCCGAAAAGTGACTCTTTCGCTGCTTTTTCCCTGTTTTTTTTTTTTTTTTTTTTTTTTTTTTGGGAATTCAGATTCCAATAACAAGATATAAAGAAGAAATTAGGTTTCTCATTGATTATACCGGTGTAAAACTACTTCTTGTTACTTATCAATGCTATATTCTTCAGCTGCTCTTTGAATGTGTTGTAGATAGAAGAAAAGGGGCTTTAAGAAACACGCGCTACATTCCATTCGAGACTTGTACACTCGACCGAAGGATAAATCGCAGGCTCAGCAGAGATTTATAAGAAAGTTGGAGCGTTTTACAATAGACAAATCAGTACTTAATATTTCTCATTGTTTTTGCAAAGTTTTATGGATTAATTGACGGCAGTGAAGGGTAATTTGCGGTACGTAATCCAGAGAAAGATTCATAATGATGGATTTAAAAAAGTTAAGACAGATTAATAGCAATTTCCAAAGAAATTATCTATCTTTTTTTTCGTTTCACGAATGACGCATAATTTTTTAAACCGATTTTAATGAGGCTCTCTTTCTTACAAAGTGCTTCATGAATCGGTTATTCAGATATTCGATAGAATAAAATAGAATAAAATTTTTTAAAAAGCCTAATTTTTAAACAATTAAAATGATCAAATCTACGTGATTAGATTTTTGCAAATAAATGCCAAACAATCTTTCAACGGATTAATAAGTTACACGCTGCAAAAACAAGCCTCCACTATTCGTTATTTAGCCTAAATCTTTGCGAAAACGATACACGAAAACGCAGCACCGATTTGACTAGTTAAAAAAGAGCGACTTTCCTTAATCGTGGAGATGCTTTATTGCTTTCGCCCACCGCGACAATTCGAAACAAAATGTGTTTCATAGAAAAGTTTCGTCAACAAACTCACAGCAAAGTCATTGTTTTTTTTCTCCATTCTCTTTAAAATCGAAAAAAAAAAAAAAATTAATTAATCACTAATGAAACCTGCCTTCGTCTTAGAAACTACGATAATAATATAACTAACTGTGACAACCTAGTAGTTAGTACTTAATGGCTAATAATTATCTTTGTAATTAAGTGGTTGCTTCAACATTGATCTCGAAGGATATGCAACTTCTTTCGCGTCTCGCCGAAAAATAATAATAATAAATGTAATTAATAATCGTTAGCGTCTCCACGAAATTCATTTCTGTTTTTTTTTTCCTTTCTTTTCTCTGTCTCTCTCTCTCTCTCTTCTTTTACAAAAGTCTGTATATCGTTTGACTAATTGTAGGATTAGATTGGGCGTAAACTTTACTAACAAGGCGACCTGAATCGCCCGCTCCGCTCCCTCAGCGCAAAACAATTTACACATTATTATTATTATTATTAATTTTTTTTTCTTTTTTTTTTTTAAGTTCGTTGCTATACAACCGACGACAGCTTTTACATCTGTTGTGTTTCGAACAATTTTTCCGCGTATAAAAACCAATCATCCTTTCAGGGCACTCGTTCGTATTTATTGCGCTATCTTTGTGTGCTTTTGTGCCGCGACAGTCGATTTCTCCCTACAATATCTAAAACTTTTTGTTTCTGTTTTACGTTTTTTTTTTTTCTTTTTTTTTCCGTTTGTTTCTTAATCATCCCTGAATTCCGCCTACGTAGCTTATTTAACTGTATCAGTACACACCTTCGTGGGCATTTTTCTTCATTTTTTTCACTTTTTTTTTTTCTTCTTCTTTTTACATAAATATGTATGCAAATTTATGCATTTGTTATCGTGCATAATTTAATTCGTGTTAGGGAAGCACGTATTGTCAACATTGTATACTTCTTTTTTTTTTTTTCTTTTTCTTTTTTGTCTTCGCAACCGTCGACGATATTTAGTAAAATGGTGTGTTCGGCGTATAGAGCCGCTAGTTAGTATTATGGATCTCTACCTCATTGGGTGCACCAACGCTTCTGGAGAACGCCGTGCATTGTCTCATTGAAACGCGGGGAAGTATGTCGGACTTGTTGGTGGCGGTGATTGCATCATCGGTGCAGCAAATTTCATTCCACTACCACCTGTAACAAGTTCCTCTATGATAGAAGATCAGGCAAAAAATGAGTTAGAAACGAAATAAAATTATAACGAAAGAACAAAAATACAAAAAAATAGAAAAAAATGTAGTGGTTTCTGGGCCACTTTTTTTCTAATTATATATATATTTTTTTAATTTCCACATTTTTATATAGGATTTGTATCGATTTTTGTCTCCCACCTGAGTAAACGCTGGAAAAGACTGGAATTAAAACTCTGTTAAAATACGATATTTGGAACACGCTATCAAATTCAAATATATTTTTTTCTCTTTAAAATTCGATAAAGAACTTCGCATATTTTTTTTGCTTTGCCCTCATGCCTTGGCAGAATGTTATTTTGAATATTTCCTAGCGTTTACACAGGTGGTAGAAAAAATGCAAATTGTATTATATTTTTTTTTTTCATAAACGTAGCTTTTTCTTTCTGTATTTACTAATAATTTTTTTTAGGTGTTTATCGAGGAAAAAAAAGCTCCGAAATGAATCAACTCACAGTTGATGCATAAATACTTCCTATATGAGACAAAATTCGTTTCATATAGGAAGTCGACCACCCCAATTTCTCATGTCAACAAAAGTTGAAGAAAAAAACGTAGGCATTTTTTCCGATTTTTTATTGCATGTTCCAGCTTTTAAAAATTTCTGTAAATAACCTTTTTCATCTTTTTAGAATAAAAATTCTAAAAAGTATCATTTTATGCTATTTTTCAATTAAATAAAATGAAATCGGAGAATTTTACAAAAAATGTTGTTGGAAAGTTCTGAAGAAATGTGAGGACGTTTTGTTGACATGAAAAATTAGGGTGGCCGACTTGACGTGTTTTGCCCCATATATTAAATTTCACATAGTAAATTACTGAAAATAGTAATGAGTCGAAAAAAAAAAAAAAAAACAAAAGAGAACAAAAATTACCGAGAGGTCTGGCTTGATGCTGCGGACTATTGCTGGCCAATTGATTCATAGTCGGCGCCGGTCCCGATTGTTTTGCTTTACTACCCATGAGATTATCGAGATCAATATTCAAACCAGCGCCAGCCCACGTCGAGCCAACTGGCGTAGCGGTCATTTCGATCGACGAGCCGATCGCAGCGTTAACAGGCACGGGCGAGAGAAAGTTGCTCGCCGAATCTGGAAATACATTCCATTTACCAGAGAGCGATTAAAAAAAAAAGAAAAAAAAGAAAAAAAAATGACGTTCAGCGGCGTACGGACAGGTGCATTAACGTCCGCCGCCCCTTTACAGAATAAGTGGAACGTGTGAAAAAAAAGTGCAAACCTGTTGCGAATACGCCACTTGCGTCCAATGCAGACGTAAGACTATTGGTGTTGAATATGTTGACGTTGTTCTTCGAGCTACCAACACCGCCACCGATTTGCGAGTTAAAACCGTCGAAATCGGATAATAAATCGGTGCCCATAGAAGCTGTAGATGAAAGTTTATTTACTTTTTTTTTTTTTTTTTTCAGAAATTAACGCTGATGCAGATAAATCATGCTTCAATTATTTCTGTCGTTTAAAAATATTGAGTGAGAGCCGTGATTGCTGTAGAACTTAATTTTCCTAGCGTCGGATTTTGCGGCTTTTTGACTAACTTAAGCCGTAGATTTTAGTGTGTGTGCGTTAATTAAAAGCATCTTAAATTAGTTCTTCAATTCATGGCATTTCGGCCAAAGTTTGTAATGTCTCTTCAGATATTTATGACTGTATAAATAATTATTTTTCAACCCTTTTTAATAACTTTCTCAAATACATTTCTCAAAAACAATTTCTCTTTTTTTTCAGAACTATGTAAAAAAAAAAACATCGCAAGAAAAATATAAGGTAAAAAAAATTGCATTTCTCACCGACTTTGAATGCAATAGTAATCGTACTTTTATTTCTGGAGTAAAGAACTGAACAAAATAATAGGATTGACTTTTTTTTCACCGAATGTGATACCTTTAATATTACTTAATATTTAAATTAAAAAATATTTACTTAAAAAAAGAAAAAAAATTAAACATCCGTTTTTATTGATTGCTTAAAAAATCAATTTCTATACAATCTATATATTTCTGTGAATTTTACACACATGTAAATTTTATGAAATTTTAAATGTCATATCGGGGTTTTTTTGAACATTATCTCAGAGAAAAAAAATTAAAATGTAAATACTGTTGCATTTAAAAGTTAATTAAAAAATGTAAATACTTAACCTTGTATTTATGGTCTTTTTTCTTCCAAAATATGAGTAATTTTATTTATTTAATTTTCTACATTTAGGAATAAAAAAAATTTGACAAAAAAATGTACTGCCAATTAAGATCTGATTAATTATGGGAAATATCTGAGAGAGTCCGAAAAAAAGTGGTTGATTTGAAAGAGAATGTCCCGTATATGAAATACGTATCTGAATATGGTCATAAAAATTTGGCCGATACGATTTGAATCGAAGAACGAGGTGTTTTTTTAATCGCTGGAGTATTTCAACTGGTCGTCAAAGTCGAAGCTCAGAAATTTAATCATTCTTCCTTGGGCAATTAAATAGTAGCCATTAAAAAAAACGTCGTAAATTTCCGACAATACAATGGTCATGTAAAATATATTCGTACCTGCATTGTTATTAGCATTGTTTCTCGAGACGTTCTGGTTGCTCGATTCACGAGATTGCATAGAATTGAGCAAATTGGTGCCGATCGAGAGATTCGTAGACAACAAATCAGCGTCCGAAGTCCCCGATTGAGCCGTATTTATAAGCGACGACGTACTATTCGGATTATTGGCTAATGGATTACCGATATTAGGGATCGTCGCTCCCATCAATGAAATTTGTGGCTGCGTTGACGCGGCTGGCCAATTTTCATTAGTTATCTTAGCGCTGGAATTGAAGGCCGACGTAAAATCGGCAAATTCGTCGCTGTTATCCTGCAGTTTTGTGGCATTAGCGCCAATCGTAGTGGTCGTGGAACCGCCAAAGGCACCGCTAAAATCACCAAAGTTCGCATTTGTATTTTGTCCCTGTATCGGAACGTACGCGTTGTCTCTTGGATTAAAATCGTCGTCATCCTCGACCGTCGCCCTCGTCTCGCTGTTCTCGTTTTGCGAATCAAATATATCGTTGAGAATGTCGTCCTTGTTCTTTGTTTGTTTCACGGGCGACGGGGTTGAATTATTCTGCGGGCTCGACTGATTTTTCTGCGAAAAATAAAGAAGATACGTTGGGGCGTGTCATGACGATGAAAAATTGGGAAAATCCTTCTTTGCAAAACAATCCACTGTATGATTAATTAGGCTAATTGACCTCAGTCACGATATCTGCTCCCATGAGGAATTCTTGTAGCGACTCTGTTTTCAACTTTCAGAGCCGTAGCAAAAATTATGTATGGGCGTAATATCGCACTACTTTTGTAGATTTATTCGAACATACTTTCTCGACGTTTTTACGTTTCGGGAATAATTATGCAGAGCTCAATGAGTTTATTTGGTGGATAATTTTTGAAATTTATGTAAATTTGAAGTAATTATTAATTTCAATATTTGCCTTTTTCTCTTGTTTTTTTTTTCTTGTGTAATTCGGAGGACTCTTTTGCCATTGAAATTCATTGTTTTAAGTTTCATGACCCACCCATCGAAAAATCAATAAACTCATAAAAGAAAATTTTGCGAATTTACGATAATGTGGCGTAAATCTTAATTGAACTGTTGATTTATTTTCCTCTTTAAAAAAAAAAAATAATTCGTCCGATTCTATAATTGTAATACACCGCTATTAAGGTCACGTCCTGCCCATTTTTAACTCAATAAATAAATTGAATTTATAAATTTACGATAATTCGGAGTAATTTCCAATTAAAGTTGTTTGATTTTTTTCCTCTTATTTCAGCACAATGCGTTTTCTGTATCATATAAAATGCAGCGTTATAAATTGCATTCACAGTGAAAAAGAAATATACAAAATATATGAATTAAAATTGGCTAATAAAAAGGCATAATTATTGCATTGTTACTCACGCTAGGTTGATCCTTTCCGAAGCTCGCAGCCGCTCCCATATCTACTTTCTTGACCGGTCGTGCCGATCGCGAGGGCGACGTATTTCCATACATTCTCTGATGAATCTCGAACCTCCTAAATTTATCCAATGTATCGAGTTTGTCTTTGAATTCGCCTTTCTTTGGACTCGACGGATTATCGTTATCGGAATCTTCTCGCTCGCCGTCGTCGCTAAAATAGAAAAGCAAATTATTGAATGTCGTCATCGATATTTCGTGATATAATTGTATAAAAAGAAAAAAGTGAATGAACCTGTTGTTGGCATCTTCGAATCCGCCCCTTCCCCGACTTTCCCTTTCCCAATCGTTGTAACTCTCTATGTTCGGCTTATTCCATTTGGGATTGTCCGTCCATCGATCCCCGCCCCCAAAATTCATACCCATTGCCTCGCTCGACATACCCACGTACTTGTCCTTATTCTTTTTCGCCTTTTTTCTCTCGTCTCGGAGCTTGTCGTCGTCCTGTATGAAATCAATGAGCTCGCGCACTTTGTGCCTCACGTTGATACCTTGATCTTTGCCAAATTCATCGATGTACGTGTAATTCTCGAGGGATCGGAGATCGTAAATGTGCTCGCGTGACGATGTCACCACTCGCTCGGATCCGTTGCGCACCAGATAATTAAGGAGGAGTAACGACTGAAAGAAAAAGCAAATAAATGAATTTTCATTATCAGAGGCAGTATCAGTTGGAAGATCTCTTTCATTTAATCTACGCAAACACAGTTCTGGAAGACAAAATTGATTATTTTAAATGAAAAAAATTTGGATTGACTGTTATATTTAAAGAAATCGTTTTACAAGTACGAAATTTTGCTTTAAAATTAAATAATACTGGTTGTCTGATAATTTTAAGAATTTTCAGTTAAAATTCGTTGAAAAATTCGTCAACAGTGAAATCCACTGTTAAAAATATTTATTGTAAATACAAGTGAGATGTAAAATTACAATAATTTCTACTAGATCCCATAAAAATTAGGAGATGATATAAAATTTTTCTAATTTCATTAAACATGTACATTAAATTTAATATATCAGCTGATGAATGAAATTTCCAGTAATGTAAATTTGCAAACATTTTAAACAGCTCATAGCAAAAAAAAAAAAAAAAAGAGATCCGAGTATAACTATAGCCTGCTCCAAAAACCAGTATATCCAAGTAGCTTTAGTCTGATAATTACCTTGTACGTACGTCGCCAGTTTCGCTTGTTCTCTTGCAACATACGTTTCCACAACATGGACATAACATCAGGAAATTGTTCGTACGTGAATGTGGACTGTGCCAGTTCCTGCATCATGGCTCCTGATTTAAAAAAAAAAAAAGATATATCGACACTCCACAGACACAAAAAAAAAAAGCAAAGAACATATAGAAGCTTCTCGGACACAAAAAAAGAAGACTCTGAAGTTTCGGCAAACAAGCAAGACTTCTCCAATTGCCATGTGTCGGCATAATTGCTGTTACGCAATATTTTATAATTACCAGTAGGTCCCCACGCGTCGTCATTGGTGGCTTCTCTGACTTTGGCTTCGGTTTCCGTGTAGTTCATAACTACATTGGTCCTGATTAGAAAAAAAAAACCAAAAAAAAAAGAACAAAAAAAAAAAAGCCAAGATCATTTATATTTACAAAATCAGTGTATAAAAGCGATAAACCCGAAATATCAGGTTAGATTAAATAAAACGAAAAAAAAAAAAAAAAAAAAAAAAAAAAAGCCAATATTGAAGTTTGAAAAACTCACGCCTTGTCCATTAATTCCCGCACTTTCCACATATTCATCATAGCGTTAGTTTTAAAACGTAAAAACGGTATTACAGCGAATTATCGAATTGTAGAATGGTGATAAACAGGTACTGGCAGTAACCAGCTGTTTTTACAAAGGGCATTTGATTTATCTTCCGCAACTGCTGGATACGACGAACGTCATCAGAAGGTTGCCATGTTTTTCCACCTTCCACGTTTTGTCTCCTGTTGGCCCCCTAGAAGCCCCCACAAATCGTGTGTAACCGTGTTCAAAAAAAAAAAAAAATTACTCACTGGGGCTTTTCGACGTGAAAGTCGCGGTTTATATGTATATTTATCGTGTAGGTATAGGTAACTAAGTTCTGCCTAACATACACACCTTTCTTTATGATAGTATGTATATGTAATCTACGTGCGACGGAAGTCGGGTGAATGGTGTATGGGTTCTTCTCTCTCCCTCTTTCTCTCTCCCTCTTTCTCTCTCTATCTCTCTCTCCCTCTCTCTCTCTCTGTATTGAAATAATAAATATACCGTATATACTGTAACACGCACCGTTTAATCCCCCAAATCGTGTGTGTTGCCCTCGCACACGTTCACGGAATACTAAGCGGTAAAAGCGCGATAGCCGCAAACCGAGAGAACACACCAACCGCGAGAGACTCACGTACACAGCTATATATATATATATATATATATGACAATTTTTTTATATGTATATGTAGTACGATTATCACAGAGTATTACCAACCTGTGACAACTCTAGTTATAATACTTGAAACTCGAGACAGAGAGAGAGAGAGAGAGCGAAAGAGTGAGAGAGATAAGTTGTGATAAGACGAAAATAATCGAACAAGATTTTTGATAAGGCTGCTAAGAGGAGAAGAGTACACGTAATGTGCTATCGGAGCGAAGAGCCTTATATAGAGATAACGATCAGATAATTCCTAACATACTTTTATTAAGCTATGTATATATATATAGATATATTGTAGAATCGTTTTTATTAAAGAGAGTGTATATTCCGATCGCTACAGGTGCATACATGACTTTATGCAATGCTCTGTGTGTGCGTGCGCATGTGTGTCTCTTGCTGTGCATTTCGGGCGTGTGACAGATAAGTAACTTTGAGCATTGCTACGAATTGAAAGCAATTATTGCGACACATCTCTGTGGGAGGAGGAGACAATTGACGACTGTTGGACATGGTCCGTGTCATTTCGTCTCCTTGAGATAACACGATGAGCGATTGTATATTGAAAGCTTATATTTTAGTTGATAAATTGTATATATATATATATATATATATTTCTCTCTGAAGTGAGAGCGAATGTAACAGAAGTTTTTGGATTTTTTCTGCGGGAAAGCGTCTGGTAGTGCAATCTGGGGGAATTCGTGGGAGCGATATGTAAGCGGAGATGTGATTTTCTTTAATGGCAGATGATAACGAGAGGGTCGGAGGGTAAATCCTCGGGGTCTTTGCTCTGTTCATTGATGTAAATATGATATACACGAAGTTGAGGAGTGTAAATTCGTGTATATATCTTTTGTGCATAAATTTTAACCTGAATTTAAACCCTGATTTTAGAGTCACTTTAAATCGTATTAATTTTCAATTGTAATTATAAAATAAATTCAACTTTAAACTCGATTAAATGTAAATGCATCAATTTTCCGCATAACTTGAAATAAATTGTCAAGTCTGTAAAATATGACAATTTTTTATTTGGTTTTCTGAACCGAAATTCAATTTTATTTAAGTTTAAACTCAAATTTCATGTGATTAAGATTAAGATTACTGCATCATAATATCAAGGTCACGGAGATTCACGCTGAACTTCCCGAAATCCAATATGGCTTCCCGAAATAATGAAGGCCATCCTGTTTTGTGGGATACAAAAGATTCTCGAACTCATGCGTCGAAAAACAAAACGTGCATTACATTCTCTGAGGTCCACCAAATATTCCACGAGCTTCAGAGAGCGGTTTACACACAAAAAAAGTATTCAGAGTGCAGCTTTTGTACTTTATATACACTTTACATGGATTTTTGTTTGTGCAAACGGTTTTTTCGAGCTCTCGGAATATTCGGAGGACCTCCGAGAATGGACGTGCATGCTTTTTTTTTTTAAATGCTACATATAGGTGTGTTCAAACGACTTTTGTATCTTACAAAACAGTAGAGATGATGTTTACAGCTCAGGCGGCCATGTTGATTTTTGGGAAATTCCGAAAAATACATATTTCTTCATATATTTTTTACGTTTTCAACCGAAATTGGAGTTAATTCTTTTTCGAATAAAATACGAGAAGTGCTGAATGTAGAATTCTTGGACGCATTCAGTATTTCTCATTCTTTGCCCGAAAGATCAATTGTGGTGAAGAACAGCGCTTTACAGTTTTTGTTACCGACCGAGCAGAGGCACATCACGTTAAGGTGACGTGCCTCTGCTCGGTCGGTAACAAACCGAATTTCTAACGAGTTTTAAGGTGACGTGCTACTGCTCGGTCGGTAACAAAAATTGTAAAGCGTTCTAATTCAAATTTGATCTTCGGAACAAAAGATGAAAATCGTTCTAGTCTTTTATGCGAATAATTATCCGTGGTCTCTCGCACATACGGTGACTCAATCGGTATAGTATCACCTTAACAAATACTCGAGGCGAGGAACATGGAAAGATCAATAAACAGTAAAATATCACAATCAAGACATCTGATTTTTTTTGTCGTTTTATTTATTTTTTTATTTTTACCAACATACACAAACATCATTGTAAGATGTACGTGTTAGTGGTGGATAGATTAGAAGTTCAATCTATGAGGGTACTGGCTGCTTCGCAGGCCGAACATTGATGATAAATATGCAAAAAGCAATTTTTTGTCGCTGCTCTTTTTAATAGCAGCGACGAGTAGCTTGTCTACTGCCTTCTGATCGTTTTTCTTCTGTTCCGTTGGCTTGTACTGCTCTTTCTTTTTACCGAAGATGTCGCCTTCCTCCTTCTTCGCGCGCTTGTCGCGTTTCCTCTTGAAGTACAGGTCGTTGATGTGAACCGGAACTTTCACACCGGAAACATCGATCTTTGTCGATGTTGCGATTACATAGTTTTGGCTCACTCTTCGGAGCGGGCAGCCGTTGATTAGGAAAGGTCCTGGAATAATTAAGTAATGAGGAATTTTATAATTACAATTTCATAAAGCCAGACATTTATTTTTTCTTCAGTTAAACAATAAGCCTGTATTTTTTAGCGTTCATCTTTAACGTGAAATGTACATGGAAATTAAAAAAAGAAAAAAAAAATTTAATTATAAAAGTTACGTTTTTTCAAAATTAATTTTTCTTTTAATTCTACTGTTAACAATGCTTGGCCTCTGGCATAAAATCGAAAACAACAAATCGAAGTAGCACCGCTACGATGTTTTTATTTTCGGATCCGAGATTTTTCTTTGCTCGATATTTTACCAACAGTAAACAAACAAAATATGTTTCTTTTCTTTGAAGCATCCAGTAACTGAATAATTAATGTCTCAATTTGATAATAAGATATTCCGAGTACTAGATTATCGACATCTGTGCTTGTGAAAACTTTAAAAAACAGAAATAAATAAAAGAAAAAATTGAGAAAAACACAGAGAATAAATACGATCTTACCGTTAACCAAGAGAAGTCCACTGGCGAGCTTCGCCAGCAGAACAACGCGCTTGCCCTTGTGAGGCCCTGCGAGAAGGATGCATACTGTTCCCGGTGTGAGGGAAGGCCTGATGTACCGGCGATGATTCTGGAAGCACTTCTTCGCGTGGTGCACCGTCACTGGGTCTGATGTGGGGTACGTTGCACGCCTCTTCTTCAAACGTACGATACGAGTACCGCCGTTTTTGTCGCCGTTGATCTTCTTCTCAATGGTAACTGGCTTTTTGGGCTTGACCTAATCAGCGAATATTCGGCGTATAAAGCAACTTTCAAACACAGTCCGTGATGCGTGATTAAGGACATTCCATTAAAGTTATTTTGATTTATTGCAAGCTAAAAATTGGAAATATTACTAAAGAACGAATAAGGCATTTTTAAAATAATTTTTAATACATTATATCTAAAGTTGGTGTCTAAAAATATACCTCCAGTGAAATTTTGGCATGAAAATTTGTATTGTACTAGGAAAAAATAAAATTATCATTTGAAATGTTTTAGAAGATTTTACGATTTAAAATACTATTGAAAGAGATATCTTAGAGATATAGTGTCGAACATATTACCAAAGGGCTGCTATTAACGAATCCTGGGAAAAAAAATCTAGAAAAAAATCCTAAAGTAAAACCCCAGATAAAATCCTTGGAAGAAAAAAACAAAAAAAAAACCCTTAAAAGTAAAACCCCAAAAAAATCCTTGGGAGAAAGAGCACAAAAAAAAAGCTCAGAAAAAAGCCCTTGGAAGAAAAAAAAACAAAAATCCTGCAGATACCCTTGGAAGAAAAAACAAAATAAAAAAAACCCCAGAAATAAAACCTAGTCAGTTTGGAAAGTGGAGAAATTTTAGAACATTTTGAGTATCCTGAGATAAAAATCTAAAAAAAAAAAAAAAAAAAAAATCACTTTATGAACTTACGGTCTTCTCAGTCTTCTTCTCCAAAAACTTGTAAATCGCCTTCTTATGGAACATACGGGTTCTGCTGAACCTGTATACTCCATTGCCAAGGTCGTAATTCCTTCGTTTGACAATGGTCTTCTTGGCCGGTGTGCCAGCTGCGGCAACTGGCTTTACGGGTGCCTTATCCTTAGTGTCTGCCATCACGTTTATAGAACAATTTCCTCCGAATTGAGAAAATCTGCAGATAAAAATAAAAGTATTACAAAGCTTTTTATCACTTGATAAATCCACTTAGAGGCTATTTTACTTGTTTCACTCGAAACTAAGAGAAGAAATTTGGAAATATTTCCCGGCGAGGCTTTCCGATGATTTTCATACGTGCGCTTAAAAAATGTCGGTGCAGCGGCTTTAAGGTTATGTTTATTGACATTAAACAATGTGTAACAACCAGCATTCGCATAAACTCACGTGACTGAAAACGGGAACGTAAGTGTTTAGGAGACGAATATTGTTTAAAGAAAATTGCTAACTTGTATATTATATCAATAATCCCGCTGACGGTAAATCTCTGTGGGACACTGACACGCCTGTTTATATTTACGTATTTACGTAGATTTGCGTTGGAATGAAGAAAAAATATATGACAAGCCGTGTCGAAGAATATCTGGACTTTTTGTATTTACCGAAAATGATTATCGGTCACGCGAGAAGAAGGAGGATTTTATGGATAATATTCGGAGACACTTTTCAGAACGTTCACTTACCACGCATCAAAATGGCTAAAAGAGCCTCTCTCCGACGAGCGTACGGAAAAGTAAACGTAAGTCGCGTGTAGACTTTGACTTGCGGTGACATCTGTCACACCGCGTTAAGGTAATGTGCTACTGCTCGGTCGGTAACAAAAACTCTAACGCCTTCTCGACCACGATTGATCTTTCAACAAGGTGCTTGTCGCCGCTGTAAAAAAGAGCAGTGAGAAAAAATTGCTTTTCGTATATATAACATCTATGTTCGGTCTGCGAAGCAGACCCCATAGATTGAACTTCTAAAAAAAAAAAGAAATAAAAGATATAAAACGACAAAGAATCGCATATCTTGATTGTGATATTTTACTGTTTATTGATCTTTCCATGTTCCTCGCCTCTATTATTTATTAAAACTCGTTACAAGTAAAAAAAATGTGATCGATACGTTTTTAAGGTCACAATCCAAATTTTATCGATAGCCAAATTGATTTTGGTAAAAACAAAAAACAAAATGTCGAGTAACGGCTATGCGTTTATTTAGTGAATGTACTCAAATTTCGCAGACACGAGTGCGAGAGAGATAGTTGTTTTTTTTTCGAATCAATGCCATTTAAAAACGGTTGACATTTCGGATAAAAGGAAAGCTTCATCGGACGCGCTATTAAATTGTATATCCGCTAATACTTTGCTTTATCCCGAAATGCCTACACTCTCCGAATCGCATTCATTACAGAATTTCGTTACCGACTGAGTCGTTTCGGTATCTAATAAAAAAATACTCGGTCGATAACGAAAACGATAAAAGATAAGAAAATCGTCCTCCGTCTAACAATTATACAGGACGTCTTTCTCATATTTTACCTAAAAGATCAGCCATGGCGTAAAAATTCGGGATCGCAACATTAGTTTAATCTCTCTCGCGCGCGTTTAGGTTTCATATCAAACCGCCCTAGTGTTCATATTTGCTGGCTTACGCAACTGATGCGATAACAAAGGATGCGTAATAATCACGCAATTTAAGAGCATCTGGCGCAGGAGATGGAGGGGATGTGGCACACGCTTTCTCCAACGAGTTTTGGCGGGATCCGCGAGATCGAAAGCCGCGCATGGTCTCTATACATTAGTGTCTCTATATATATGCTTCTGTTCGCGCTTCGTCCTTCGCCAATACGCGCTCGTTCTTCTGTCGTGTTTAAGTTCCTTCCTGTCTCTCGTCCGTTACATGTTGCTTGTCTTTTGTTTCGAAAAGCAGCATTAACGATCATTTTATCCTGTAAACAAAGTACAAAGCGTGTTTCATCATCGTCTAATATACAAAATGGAATTGACAAATTCAAACGGTATCCTGAGAGAACTGAATAACGACAACAAATCGAATATTCCTGAGGGCATCGGCGTTGCCGAAGATTCCGGTTTCGCAAGTATCGCGGGTTCGGTTTTAGGTAAGTCGAGAAATCTCTAATATAAAATCCATGACATATCTCAATGACAAATAAAGGCGCAGCGATTGTTTTATTCGATGAAAAATGTCGTTTATACGTCAGATTATCGTGAAATTCTAGCCATTCTCAACGATCTAAATTATCAGTGATGTATACAGCGTTTTTCAAGCAATTACAGTTTCTCAAACCGTTCAACGATATTTTCAAATTGTTCGAAAATGTAAACACAGGTGAATATAGGGCCTTTTTTTTGTTTTCGTATTGATCAACTCAATTTTGCGTCGTCATGGAGGAAGCTTTGTTCACGTGAATTTAAAAAAAAAAAATTTCGATTAACAATGTTTTTTTCTTCTAAATTTTCATGTCCTGTATCCTTAAAATTGTCTGAAACATTGGTGCCACAGACTACCCTCAAAGAAAGGCTTTTATATAAATTATTCAGTAAAAATAAAAAATAAAAAAAAATCCAGGAATTTTAGTTCAATTTTAAGTTTATTATTATTATTATTATTATTATTATTATTATTACTATTAATAATAATAATTGATACCACAGACTACGCTCAAAGAAAGGCTTTTATATTGATTATTCAGTAAAAAAAATTTTTAATAATTTTTTTTTTAAATCCAGGAATTTCATTTCAATTTAAAATTATTATTATTATTATTATTGTTATTATTAATGTTTGATACCACAGACTACGCCCAAAGAAAGGCTTTTATATTGAAAAAAAAAAAAAGAAAAAAAAAAAAAAAAAAAAATCAGGAATTTTAGTTGAATTTTAAGTTTTTATTAAATTATTGAAAAAATTTTACAGAGGGTTCCTTCAAAGATGACGGCGAAGGTGCATCCATTGCTCAGGATGTCAAATTCCGAGTTATCGGTGATACATTGGATTTGGTACAAGACAGAGGAGTTAAACGCAAGTCTAAAGTCGTAGTCGACGAAGAAAAGAAGAAAGCCGACGAGAGATACAACAACGAGAAGCGCGAACAGACTTACAAGCGTTTGATGCATTTGCTGACGAAAAGTCAATTTTATTCAAAGTACATTGTTGAAAAGATCAATGGATCAGAGAAGCTTTCACCAAAAAAAAAAGGCGGCAAACCAAAACGCGCAACCAAAGACACGGAAAATGACGAGAATCTTCAACCTAGACATTCCAACAGAGCTCGAAAAGCAAATCAAAAGTATGACATGAAGGAATATGTGTCAACGGATGTAAGTTACAATGGCTTGTTAATCTGGGTTTTATTTAGTTAATAAAAATTAATTATTGGTCTTTTCATTCCTGTTTCTAATGCTAACTTCTAATGGATAAATTTATTTTTGGCATATTCTGGAGTAATTTATTTTCTTGATGAACTTTTTAGTAGAATAGTTTTTTTTTTTATACAAAATGGGTTTTGAAGTAGTAAATGTTGACTAGTTTTGGGATTTTTTTTTTTTTTTTTTTTTTTTTCATAAAAAAAAAATAAATCGGAATTATGTGTTGGATACAAAAATTTTTTAGCTGCTGCCCATCGTAAAGATGGACGACTTTATTTGCGAAAAGTTAAAAAAAAAATGCAAACATCTGTTCAAATTTTATTCAAATTCGCATTTTTCAAAAATATTGGAAAGTCGATTCCTAAAAATTTTTAGCAATAAAGGCCGAAAAAAAATAGAAGGAATCGTCGGGGCCTACTTCGAATCGGTTAACAAAAATGTTAATTTTGTAAAAAAGGTTTTTCAGAATTTGTTCACATTTTACAAATGTGTCGTTGAATATTTGTTTGTTTTTAAATTCTAGATAATGTGTAATTTTGTTTTAATATCAAGGGTTTTAGTATGATCCTTATTAACAGTGAAAAAAATGTTTTTGTCTGTTACCCAAACAATATGACCCCGTTGAATCGCGATTCTTCCTCCGAAAACTGAAAAATAATTGCATTTTATTTCAACATTAGACAGATAAATATATAAACTACAATTATTATCTCGAAAATATTTACTCCATCATAAATTGCTTTCTTTTTCCAACAGATGAAGAAAAAGCTAAACGACCAAAACAAAAAGATGAATTTGAGTCAGGACGAGATTGAAGCGGAACTCGGCGATCTGTCGGATACAGAGGACAAGAATAATTCCACTGCAGGCGGTGAGGCTGTCTTCTTAAATCCGAAGTATTTTGACGGCGAACTAAGAGACTATCAGAAAGAGGGTCTACAATGGTTGAAGGTTCTCTATGAAAACGGAGTAAATGGAATATTAGCGGATGAAATGGGTCTTGGTAAGACCATTCAAGTGATCGCGTTGTTCAGTCACTTGCTCGAGAAACGTCAGGACGGTCCGTACTTGGTAATCGCACCGCTCTCCACGATACCAAATTGGCTGATGGAGTTTGAAAAATTTGCCCCGAAATTGCCAGTCGTGTTGTTTCACGGAACAGCGACAGCTCGCGCCGCAGCTGTTAAGAAAATGAAGCGAAAACACGACATTGCAGATGGTTACAAGACTTATCCGATTATGCTTACGACCTTCGAAGTACCAATTTTGGAGAGACAATTAATGTCGAGTTTTAAGTGGAGATACATAGTGATAGACGAAGGGCATCGTATAAAAAATCACGAATGCCAATTACTTCAGTAAGTTAATATAATGGATTATTTATTATATATATTAAATGAAAAAAGCTTAATAACTATAGGAAGAAAAATCTTGCCGACATTTGACTATAAGCTAGAAAATTTTGATATTCAACAGTGTATTTTTTCCGAGTTTTTGCAGCTTTTTAAATTATTGCATTCGATGTGTCACTTTAAAAAAACATAAAAAAAAAGATGCCATAGAAAAAAGTAAAAAAAAAAAAAATGTGCATTTGAGGGTCTAATTCTACAAAAAATTACGAGCCAAATAGGAGAGGTCGAGGGTCAGACCCAGGCCGAAAAAGGGCGGATTGCCCCATATATTAGAGTGTTTAACAAACTTTTTGAAAATTCAACGAAATCTCGTTAAAAACGAATAAAAAATTTCGTAAATTCGATGCGTAAATTTAAAGTCTATGTACGATTTGCAGAGTTCTGAAGCGTTGCGAATCGATGAATCGTCTTTTACTTACGGGTACACCACTTCAGAACAATCTTGCGGAATTATGGTCACTGCTGAACTTCTTGCTACCGGAGATTTTCGACGATCTCGCGATATTCGAGTCTTGGTTTGACGCGAAAGAATTGCAGCAGGACGAGGGTACGGAAAAAGTTTTGAAGCAAGAGGAAGAGAAGCAGGTTCTCTCAACATTACGAGAAATACTCAAGCCCTTCATGCTCAGACGTGAGAAAACCGACGTGTGTCTCGACATTCCACCAAAGAAGGAACTCATCGTTTACGCGCCGCTCACGGAATTGCAATACGATCTTTACCGTGCTGTTCTCAATAGAGATTTGGCGACTCTCTCAAAAATGGAAGAGAAACCTTTGATAATCGATGACGGCCCGACACGGCCCAAAAGAAAATGCGTTATGCGGAAAAACCGTGATATGTATTACGCGGAAAGGTCAAGAAACGATTCGGAAAGTTTAGCCTCGTCGACGAGTGACAATATCAATGACTTTTCTAATTGGGATACAAGCGCGGATTTGTCGCATGACTCAATCAATCAGACCACGACGGACAATCTTATCTCTGAATGGAATCAATATACCGACGTCAACAATCGTAACAAGGACTTCTTAATACGTATTCGATTGGGATCCCGCGGTAAGTATATAAACCAAAATATTCTGTACAATTTAAGGTGGTCCTTATTAAGGATGTTTTCGAAATTTCCTGCGGGCAAGGCGGAGAAAGTTTGCAAAAAAAAAAAAAAAAAAAAATTATTAGCTACAGCGATATTTTATTTTCAGTTCCGATGTATCGACAAATCGTAAATCATCCGTTCTTGCTGCATTGTCCGTTGGATTATAGTGGTCTGCCCGAAATAAGCGAGAATTTAGTGAAGACATCCGGGAAGCTTTTAGTCCTTGACGCGATGCTGAAGAAATTAAAGGCTGGGGGCCACAAAGTTCTTTTGTTTTCGACATCGACGATGCTGCTCGATCTTATAGCGGATTATCTCACGTTGAGGCCATGGAAATTTCTCATGTTGGACGGTAGAAACGACATCGAATTACGTCAGGTCAACATTAGGGCCTTCAACGAGGATCCCAAGATGTTCTTGTTTCTCATATCCACAAGAGCCGGTGGTGTCGGTTTGAATCTCGCCTCTGCCGATACGGTCATCATTTATGACAGCGATTGGGTGAGTGTTAAATATCTCTAGTACGAAATTCCCTTAAAAATCGGGTGAAATTTGTAAATCTATGAATTTCCTTTTTTTTGCTGGGAATTACTCGACTGTTTGCAAACAATTACTAGTTGCTTGTTATAAGTTTTTTTTTTTTTTTTTTTTTTTTTTTTTGTATCACAGTTTTATTTTTATTTTTATTTTTATTTTCAGAATCCACAAGCAGATCTTCAGGCTATGGCCCGATGTCACAGAATCGGTCAGACCCGCCCAGTGGTTGTCTACAGATTGTGTACGAAAGGTACAATCGACGAGGCGATAATCTCGAGAGCCGAAGCTAAGCGCAAACTGGAGAAGATGGTTATGTCAAAGCAAACGAAATTTGGCTTAAACGATCCGAACAAGCTTAAAATGCTAAAGGAGCTGCTGGAATCGACAGACAGCGTCGTCGTAGAAGCTGAAAAAGAGGGTAAGTATTTTTTTAAATGGCTTGATTCGATTTTTTTTTGTTCTACTTACGAGATCAATGCAAAATTTATATAATTAATTGAACGATCATTTTTATTGCAGTCTATACTGACGCGGAACTCGACAAAATCTTGGACCGCAGTGATCTCGTTCAGACGAAATCCGGCGAAATCGCGAACACCGAGGAATCGTCAGATGAAACATGAAAACTTAGAGAAAATTTTTAGCACAGTAAATACCACAGATATATATATATATATTTTTTTAAAAATATCTTTGTAATCTCACCCGGTGTGACGTGTCTTATTCTTATGTTTATTTATTTCCTTTTTAAAGTATTATTAATATGTTACAACGTCATTTTTCGTACACATGTCCTTTTTTACCTTTAGGATTTAATCGTTTTGATTTGTAGACAAAAATCTGTCCCGTCGCTGTCATTATTAAAACAAAATAATGAAAAATGTGCCAACGTTTTTTCACGATGTTTTCGACGATCGTACACGTGCCGATCCTTTCAAGTGCGATGACGCCTTACATTTGTGAGACTGCGACGATTGCTCGCGAAAATCGGCTTCCAACTTGACGTACGTTCCACCTGCTCGGAATGGAAACGTGGAAACGTTTTTTTGGGAGCTCTTTAGTGAAAAAAAGATTACGCCTGCTTCGCACTAGCGAACTCGGAGCTAATTTTTTTTTTAATTATTTTAAAGTTTGTATGATTAAATTAGTTGATTTTGGACGAACAATATATGTAATTATTTTGTTTAAAAATTCAATTTTTTTTTAAACTCAAAATCGAAGGTGAAATATTACCGCTGTTACATTTATAAGTTGACAGAAATTGTAAATTCTTTGTCTCGTGCTTTTTTTTTCTCTTCTAAAGTATATTTTCTAAAAAATGAATGCGATTTAAAAAAAAAAAAAATTCTAGATTAAATAATAAACCTGGCTATTCACGAGAGATATCAGAAAGGGTAAGAAAAAAGACAATAAAACGAAAATATAATTGCTGCAATTTTTTTCAAAATTTACCACCGATTTATCTAGTGCGAAGAGTTTTAGATTTCCTAAAGCAATATACTTCGAGTTTTATTACCGATAGGTTGATTGCACCAATTATGCCCGTGTTGCTTTCCACTCTTCGGAAAGAGATTGCTCTCAATCGCCGTTCTTTTTGTCAACAAAGCGACCATTTGAGCCCCAGCTTTTTCTTCGAAATCTCGTTGATTGTCCTGATTATATCGAACTACCAAATTTGCGCTCCACGAGCGTCCACCGTCGCTCCTAAAATATTCACGCCCAATTATTATAATAATTCAATAGAATTGCTACAATTTATATCATATAATATTTCTCTTAGAAAAAAATATCTCATCGTCTCCACCTTTTCGGTGCGTAGTATCTAGAGTTTTTCTTGAGCTTGCTCGTTTGCTTGCACGCCGGCCAAGCTCGAGACTCCTCGCTATTCTCGGAATCCTCGTCTACGCTGCTGTCACCGCAACCGGTCGCCGCGTCGTCCTCGTCGCTCTCCGTCGCCGAGGAGCACGGCGTAGACGCGTCGGTCAACTGTGACGCTTGCTGTCGCAATTTTCGTGATCTTTGGGCATCCGCGATTTGACAAGGGCGACGAACACCCGAGCCACCCCAAATTTTGCCTTTAAATCGTTAGACCAAGCGATCACCGTTATGAGCGCTAAGAATTTTAGAGGAATTCCCGATGAAAGTATTTTTCAAAAATTCCCAGATATTTTTATATTTCGAAATTTGTCCGAAATTTTATCAGAATTTTTGTAGATTTTGAGAAGAAAAATGTGGGTTTTATGCGAAAATCATTTTTAAAAAAATTTCAGAACGTCTAAAAATGAAAATCGCGAAAAAACAATTTTTGACGAAAACAAAGCGTCCTTTATGAGGAAGCAAAATTAAGAATTTTCAAAGAAAATTCTGATGAATACTAGAAATTATTTTCACCAGGAAAGAGTATATCGATACAGGCTTTTAATACCTAGCAGTCCGAGTTTAGGTCTCTGCGGAACCAATTCTATACCGTCCCACCACATTGTCTCCTTGCAAGACAATTTTCCGGGTTGAAGCGCCGGATCTCTTGCAACCAGTCTCGTAATATTTTCCGGAAAGAATAACTGCGGTGGATCCAGCGCTATCGCGTCTCTGTAGGTCGCGAATACTGTTAAAATATCAGCCTCGTTTCCGGACATCGCGCCCGGTATGTGTTCCTGAAAATTCGATGATTCTATATTTTTATATCAAATTCTAATCAGGTGAACAAAAAATCGTGTAATCAATTCTACAGGAGAACAATTCTGAGTTTGTTCATTAATCGATTGAAAATAATTGAAAAAAAAAGCTTTATGAAAAATCCAAAATTAATAAATGAACAATGCGTGCCAATTTCTACATTACATATTTCTTTTTGTTTACAGCATAATTCAATAATACGTGTATTTCTATAAAACGAAGTGTACCTTGAATCTGCAGCCCTCTTTATTCGGCAATGCTTCAAAGCGATAAGCGCGTTGACTGCAACAAGGATATCTTCCCAACGGAAATGGCGAAGTTCTCTGCTGTTCATTGGCAAAAAATTGGGGTACTTCCGGATGATAGGAGCACCAATCCATCTGATGAATCGGAAAGAAGATTTCGCACTGACGACAGTAGAGAAAATGGCAATCTCCCCACAAGCGCCAATAAACTTTGCGCCACGATCTTAATTCTGATCGTAGTGAAACGATGTAATCATTTAGAGTCCACGTTAAGTCTCTGCGAGATTTTCAAAAAAGATTAGTTCAAGTTACCAATTGATATTTAAGGCAATTATATTGGAACAACCGGTCTTGAACCTTATGTGCTTGCTGTGAATGTTTCCCTTCGCGTCCAATCGCATTGCGCTTGGAGTACAAGGTACGCAATCAGAGACTGATCGAATAACGAGCTTTCCGCATTTTCCACACTTAATAAGACTCGCTAGAGAACTGTAGTGGCCTCTCTTATTATCAGGCGTCGAATCCACGAGGGCGACAATCAGTTTGCAAAATAAACGGCTTTGAATTTTGTCCTTTTTGTCTTTCAAAGATTCGACGTCTGCGTTAGTAAAGAGATCGGCTAATCTGTGAAATTAATTATTACCATTTTCATTTTTTGCTTTACTGTTTTCTGCGGTCGAGTAATTTTATGTAAATTTAATCATCATTTTTTTAAAATTTAATTACAAAATGCAACGTCTTTGATTTTCTTCAGTACTGTACAAATTTTGAAGGAGAACGTTTTTCGATTTCAAGCCACGATTCCATTGAATCACACATAATTCACATATTTTAAATTTAAGATTTTTAGTTTTGACGAATAAATAGACATGAAAGTTCCCAACAGCTGCACAATTATTATTATTTTTCTTTTCTTTTTTTCAGCCACAGACCTCGTGAAGATGTTGTCGTTCAAGCAAGTAAGAATCGTCGAGGTTTTTAGCACCTCGGACATATTTTCGTGGCAGAAAATGAGGCACTGTTCAAGGAGAGGCTCCATTTGAAGGAACGACGCTGAAACCATAATCGGTATTACGTTGCTGGCTTCAAGAATGGGCCACTCGGACTTTTTTATAATATCCTTTTTGACCCATCTCATCAGCCAGTCGAATATCACAATATCGCAGTGCACCGATATATCCATTTCCTCGAGTTTCTGGCCCGCGGTCACGTCCGCAAAGTAACACATTCTTTGCACGAGCAATTTTTGTGGACATCGAAAGTCTTTCTTCAAGTTCTTTGCCTCGTCGCAGACGTGAATCTCCACCTCGCTTCTGTTAATTTTACAACCTTGCTTGATTATCAAAATTCATCATTTTTTTTATGCTCGTCCTCGAGTATATTGAGTTTGTATAGACCTAAAACAGAGGATCCGGAAATTTTTATTGGAGGAAACAAAATATTCTCAATATCAATATATTGTTTATATTATTATTTATGTGGAATTCCACCTCTGGTATCGACCTGGGTCTGATTTAATCCTTTTTTTTTTGTTTTTCACGCAGTTTTAATCGTCTCTTTTAATTATCCTCTGATTGTACGATTGTACAAACTCAATAATCGAGGAAGAACTCTGTACAAAATCATTGATTTATTTTGCGTCATTGAAACATATATGAGGCAAAACCGGTCAAGTCGGCGACCCCAATTTTTCATGTCAACAAAACGTCCTCAAATTTATTCAGGATGTTGGTCTGGTTGAAGAAAAAACGTAGGAATTTTGAAAAAATCAGAAAAAATTCCTATCTTTTTCCTTCAACCCTACCAACATCCTGAAGAAATGTGAGGACATTTATAGTTGATATGAAAAATTGTGTTGGCCGACTGGACGTCTTTTGCCTCATATAATAAAAACGCCGAGTTTAAACTTACTCAACTGATTTTCGTTGAATTTTATTCTTATCTTTATCCTTATCTTTATCTTTGCCTGCAGTGGATATTGCTGCAATTTTGCTCTCCAAATTATTTCCGAGTGATGCACTTTTCTTTGGCTCAACGGACATTATTGGTTTTTTAATAATCGGCTGTGAGAAAACTGGTTTTGGCAGCATATAAGGCAACACCGAGTCCAACAGACCCTCGTGCAAAATATCGCTCAAATTTTTTTTCATGCATTTAGCCAATGGATGTTCCTTGACTTCGCTCGCATTTTCGCAGCTTGCATTACGATTTTTCTTCGCGTTTGACTGAACTTCCTGTGTCTTGCTGGAATTCGTTGTAACATTTTTTTTTGGTTCTTTATCAAGAACAGCGAATGCCTCTTCGTGTGAATGACTTTCTTGGCTCTGATTAGTCGAATTTTCGATGTTCTTTGATGTAACAGAGACTTGAGATTCATTGCTGTTACGTCGATTACAATTATTTGCAATATTTGAATTACTCTTCTCAAGAGGAACAATTTTTTCCTCGCTTGTACCGATGCTCTTGTCCCTGCGGGTGTTAGCTATTGAATTCTTTCTGGAAACAACTTTATCCACTTCTTCTTCCTCTTCTTCTTCTTCTTTTTCTTGCGATGTACCCTGAAGGTTTAAATCTATCCTCGCCAATTCCGTCCAGTCAATCTCGCTGTTGGCCGCTAAAACACTGGCGAGCTCCTCGAAGCTATCGTTCACCTGATAAGCCGTTCGCATAAACTCGAAAAACATTCGAACCGTAAGCTCGGGACATTTGTCATTCGGATTGGAGCGATCCGGAAATTTTTTCGAGTAAATGTCGACGATGTTTTTTTGCGATGCTATCTTTTCGGATCTCGGGCTGTCTGAAAGGCAGAATAAAGGTTTTCCTACAATTAATTATGAAACGTCTTAGCGAAATCGAAAAAAAAATTGAATTTTATTTTTAATTTAAAAAAATCCGTTTTTTTTTTAAATACGATTTTATATACAGAAACGTTTGACGAGTTTCTCACGGTAGAGTGATCCACTTTTGTATAATTTTTTAAATCAAAAAATCTTAAAAACCGCAAGAAGAAAAATCTTGCTTACTTTGGCAAAAAATTAGAAAATTTTGATATTCAATAGAGTGTTTTTCAGAATTTTTTCAAATTTTTAAATTACGGCATTCGGTATGTCACTTTAAAAAAACATTTAAAAAAAATTTGCATAGTTCGGAAAAATCGGAAAAAATTCGGAAAAATCCGATTTTATATAAATAAACATTTGACCAATCGCCTGTAGTAGATTAATTATTTTTTCTATTTTTTTAATAATTTTTTTAATAAAAAAAGCTTAAAAACTGTAAGAAGAAAAATTTTCCCCACTTTGGCTGTAATCTAGATATTTTTTTTATCGAACAAAGTATTTTTCAGAATTTTATCAGATTTTTAAATTGTGGTGTTTTATATGTCACTTTAAAATTACTTAGAAATATATTAAAAAAAAAAAAAAAAAAAAATGTAGTTAAGAATCCAACTAAGCCTATAAAAAATAATGAGCGAAATCGGAGAAATCGAGGTCAAATCCAGGTCAAAACTGGGTGGAATGCCCCATATACAATTCTGCAGAAATTACCTTCAGCAGCAGGCAAAGAATTCGTAGAGAGCGTTTCGATGTACTTTCTGTCGAAATCCATTCTTTTTAATAAATTTGGATACATTGCAATTTTTTTCTTTTTTTTTTAAGCCATTAACGTCTTTCCATGTGAAGGTTACATTTAAAAAATAGATTTCTGTCAGTTTATTGGACAAAACAATGGAAACAGTAGTAATATAGCGATTTTTTTGTATTCAACGAGAAAATTTGCACGTGCGTGTCTAAGCGAAAGCAGAGATAAAGAATTACTGGGGGTTTGTACCGAGATGAATGTCAGGTGAGCACTGTCAGGGATAAAAAGAAACATTCACAGCTGTAAGTTGATCGAGTCGATTCGGTTTCGTTTCTAAGCAGACTTAAAGCATATTATGGATCAAACAATAAACAATTTCCTCCTCCAATCATCAGCAGTCCCGCGCAACGAAAAAAAAACTCCGCTACAGCTCTCATAAAATAGCATTATTATTGTTTGCCAGTTTCTATGTTTATGCAAGCTGTATATATTAAAACGAAAAAAAAAAAAAAACCTAACGTCAATTAAACTATGAAAGTAAAATGCATAAATTTACAGGAAACGAGAGGATATTTTGTATTACATGTTTCGTTAACCTCGAGAAATATATTGGTTTAAAAAAGATATTCAGCAGACGAATTTTCATTCGTCAGCTGATCCATATTTCTCGCGATGTTTTGTTTAAAACACGGCGCACTTTTGTTTCTCAAAAGTAGCTGTCTACAAATTTACCAACTTAAGCGTTTGTCTTCGAGATTTTAGTGTTGAATTGATCGTTTAGAAATATTAGGGATGCCGGGATCGACGGGAAAGTATCGATACTCGAATTGTGTCGAATTGTTTTAAATAGTATCGATACTACAAAATTTTGAACACGAAGGAATCGATACATTTAATATCGATACACATGTAATGTTGAAAACTAATTACAGTTTATTAATGCCGTTTAAATTAGGTTACATAAATGTTTTAATTCGAGGTTTTTCACAGGTGAAAAAAAAAGTATCTTTTTTTCGGTATCGATATTCATGTAAAAGTATCAATCATTGTTTAAGTGGCGAGAATCGATTCAAGATATCGATATTTACGAACTAAAATATCGATACCTTGAAGTGTCGATACTTTAACGACATCCCCTAAGAAATATGTAGTCAAAGAAGATTTCTTTGATTCGTTGCCAGGCAGCTAAATTCTAACCTGTATCACAGTGAATTCGTAGATTCCCATATTTATAAAGTACAGTTTTTCATGGTTACACATTTCTCGTATTCACTGCTTCTTCAAAGGGTTTACAAAAATTCAGACCAAATCGTAAAAATAGCCTCAATGCCAAAAAGTTGTATCAGAATATTTCTACACGATCGCGAGGTTATAACCGTGTGACAATATTATTTGTCGCAAACAGCTGATTAAATAATAATCAATAAATCGAGGTAAATATATATATATACACTATTTCGTGTTTCCAGATATTTCCCGAACATGTATTTGTCACAATTTATTGAGCATTTAATATTAAACTGTTGAATTTTTTTTTTTACATTTTCGAATAAAACATTTTTCAATAATGAATAATAATAATGTACTGCATGCTCGGATCTTGAAAAATTGAAGCATTTTGCGTTAAAAATAATTCTGAAATTTTTTCGCAAATTTTTTGTTTCTTTCGAGTTTTATGTAATAATAATTATAATAATTTGATCATTATAATTTGCTCTACGCGAAAGTTCCCAAAAAAAATCATGTTCGAATTATTCTGTGCTTTTCTTTCGATTTCTATGTTTGTATTAAGTTGCTTAATACTGTAATTGTTGTCTCATTATCGCATCTAAAATTTTCTCACTCTATCAGCTTTACTTTTTTTCAAAAACTGACCATTTCTTGAATGCTCAATTCATGTAATTTTAATGCGATTTGGAGTAAAATGATTTTGTGCCATTTCTTTAATTTCATTTTTATTAAGTTTTTCAAAGTTTGTAATTTAGAGAAATTGGCACTATTATTTATTTTTCTTTACTTTATCAGCTCTGTTTTTAAATATTAACATTATTAATTCGCCGGATGTTCAATTTATGAAAAAGTGAAGCCGCTTCCGCTAAAATAATTCTGTATCGTCCCTCTGATTTTTCCTATTTGTGCAAAATTGCTTAACGCTGTAATTTGGACCTGAAACTTTCCACTTTTCATCCTTTATCAATTTTACATATCTTTGAATAATCATAATAATAATTTATTGTATGAAAATTTCTAGTAATTTATTCTAAAATAATTTTAAGCCATAGATGCAATTTCTTTATTTTTCTCAACAGAATTGATTAGCACTGTAATTTGCTGTTAATGACAATTAAAATCTACAAGATTCTATTTTAGCTTATTTTCCTATTTATAATCCTCCATAAAATCTGTCTTTTTTTTGTTTAATACATAATTAATAATTTCAGATTAAGCTGATGAAATGTGATTTGCGAATTGGAGTAAAAACCAGAGTTCCAAGCCGCAAAATATAAAATAATGGTCAACGTAAGAGAACATCTTGCTCGCTTTGTATTAATTTTATCTTGCAGACCCCATTTTTCGGATAGTACACTTTATCTTTAATTTACAGGCTGATCGTAGCAACAATTGTATGGAAATGGGAGCTTTTGCATTGAGAAAACACGAGCAGAATGGCTCGATAGCTCCGTCCCTATTTCCTAAGCAGATAGACTCGAGAAGCAAAGTCTACAAGCTGTTGATACACATAGAAAAGGTGAGACCGAAGCCTTGTCCAAAGTCGAAAAAACAGGCTTACCTGACAGTGGCGAGAAAACGGGAGCAAATAAGAGCGGTGGTATCACCGGAATTTCTGGATAATCCCTCATCGTCATCCAATAAATCGGCTATGTGTTCGATATGCAAAGCAGTATTTCAATCGGCGCAGTCTGTCTATCTTCACAAAAAGAAGCAGCACTGTCATATCTGTACAATTTGCAATATCGAATTTTCGTCGAAATTCGCTGTCAAGGGTCACTACAGATTGATGCATCCACGCGCTGGTTCGGAATCTGGAAAATCGGTAAAACAAGCAACGAGACACTCGACGCGTTTGGACGCGCAAAATAAAAAGCAGGCGAATCAGCCGGGGGAACGAATTGAAAAATTCGAATACGCCGAGAGAATAGCCGAGAAACCGAAGAAAAACGATGGGAAAACAATGGGAAATTATGCTGGTGTGACGTTCACGTGTAGAGTTTGTAGCAAAGATTTTGCTAGCGTCGAGGCGGCCGAAGCACACACGATGGATCACATGGAAATCGTCGACGAGGAGCACAAGTGTAGCATATGTAAAAAATTATTCAAAAACGAAATGTCGCTGAACGATCATCTTGCGGAGCATTTATCGCGGGCACTGAGGTGTCCCGTTTGTCCGAAAGCTTTCATCAATCGTGCTACGCTGAGAATACATATGAAAAGTCACGGTCAAGGCTAGTCATGAATTTATCATTTTTTTCATGATTTTTTTTGTTTTTTTTTTTTTTCGTTACTTAACATCACTGGACATTTTCAACGACATAGATAATAAAGAGGAGGTTTTCAATGAAGAATTAATTGATGAAATTTCGATTAGTTTAAAGCTTGGGACTTGAGGACTATTGATAAGTTAAATTTAAGATACGTTTCTCCTTCATTCCCATTTTTTTTTTTTTTCGATTAGGGTCACCGGTAAATGAACTGTTAAGCAGAACGATTTGTTAATCATGGATTTGTATAAATTGTAATATTTCCAGTCTGTGAACATTTTAACTGATACTCAGAATGTTGAATTGTGTGATGGAATTTTTTTTAAATATCGTATTTTCATCGCAAAATATATCAAAAATAAATGCCAAACGCAAAAAAAATCGACACCAGTAAATGAACGGGCTAATGTAAACTACACTTTTTGTCGAAAATAAGCTTACGAAACAAAATAATTGCAGTAACTTAAAAAATAAACAAATTCGGAATCTAATGTTGAGCTAAGTCGTCAAAATTTCGTATGAACTCTGAAAAAGTTCAATTACTGGTGCATTCATTGTCTTTGTATAATCGACGTGAAGCTCCGTGAAAGTTTCATCGAGAGAAAATTTATTATTTGCGTGAAATCGATTTTTTTTTTTCAATTGAAAATTATGTGACACATTCTAAAGCTGTAATCAACTGGCATTTTTATTATTATTTAAATGCGTTGCGGCGATATTAGCAATTTCGCCTCTTAATCGATAATTCAATATTGTAATCTAATTTTTTACATATATAATTAATTTTTACATATAATAATTTAGAAAATAGCGAATTCGACAGTGTTATATAGACGATTCTTTACTTCGTCTACGTATGTTGCAGTCTTGAATTTAGATTTTTCGTCTAACATGAATTGGTCCCTGAGTAGATTAATTTTGAGTTTCTTTTGTACCAACTGAGCGCTGGATCGGCAGAAAGAGATTATGAGTCATAATAAAAAACAATGTAGTTCGCCTATTTTCTCAGAAACGCTTCATTTATGAGACATAATAATAATAAGTTAGGTTTTAGAGCATTCAGTCATTCTGCACGAGAACTTAATTTAATTTTGGGCGATATATGAATTCATGGGAATATAAATAAGGGTAATTCATGGTAATATAATGGACATTTTACCTGGTTTCGACCTGGGTCTGACCCTTGACCCTCCCGATTGGGTCCGCAATTTTTTATATGATTGACAAAACTGTAAAAAGTACCAATTTAAAAAAATTACATATTTCTAATTACCCACGATTTTTCAAAATAAATTATTGAACCTCACATTTTAGAAGTCTGAAAAAATTCGGAAAAACCTTTTTTGCAATTTAAACATTTTTGGTAACCGAGCCGAAGTGAGCCGACGATTTTTTTCGGCCTCTTTTCAACAGCAAAAAAAAAATGTAAAAAAATAGTAACTTTGGATGGACAGCCGTTAGAAAATGTTTATATGCAACAGATGATTTTTGAGATTTTTTTTTTCAGATTTTTATTGAATTTTTTATATTCCATAAAAGGTTTATCAGAATTTTTTTCAGACTTTTAAAATGTGTCGTTCCATAATTTAAAAAAATCGTAAATGATTAAAAATGCCTAAAAAAAAAAATTAGGGCTTTGAGTTATGTCAATCGTGTAAAAATCTTCACCTTCAAAAACTGCAGTCGTTAATAAATTGTAATCCGATCTATTCCGAGACGATTTAAGTTTGGGAATAAAAAGCAAATTTCGCTTCTCTGCAGTTTTTCACACACGAAGTGAAATCGAATTTGCTTTCGTTCAAAATATTAATCGGCTCTGACTAAATTGAACTACAAGTTTCCATTGCGAATTTTGCAGTTATCGAAGGTATTTCACATCACCTTCTGCCAGTTTTTCATACTAACGAAAATTAAAAAAAGACAACTACATATTTTGTCTTTGTACATGTTTGTTACTGTCGCCCCTATGAAAATCTGGCATAATGGTGACGTGAAGTCGAACTCAATCGATAACAAAAACTACAATGAATTCCATTTACAAACTACTGATTTTTCAAAGTAAAAATAAAGTATCATAATTTTTTTTCCAAAAAAAAAATCCACCATATAAAAATGTCATTGATTCGAAAAATGCGATTTTTGAAGAATTGAAAAATTTGAAAAATTGCCTTTCTGGAAGATTAATATTATTTCCTGTCTTTTTTTTGTCTCAACGTCAAACGAAGTCGTCTAAACTGACCATTGTACCTGTTGCAAATTTAAAATTCCTGCATATTCGGCTCTACTCGCTCACAAATCTTTCAAAATATTACAATTATTCTGCCTCAACTTATATGCCGATTTACGGATACCAAAAGTATCCATCCAAGCTCACCTACTCACGTATCATTCTGCAATCATCTTTTAAATACAGTCGTCAATCAATTTTGAATCACGATACTTCTAATAAGTGTGTCTCTAATATAAGTCTTTAGTTATTAAATAAACTTAAATATAATTAAAACGTGCTTTTTGTATAGCCGGTTAAATGAGTATTCAAGACTTTTTTTTTACTTATTAAAATCGGGTAATAAACGAGCAATTTGAGTGTTGAAACAGAATATTCAATTGACTTTCACAATTCGTCGAAAAAACGAACCCAAACATTTCCTCATATTCTGACGTGTAATATCGCACATGTATTTTTATAGAATTCAAAGTTTACGCTCGATAGTTGTACGTTTTTGAAAAGCTTATTTAAGAAAATCGATATACGCACGAATCGACTTTGGCAAGCTGTAAATTACTCAAACGTAAATGCAATGCATAGAAATAAATCAGAGAAACGAGCGGCAGTATTTATTCATTAGTTTGTATGCGTATTAGCATATCCAATTTGCTTATTCATTCCATGAGACTGAATTCAAATGAAATCATTGATTTAATAGCTGTTTTGTCACGGGCACTGTAAACTGTTCCTTGAAAATTTCGTTTACATAAACGAAGCGTTTTTTTATTATGAAAAAAAAATGAAGATTAAATTGTTAATTGTTATATTAATTTGAAAACGTGATTGTCAAAATGATTTGATTTTTAAAAAATGTTGTACTTCGTCTTTAAAATTATGAGTTACTTGTGTTTAAGACAGCAGCATAAAAAATCAAAAAGTTTTTTGATGATGATTTATCATGATTTTTTTAAGTAAAAAAAATCGCTTTGAAAAAACCTGCGTTTTTTTTTTCGGAAGTCCTGACTTGTGTATAAAAAAGTTCGAGCAACATAGATTTAAAAAAATTCTTTTCTTTTAATTCGTAAAAAAAATAGAAACAAGGTTTAGCGCACTTTGGGTCAAAGTTCAAAAATATTGATATCTGATACAGGAATTTTAAAGAATTTTTTCCGATTTTTAGATTATTTCGAACGACATGGTGGTTTTAAATAATCATAAGTATATCAAATGTTGAAAACAATAATTTAATAGAAATTGTGATTGCCTTTCAGAGTTGGAGGAATAACATAAAAATTATGCATCAAATCCGAAAAATCGAGGCACAGATCCTGGTGGAATTGGTGTGGAATGCCCCATATCTGAAATCGGAGAGCCAAATTTTGAAGTAACAAACCCCATTTTGTTAATCTTACAAAAATGTCGTGTTTTTTTTTTACGAATTTTGCTGTTAAATTTTAGAAGTATCTGAAAAATTGCGTGAAACTGACACATTTTTACCTGTTAAATTCAAAGTGACACAAAAAATTTGTCAAATTCAAATAAAAATTATATAAACTTTTCAAATTTACAAAAAAAAACCTGTAAAAATGACACAATAATTGAGTAAAAAACAAAAATACCCAATTTTTGAAACAATATTTATTCTGTAAAACTATTTAAAAAAAAAAAATAGAAAAGTTTGTGAAATTAAAATAATGTGTCTTTGGCCACAATCTTCCTGCTACAACTACAAAATTATCAATTTACTATTTACCGTCTATAAAATTTTGACGACAATATACAAATTTCCTATTGGACTTATCCGCGTTGAATCCAACTTTCAGTGTTCCTAAATCCACGAACCTTGAGGTAAACTTGTTCACCACATCCGACAAAGTCCCTGCTAAGTATCTGACTCCATTTCTACTAAGTAACAATAAGCGTATCGTGTTTCGTTCAACACCTCGTCGAGTGACTTTTCGTCAAGAGAACAGGATCAGAGGGTGAATTTCTTTTGCGGAGACTTAGGGTACCCCCCGCGTCTTAATAATGGCTTTGCCGGGTCCTTTTGAAGGTGTGTCTGTGTGTTATACGGAGTGCGGCATGCCGCACGAGTTGCAAGGTGCGAGTAATACAAGAATTCTGAATTTTTCTAGGTTTCAACGAGGAGCGTAAAACTCGGACTGGTTCGAACGTACCGAAGCAAAGGCAAAGAGATGGAAAGGAAAGAAGGTGGAAAGCCAAGTTCGGAAGAGTATGGAAGAAAAAAAAAAAGGAGCAAAGAGCTCGCGAGAAAAGGGAGCAACGACGTTTGTAGCCCCTTGTGGGGCAAAGGCACCGACAGAAAATCGGACAATGGATATTCGGCCGGTTTGTCCGTATGAAGGCAATCGGTTGAACAGAGTCGTCAAGATTCGGGAGCACCTACCACTTCAAAAGTAGCCGGCATTCGAACGTGTTTATTTAGTTAACGTCAAATTTACTCCAGGTTGAGGTGAATCGGCCTCGATCCTCATAGACCACAGAATGTAAGAATGACGATTCTCTTCTCTTTCATTTTTTTTTCTTTTTCTTTTTTTTTTTTTTCTTCTTTTTTTTCGCCTTTTACTGTCCTTGTAATGCGACACATAGGTTTACACAGCTTCGTAACAGAGCGTAGAGTTTATACATGACACAGTCATTCGCGCGAGAGTGCGGTATTTGTATTAGGGAAATCCTCGGGATTGGCGTGCCAAGGCGTGGCTCGTAATCCCCATTGTCGTTCTCACTTGACTTTTCAATCGGAGCACAACCGCATGAATCGCTGTCGAGTATATTTGTTATTTTGAATGTTACGAGTTTTAACGGATTCTCGAAAAAAAAAAGTAATTCGGACTGATCCCGCAATGACAGTCGATTTGTCAATGGCAGCAACGGTCAATCGATGAGTTTAGCCTTTGATTTTTTTTTATTCGATATAAATGATAATCTCACATCGGACAGAATATTGGAGAAATGATAGTTCATTGTAATTAAAATATTGTTGTAACTTTGTGGTGAAATATTGTAAGATATTTAATTAATTAATTAATTCTGTGAGACATTGAAACGTACAAAAATGAATTTCTGAAATATTTTGGAATTCGAAAAGATTTCGATTTTTTTCTTCATTATTTCAATTATATATTTCGGAAGGTTTCGTATGAATGACTTCAGTTTAATATTTCTAAAGATTTCATACGACATACGTAATTAAATTTAAAGGGAAAGTGTATTTTCAATCAAGATTATTGAAGAAATTGTAACAATAAGAGTCGACTGTTTATTGCTTCATGAAATTTCCAATAAATATATTTAAAGTACTATTTTTTTTTGGAATTCACGAAATTAACATTTGGTAAAAAATCATAAACCTTAAAAGCGTTCGAGCAGATTCTGTAGATTCTGTAGATTAATTTTTTTTTACACTTTTTTTCATCGTGCAATACAATAATAATATAGTTTGTATAAATATATCATATATTTTCAATTAGTGATAAAGTTCAATAGCAAAAATTATGTTTATCTGTTTGAAAAGTTTTTGCAAACCGATTATTTTCATTTTAAAAAATCTTTACCTAAAAACAATTGGAAACTTTGAACTACAGCTTTCGAATAAAATAAGTAAAACATATTTGTTACTTTAAAAAAAAAAATTTATCACACTTATGTAAATTGTATAAAAATCATTTTGCATTTGATTCATCAAAATTTGATCGCTGAAGCTAAATTATTTTTTATTACACTAAAAGGTGTAATAAAATATAAATTTTTTCCCTTAACGAAATTTGGTTGCTAAAATTGTCAAAAAAATATTGACACCAAAAATAATTAGACAAGATTAAAAATATAGAAAAACCAAGTGCTTTTAAATGGTCTATGACACCTGGGTGGTTCCAAAATATTTTTAGCTAACAATGATCCTCGCCCCATATATTTCTAATAGTTAAACGGTTGCTCAAGGGTCGTTTTCTTGGTTCCTCTTCCTCTCTCTTTCTCTCTTTCTCGCCAAACAACTGTCCAGAGTGTATAACACCTCAGAATCTCTTCATAGAGTGGATCATAATGATGTTTAGTCTCGCCTGATTATATTACACTATGATACACCATAAGAAAGCCTCGTAGGATGCAAGCAGATGCGTTCGTGGACCACCAAAGTGGGGAAAAAAAAGGAAGAGTCTCAATAAATTCGGCATGGTTTTTCCGCTGGTGCTAAACGCTTAAACAGCGTAAATTTGGCCCTCGATGGGTCGTGGCTGGGTGAAACCATGAGCCACGAGGATTTACTTATATATATATAAACTGCTGGTGTTATATATATATATATACTCAGAATAGCGCGGAAGAGGGGCTGTCGTGTGACGAATCCCAATTCGGCACGTTGCACCCTCAGATACTCAAAACTCGCTGTGAGAGCACATCTCAATCTGTTTCCATTTATCGTTCCAAGTGCATCTCGAGGAAGATCCCGCGATTCGCCTTGGATTTAATATATATGTGAAAGAACTTGATCTCTCTACCCTCGACATAGAGCAGCTCTCGGTAGTGTGGAAGTTATTAGTATTTAGGGGTGGTCTTTTGGCTTCTGGTTTGAAGATGCATCATTTTTTCTTCTTTTTTTTTTTTTTTATGTAGCAATATAGAGAGCAGTTATTGAAAAAATGAATCCAAAGGCACGTGAGAAAGCTTAATTTTAATTAAAGCAGGAATAGATTTTTTTATTCACCGTTTAGTTGTTGGATTCTTTGTATCGTAGTAAAAGTTGAAGTCATCAGAGAAGATATGAGGCGAAGCACGTCGAGTTTCGGTCACCCCAATTTTTCATGTCAACAAAACGTCCTCAAATTTTAAATTGCATATTCCAGCTATTAAAAAATTTCTGAAAATAATCATTGTTTATTTTTTACCGCCAATACTACGGCTGGCACAAAAAAAATCATTATAACATCAAATTTTCGATTTTTAGCGTACATTATTATATGTTCTTGCGATTTTTTTTTGCGAGCCGTAGTATTGGCGTTAAAAAATAAACGATGATTACTTTCAGAAACTTTTTAATAGCTGGAATATGCAATAAAGAAATCTGAAAAAAAACCTACGTTTTTTCTTCAACTAAAAGAACATCCTGAAGAAATGTGAGGACGTTTTGTTGACATCATATTGATGACATTTTTGCTTTGTTATATTTTTTAATAAGCCAATTTTATTTTACTATTTTTTACTCAGGTATTAAATTTAATGTCTTAATTTAATTAAGAAAGACACCCAGGCAGTTTGCAGCCGCAGCTCAACATCCACTCTATTAAATTTAATTTTTTAAGCGCTTAAAATTCATGATATTCCTTAAAAAAATCAGTATTTTTTCAAGTCCACAAATCGCTTATTTGAGTACATTCAACATTTTTCTGTTTCATCTCTAGAATTTTTTTTAACAAATTCAGTTATTTTAAAAAATTTCAATGCACATGCTGAAGAGCTTATAATTTTTGTCAAACGAAAAGCAGATTTTGTTGTTGTATCCTTCCAACAAGTTGGTACCGAAGAAAATATCTGAGGATCGTTTTTGAAAAGTGCGATAAATAACCGAGACAAGAATTCTCGACGGGTTGCCTTGCGTTTCGTTCGTCTCCCTCAACTATATCCAGCTTCTCTGAAGCCGTCGCATTCAGAGTAAATTCGACACGGCAAATTTCCCGGCAGTCATACGCCGGGAAATTGTGATTTTATGCAAATAACTAGCTCATCGCGTTGATCGAGCGCACCGAACTCAGATGGCTGGTGGAAGGTTCCTCGTGTTCGAGATATGCAAAGAAAGGCTGGTGGGTTTCGGTCGTCGAGGAAATTTCACGGGATTGGCGCGCGCTCGCTGGCTCGTTGACTCTTTTGCATTGGTTGCAGTGGTATAATAGCCGAAGAAGCATGAAAGTGATGAAAGGGTTTGCCGCTCGGACAGAAATATCGTGTCTAAGGGATTGTACAGAGGATGCTCATGATTATTGCTAATTCATCCACAGAAAACGCGAACTGACCATCTCTCGTCACCTCCCCCCCTCCCTCCATTCTCTAGGCATCTATTATAGTAGTTTGGACATTTTTCTGCATTATAAAGCCAGTATTAACTATGTCGAACATTTTTCGTAAATTTTTCGCTCTTGGTTGCTCTGTTATAAAAAAAACTATTATAACAGTTAAACTATTTTTTAGTATTTTTTTTTTGTCGCTTCCATCATAGAGGAAGCTTTGTTTTTCGTAAAAAAAAAAAAACGTTTCCAAGATTTTTTGTAAAATTGTTTTTATGCCACTAGTGCGAGAAGTAGGCACTTCTCGCACTAGTGGGATAATTGGTATATTACGATACGAGTGGGATGAAAATTTTTCCGTCGAGTGTTGTAATCACAAAAGTTGAGAAAAAGTTTCTCGCCGGAGTTTCGCGCGTAACTTTATTTTACGAGTGCGAGAAGTGCGATTTCTCGCACGCTTTGCTCCGCTTAGCGTGCGAGAAGTAGGAACTTCTCGCACTGCGTGGCATAATTGGTACATTACGATACGATTGCCTCCAAACATATCCCGCCGAGTGTTCCAATCACAAAGATTTCAAAAAAAAAAAAATATACACAACTTTATCGCACTAGTGCGATAAAATTGCGAGAAACTTTAGCCCCTGAGGACCAATCGGGATGTAACAGGAAAAAAAAAAAAGTCACAAGTCTGATCGAAAAGCGTGCCAGGGAGCAAAGCATTTTTCTCAAACCTCCCTGCGACTTCCCGATTCCCGCGCACCCATCGACACCATATCCTCCGAAAAAGTCACACCTTTTCCTGGCTCTCGCCTTGTGGCTTCTCTCCACTGCTCCACTGCTCGGTCCGTGTACACGTCATTAATCAAAGGGACATGGTTTCCGCGCGAGTGGATCTCTTCTATCTAAGGCGCAGAGAGAAGCCGCCGCCACAGCTCATCCCGGTATTTGCCTCGTGACAGCAAAACGTCCAGGAGGACGACCGGGACAAGGATATCACGGTTGACAACAGACCATCTGGCCCGTGCCAGCACATTTACCATTCGGTCTCTTCTCACTTCTACATACATACATATATATATATCTCTGAAATGGGGATCCACATACTCTCTATCCTTTCAAATGTGTATGTGTCCCAGGATCGTTTAGCTTCCTCCAACACTATACATCCATTCCAAACATATATACGTCAATGAATATAATATCAATAGACGTGTGTATGTTACATCTATGGAGAGGGGATGATGGTCCCTGACTTCCTTATATATATATAGTATATCCTCTTATGTACTCTATACACACACGTATATATAAATAATCGTACAACGTTTGGCTCTTCATTGTCAAAAAGCGATGCTGTGTGAGAGGACATTGTGTGTTGTGGTCTGGGCAGGGCCAGAAGGGCCCCTTTAGAGATGGTCTCTTCGAGAGAGCGCAGCCTCTTCGATTTCTCTCTTCCACGATTTCACCGCGGCTCATATATATACGCAACCTTGTATAACCCACCCTATTTATTTTCAGGAGTTTTTGTCTACCTTGAGGACCCTCTCGACACCGAATAACGAAACAGCGGATCGGGGCTCCTCTCAGGTTGACTTCTGTCGTGGATATACATTTTTTGGGATTATCCAAAGAAACCAAGGAGAGATGGACCAAGAGGAGAAAGAAGAAACGCTCGCGCGTGTCTCCTGAAGGATGGGGGTGTCCTTTATTTTCTTGAAATATTATTTTCTGGCTTTTTCTTGCTCCAGGAGACAGAGCAGAGATGTGGCTTTTAGATGGAGCGATGTAATAGGCTGGGGATGAATTAAAGGCCCAATGGATCTAAGATCCAGCCGGAACTAGTTTTTTTTACGGAGTTATCTTCAATTATCCTGTTGCGGTTTTGGGTATGCTTGAACTTTTTTAGACAATCTTTTGATTTTGGGAATTTGGCAGAGCGAGGATGGGCTGTGATTCTGATGAAGAGAATTGCAGGGTTGAAATATTATTGGTTAATTATGGAGGAAGCTATGTTTTTTTTTTTTTTTGAGGTTTTAATGTCAAATTAGTCATTTCTCTTCAGTCTAAGATTTCGAGAAATGTCATCTTTAGCTGGCAAGCTAAAAATGGCATTTAGAGCTGCCACAATTTTTAGGCAATCGATCTGAAAGTTTGCACGCTTTTTTAAAACTTTGAAACTTTTTTACAGTAGTTCCTCTGTGAGGAAGCTTTTTTTTTAAATTATTTTTGGCTTCCTCGTAGAGGAAGTTCTCAAGCTACAGAATTAAAAAAAAAAAAAAAAATGAAGAAAATAGAAAATTTCTATAAAACCTTAACCATTTCATCGATTTCGAGGCGAAGCGATGAAATAGAAATTTCCATTTTTAACATTACTTCCTCTATGAGGAAGCCAGAAATAATTTTAAAAAAGAAGCTTCCTCACAGAGGAAGTAATGTTAAAAATGGAAATTTCTATTTCATCGCTTCGGCTCGAAATCGATGAAATGGTTAAGGTTTTATAGAAATTTTGTATTTTCTTCATTTTTATTCTTTTTAAAATTCTGTAGCTTGAGAACGTCTCAAGTAACTAATCTAAATTTTTGCATGAAAATTAAAAAGAGTGCGTTAATGCTCGATGGCTGAATTTGAGAAAAATCGATAGAGTAGTGAAGATTTTTATAGAAATTTATATTTTCGTAATTTCTTTTTTTTTTTTTAAACGCTGTAACTCGAGAACGATTTAAGCAACTGATTCAATTTTTTTTTGCATAAAACTTGAATAACATCAGCTGTTGTATTTTTTGTGTTATTGAAAGAACTGCTTATTCAAATAAAAAAGTTGCAGGTTCCTCATTGATTTCCATTTTTTACACATTTTCCTCTCTAAATCCAAAAATAATAAAGATGCTTCCTCATAGAAGTGGCTTTGTGAAAAATGGAAACAAAAAAATTTTTTGTAATCAATTTTTTTTTTCACAAATTTTTTAATTAAAAAATTTGTGAAAAAAAATAGTTAAAAAAATCTGAAAAAAATTCGAAAAAACCTTTTATTTTGGAAAACAAATATTTTAGTTAACTTCGCCAAAGTTTGCCAGCGATTTCTTCTATTTTCTTCATTCGATTAAAAAGAAAAAATAGAAAAAATGATTTCCTCTACGAGACTGCGAAAATTAATTAAAAGACTACCTTCACTAAAGCCAACATTCTGAAAAATGTAAATCAATAAAGAACCAAAATCAGCTTCTACTTTGCAACTTTTTTCATCAAAAAACTTGAAGGAAGAAATGAAACTTCTAAAACTTTTTTCCTTATCTCTGCCAAATGCCTCTCTCTCTCTCTTTCTCTCTCCTATATCACAAAAGAGTGTAACACCGTTTACATATACACATGCGTGTAAGCAGATTATCTGGCCCACTATATAAAAAGCACACCAGCAGTGAAAAATGTAATCCGGAAAAGATGCAAACGCAGCGTCTGCCGCACATTTGTCCGACGCTCAAAGCTATACCCGAAAGTCCCTGCTGCCGCTTCTCCTGCTGCTTGTTCCCTTCGCGCGTATAAATCATCGGAGATGAGCGGGGCTCGCGCGGTTTGCATCGCGCGGTTCACCGGGTTAGCCGCACGCCAGCCAAAAACGGGCCGTCGGGCTCATCCACGTGGAAGAGGGCATAATAAAATTTTGCCCGCCATGGGCAGGGGCGTCGACTATGTGGTCTCAGGGCTCGCTCACTCTCACTACTCAAACCCAAAGTCGGCAACCACGAGTCGACTCGCTTTCACAGGAAGGGTGGGACGTACCCCCAATGAACGGGTATATATATATATATATATATATATGTATATATATGTATGTATGTGTGTGTATATATATATATATATGTGAGAGGGCTGTTATGGGGCTTGCCACGACCCCGCGAGCTGCTGCTGCTCTGCTTGGCTGCTCCTTCTATTGCCGTGCTCCGTATATGGGGCATTCCATGAATCGGGATCAGGATCTCGGGACGACGTCTCAGATCGAGTCCGCAATTTTTTACACGAAAGTACTTGTCGAAAAAGACGTGCCAAATTTTTTTTCGATTTTTTCACCACTTTTTACCTGAGATATGATTTTTTGAAAATTTCAAAAAACCTACGTTTTAAAAAATCTGAAAAATCTTATAAAATGTTAGAGAATCTTTGAGCTTTATGCGAAAATGGAGATTTTATAACTGGCAAAGATTAATTTGAAAAATAAAATATTGGAATGCATTTTTTGGATAATAATGAAGAAAAAAGATTTTTCAGATTTTTTTCATGACTTTTTAACTGAGAGATGATTTTTTGAAATTTTTGAAAAGCCTACGTTTTTAAAAATCTGAAAAATCTTATAAAATGTTGGAGAATTTTTGAGCTCTACGCGAAAATGGAGATTTTATAACTGGCAAAGATTAATTTGAAAAATAAAAGATTGGAATGCATTTTTTGGATAATAATGAAGAAAAAAGGTTTTTCAGATTTTTTTCATGACTTTTTACCTGAGATACGATTTTTCGAAATTTTCAAAAAGCCTACGTTTTTTAAGATCTAAAAAAATTCTGAAAAATCTTATAAAATGTTAGAGAATTTTTGAGCTCTATGCAAAGATGAAGATTTCATAACTGGCAAAGATAAATTTGTAAAAAAAAAAAAAAGTTTGAAAAATAAAATCAAAGATTGGAATGAATTTTAGGGATAAAAATAACAAAAAATAAAAAAAAAATACAAAATATAAAAAATATAAAAAAAATTTGACACGTATTTTTGGACAAGTACTTACGTACCTAAAATCACGAAAAGTTATGAAATCTCCATCTTCGCATAAGGCTCAAAAATTACGTTACATTTTTCAAGATTTTTTCGAATTTTTTCAAATTTTCAAAATCGTAGGTTTTCTTTTTAAAAAATTCAAAAAATCATATCTCAGGTGAAAAGTGTTAAAAAAATCGAAAAAAAATACCCCTTTTTCGACGAGTACTTTTGTATAAAAAATTACGCCGCTGATCCGAGGTATGACATCGCCAAATCTTCGTCGAGATTTCTTGGAATGCCCCATATATGTACCGTGTATTCCGTGCAGCTCCAAAGGCAAAAGCAGAAGCTGCTTCCGCAGCCCTCGGTACCAAAACCATTCCCATTTACCAATGTGTAGTGGCACACAAAAATATTTAGTTATAAACCAGCTTCATCTATATATATATATATATATATACATATATATAGATACTTTTGTATGTATATATGTATGTGAAACTAGAAGGGCCAAACTACCCCTCTGGTTGACGAAGGGGAGCGTGCGATACGCGGGGGCTTTGCCTACGGGGCGTGGGCAACGACCGTAGGGGAAGGGAGAGTTCCTTTTCCTTTCTTTCTCTATATGTACACCCTCGTCCTTATGCCAAAGGACACCGGGGTTGTGAAGAGAAAAGTACTTGTTACACGAAGCGGAGACTCTGGCATTTCCGATCCTCCATTTCCCCACAAATTTCGTATGACTGATATACGTGCGGTATTCTTGCACAAATCCAGTAAGCATTCAACCCTCAAACCCTTTCCAATTCGTTACATCATTTTTTCTACTGTTCTATGTGCTTGAAAGGTACAATTTTTTTTTAGAGATTTTTTTGAATTTTTTACCTCGAATTTAAATATTTGAAATTATTCACAAAAATCCTGTATTGGACATCAAAATTTTTGAACTTTCAGTATGTCTGCGTCGATTTTTTAAGCCTTTTTTCTTTTTGAAGAAATGAAAGATTGAAAAATGGAAAAAAAATTAAACGAGGTGTCACGGTCAGAGAGTTCACGGTCAGTTGTGGCCTAAAAATTTTATACGTAACAAGACATTATTTTCGAATTTTCCTGAAGCTTTTTTTATCGATATAAATGAAAATTCATGTATTAAATAATGAAACATTAAAAAAGAAAATGAAGTGACAAATTTTTTAGTCTCGATTTTCAAACATTTTCGAATTTTGACTCAGAGTGGGCAGACGTTTGCGTCGATTTTTTAAGCCATTTTTTTTTTGAAGATATGAACCATTAAAAAATGAAAAAAAAATGAAACGAGGTGTCAGTTCATGGTCAGATGTTGCCTAAAAATTTTATACGTAACAAGACATTATTTTCGAATTTTCCTGAAGCTTTTTTTATCGACATAAATAAAAATTCATGTATTAAATAATGAGACATTAAAAAAGAAAATGAAGTGACACATTTTTAAATCCCAATTTGTAAACATTTTTAAGCCATTTTTTTTTTAAAGAAATGAACCATTAAAAATTGAAGAAAAAAAAATGAAACGAAATGTCAGTTCATGGTCAGTGGCCCAAAAATTTTGCCATAAATTTTATTTCGCTAATAATAATTAAAATTCAATTCATAAAAAAAAAAATCACAATTGTGATAATCAGTCCAAAAAAAAAAATCTATTTAACGTCAAGAACGAAATGTCAGCAGGCCTTTCGAAATACATTTACGACTTCTTCGTGATATTTCAAAGTTTTGAGAATTGAAGAAAAATGCGATAGCATCGAAATTTTGGATTTCCATCAGGAGTTCATAGAGTGAAAACGGAAACGAGCGCGATAGCGAGGAAGATCACGAGCCGCGATCGATCATCCTGGCGGACACCTCCGCCGTATAGCCGCCTCCTTTCATGCGGTGTCACACAATATAAAAAGGGCGCGTTGACGCGATGAGCCAGATTTACGAAAAAAAACCCTGAATTTCACGGAAAAAAATCGGCGCCAAATTGGAGCGTATTGATAAAAAAAAAAAAAAAAAGATAAAATAAAATGAAATAAAAAGAAAAAGAAAGCGTCGATCGCTTGGGACGGTTTATATAGGCGCAATTCGAGTATTTCCGCTGAGCCCGCCGCCAATCCGTCATTTTTGGTGGACAGCTTTGACAAAAGTCGTAAAAATCTAGAGCTGGCGAGTGTCCTTTCAATTTGTTTGACTGTCGGTCTTTATTCATTGACCTGAAGTAAAGTGGGAGGGGGGGAGGGAGGGTCGTCTTTAAATATTATACCCGAGAAACTATAGTTTTGCCGCCTTCCTCGGGGATTCCCCGGTATATGGAGCAGCATCCTTCCTCTTTTTTGCACCCTTTCAGAGTTTCTAAATTGGGCTCTGATATTAGGACTGAACAATAAAAGGTGGAAACAGCCACTTTACGATTGGGAAGCAGCCGGACAATTTTTGTATGCGACGCAAGAATTTTTTTTTTTTTTTCAGATTTTTTTTAATTACCATTTTTTTTTTAACGATTTTCTCTGTTTTTAGTATCCTATTTTTGTATGCAACGCAAGAATCTTTTTTTCTGATTTCATCGAGTTACCATTTTTTTTACCATTTACTCTATTTTTGTATGCAACGCAAGAATTTTTTTTTCAGATTTTTTTAAGTTACCATTTTTTTACCATTTTCTCTATTTTTGTATGCAACGCAAGAATTTTTTTCACATTTCTTCAAGTTACCATTTTTTTACCATTTTCTCTATTTTTGTATGCAACGCAAGAATTTTCTTCACATTTCTTCAAGTTACCATTTTTTTACCATTTTCTCTATTTTTGTATGCAACGCAAGAATTTTTTTCACATTTCTTCAAGTTACCATTCTTTTACCATTTTCTCTATTTTTAGTACTCTATTTTTGTATGCAACGCAAGAATTTTTTTTTTCAGATTTTTTTAAGTTACCATTTTTTAACCATTTTCTCCAATTTTTGTATTCTATTTTTGCATGCAACGCAAGAATTTTTTTTTCAGATTTTTTTAAGTTACCATTTTATTACCATTTTCTCTATTTTTAGTATTTTTCTATTGTTCTATGCAACGCTAGAATTTTTTTCACATTTCTTCAAGTTACCATTTTTTTACCATTTTCTCTATTTTTAGTACTCTATTTTTGTATGCAATGCAAGAATTTTTTTTTCAGATTTTTTTAAGTTACCATTTTTTACCATTTTCTCTATTTTTAGTATTTCTCTATTTTTTTATGCAACGCAAGAATTTTTTGTTTTCACATTTCTTCAAGTTACCATTTTTGACCATTTTCTCTGTTTTTAGTATTCTATTTTTGTATGCAACGCAAGAATTTTATTTTTCAGATTTTTTTAAGTTACCATTTGGTACCATTTTCTCTATTTTTGTATGCAAAGCAAGAATTTATATCCGATTTTTTTTTCAGATTTATTAAAAAAAAAATTCAAAAATATTTAAAAAAATAAACAAACGCTTTTCGAATAAGCATATTTATTACAAATTCAAGAAACCCTATTTCTCCGGACCAAAGAATATTTAGTATGTTTCAAAATCTCGAAGTGCAGCTCACTCAAAAAAGTAAAAGCCTTTTGTATATTTATTATATAACTCAATCTTCTAATTAGATATTTATTCCTTAAAATCTTTCTAAATAATTCTAATCCACCGTTCGTAAAATCGTAATTACCATTTTGTATCTCAATTTCCGAATTCGAGTTCAGCCGATTAAAAGGTAGAATTACCGAGTAATTAGCAGTGTTACGTTCGAGTTTAAATCCTCGCAATGCATATTGTGACAAAGAATTTTAATCTCCCTCAGGAATACAAAGCTGCATGAAGAAATGCCCGGAATACGTGTCCTCGCTTGCGCCGCATTTTCGCGACAACAATTGAATTATTGCCTCGTATTTGTGGATTACATCCGATATCGGACCAGCACTCACGCACCTGCAAAACGCTTTGGGTCTTCGCACAGGATTTGTATGGAATTTAGTGTATTACGGTGTAAAGCCCAGTTTGGGTTTACGCGTATAATCCGGTACAGTTAAATTTCAGTCAGAGTCGAAGAGGACATCAGGATTAGCGAGCAGTTGTTGTGACTTCTTGGGACTGACCAAGACGGATCACCAAAGAATCCCCATGGAACATAAAGAGCAAAGGGAGAGCGCGCGTAAGAGATCTCTTTTGGCGCCGCGTACAAATTTCAAAATGGAATGGAAAAGCGTAGTTTTTAAACTGCGCGTGCGTCATCGATCCATCAGCAAGGTTTGCCTCAAAATCGCGTCACCAAAAAGGTCCATCAGCTCCATTCTTCGGTATTGTAATAAATCCAGAGAGTTTTACTCTGTTCTTGCGTCTCCTGGTTGCAACGAAAAATTTTTGGTGAAAGCCCCCTTTTCACAGAGAGTTTAGAAAATATTGGCAGGTTGCATTATACAGCTGGATTGTGAAAGAAAAATTGGCGAAGGCCAGGAAATGCAAATCTGGTATATCCTAAATTTTGCTTTTTTTTTATTCTTCATAGAGGAAACCTTGTTTTCGTGAAATTTTTGGTTTTTTTTTTTCATGTCAGGACATTGAGAATGGTTGAAAATGTCCAGAAAAGTGGTTTGGGAAAAATGTATGTATGTATCATAATTTTTTTTGTGGGATTAGTTGGTGCTCAAATGCACCATTTTTTTTTCTATGGCAATATTTTTTTTTCTATACTTTTTTTAATTTAAAAATCTAGGACAATTCTGAAAAATACTCTGTTGAATATCGAGATTTTTCTTCTTATAGCTTTTAAGATTTTTTTTTTTATTAAAGGAATTATTAGAAAATAGAAGAAAAAAATTAATGCGCTACATATGATTGGTTAAAAATTTATTTATGTAAAAACGGGTTTTTTAGAATTCTTTCAGATTTCTTCGAAGTATGCAAATTTTTGAAAAACATTTTTTTCAACAAAATATTTAACCAAAGTGGGCAAGATTTTTCTTTTCATAGTTTTTAAGCTTCTTCGATTAAAAAAAATATTAGAAAATAGAAAAAAAAAATTGATCTACTCCAAATGATCGGTCAATCGTTTATTTATATAAATCCGGATTTTTTAGAATTCTTTCAGATTTTTACTCTCGGTAAAAATCAAATCTCGGTTGAATATCAAAATTTTCTATTTTACAGCCAAAGTGGGCAAGATTTATCTTCGACCAAAAATCTGATTTAAAAAAATGGATGAAAAATCTTACAAACTATAAGACACAAAAAATTCGAACAATCTTATTTTGACCCAATCTTGAATTATCAGAAAACCGTCAATTACGTGAATTTGTGATGATTACAAAAAAATTCATCGAAAAATGAGTAACAAACTTACGAAGCTGCAAAAATTTTCAAAATCCTCCTGAAAAGCAACAGTCCCAAAAAATTCATTTTAAAAGCTATCACCAATCCAGCACGTGTCTAAAAAAAAAAAAATCTACATTAGTCAATTAAGCAATTCCTGTTTCGACCAAGTTCTCCGACTAATACGTGTAATGTCATCCCTTTTCATATATATATATATGATGACGACACGTAGCCACTTTGAGGGAGGTTTACGATTACAATAATGCGGGGCAGAAGCATAACAGTAATAAAGTAATAAAAGAAAAATAAGTATAGACAGATTATGGTAAAATGTGAGAAAGAAAATGTTTATTAAGGAGCCCTGTTGCTATTGGACCAGGAATAGGGAGGTTTTCGGTCGCACAAGCCCCCTTCCCGAACCCTTAAAGGGCTGACGTTCGGCTGGTGGAAAATCCTTGAGAACAATTGTCGAGTCAATCGATTATTATGATCCTGGTGTGAGAGGTAAAAGTCCGACGCTGCTCACGTTTCGCAGCAGGTAATAAAAGTTAAAATACCGATTTAAACACGTTGTGTATATTGTTATTGTGTAGGTAGCCGGTTACTCGGTAAATGGAGACTGGTACCGTTGATTCTGTCTCTTCGTGTATTATTATATTTTTCCTCTTTTTTCTTTTTGCCAAATTGCTGTCAGGCTAGACGCCTGGTGCCGTCGAGTTGTCTTCCAATATTAGTCTGTAGAAGCTGAGGGAAAAGGGCTCTGAAAAAAGGACGACGACGACGTCCTGGCACCACTGATACCAGGTACCCTTTTAGGGGGAGGTATACAACGGCGAGTCGAGGTGGATTCGAAGAACCACCCAAACCGATTTTATACTTTGAAGGTAACCCTTGAGATGCACTCGAGTCAAACAGGTACGAATGATCACATAATTGATTTAAATAAATGAGGGGAATTCCAGCTGAATTTTTTTATGCTGTGAGTGGTGCTGTGAGTCCTTTGAGTAATTTTGACAATTTTTTTTTGTCAAAATGTATTTTGGAAATCGAAAGACAAGTATTTTTTTGATTGGACCTACGAACGATTTTTTTGTCGGAGGAATTTTTGTGAAATTTTTTTAATTTGTGGGTTTGTATTTTTTGAATCGTTGAGTCGTTGGGAATTAGCAGTTTTGTCGAAAAAGTGTTCCTGATGAAATTTGCGCTGTTTGCAAAGAGATAAATTATATGATTGCACTTGAAAATATGTTAAATGCCATATACTTTTTTTCTGATATTTTGTTGTATTTCGGTAAACAAGAAAATATTGCTTTGCTAAACATTGCCATTTTTTATTATTTTTCTATTATTACAGAAAAGTTCTGTTGAAAGTTACGAAATTTTTGAGACCCTATACAGACTGCCAGGATTTTTTTTCGCAAAATTCTATGGAATTGAAATTTTACATATTAATTTACGTAATAATTCAGTATATTAAAAAAAAAACTTCAATCACGTAGAACTTCGCATAAAAAAATCTTGTCATTCTGCACAGGGTCTCAAAAATTTCGTAATTTTCAACAGAATTTTTATGTAAATATATAAAAATTACAAAAAATGGTGTTTGAATAAAATTGGTCAGAAGAATATTTTATTAGCGATAAACTATTTTATATTTAAATTTATTTTATTCAAACGCGATTTTTAATAATTTTTATATCATAACATAAAAATTCTGTCGACAATTACGAAATTTTCAAGACCCTATACAGGCTGCCAGGATTTTTTTTCGCAAAATTCTATGGAATTGAAATTTTACTAATTAATTTACGTAATAATTCAGTATATTAAAAAAAAAAATTTCAATCACGTAGAACTTCGATAAAAAAAATCTTGCCACTCTGCACAGGGTCTCAAACGCGGCACACGCCTCCACATCCTTAAGGTAATAATTCTGGCACGCGGGACAGGTAAGAAAATTCCTGGAAGTCAGAAGCCATAAAGGCCCATTATCCCCAATAAAGGAAAAAAAGAGGTATGCAAAATGACAAGGAAACCACAGAGTGGGTTGCAGGTCATACGTATGATACCTACAATTACGTTTTATTAATTTTCCAAGCTGATCCATAATTTTACAATCCTCCGGAACGGAATTCCACGAACCAGCCCCAATATTAATGATTCATTTTTCATTATTGCTGCAATATATATTGTTTCATTGTGAACCTCAAAAATCTCCCTCGACTGCGAAAAAGTGTATACCTGTATCCTGAAATTCACTCACATTTTCTCACAGCTCTTTTCAAGCAAAAATAATAATAAAAAAGGCTGCAAAGTGGAACTTTGCACGTTGCTCGTTAATTTCGATTTTTCACAAAAGCACGTTTATTACGAAGATTTATTTATCTATTTTATTGGCTTGTTCGTACAGAAAGCTTTGAATAAAAATCGTGAGTTATAGCAAAACTCAATTTAATAAATTTTAATTAATTTTAGTGCATTTTTTTGAAAAATTCAAACATGAATTTTTTTTGAAAATTCAAGCATGATTTTTTTTTGAAAATTCAAACATGAATTTAAAAAAAAATTCAAACATGAATTTAAAAAAAAAATTCAAACAAGAATTTAAAAAAAAATTCAAACATGAATTAAAAAAAAAAATTCAAACATGAATTTAAAAAAAAAATTCAAACATGAATTTAAACAAAAAATTCAAACATGAATTTAAAAAAGAATTCAAACATGAATTTAAAAAAAAATTCAAACATGAATTAAAAAAAAATTCAAACATGAATTAAAAAGAAAAATTCCAACTTACGTAAAATTTGAAGTGCTTTTACCGATGATCGCCAAATTTGAGTGCGTAGCAGCGATTAATATTGAACTTTAATCTCGATAGCTGTAAATTTGCTGAAAGGCAGATGCCAACGAGACATTTTTCAAAAAATTCAAAATTGAGTAAAAAATGGAAGAATCTCAAAAAAAAAAAAAAAAAAATCCACTAAGACAAAGCAGCAAAAAGAATGACATATTATTCATACGTTGCATACAGCTAAAAAAAAGCATAAATAAGTAAAACCTCAAATCTACAAACAAATATTACTTATTTACAAATAAATAACAAATAATTCACAAATAACTAATTAATTAAAAAAAAAAACTATTTTCGAACCAAATTCTCACCAAAGTTGCATGTTAAAGCTACAATCCACGAAAAAAAAAAAAAAATGCGAGTACACCAGAAATTTTTGTTGCCCTTCAGTTCCGTTTTGACAGGGGTCGGTGAGTTGGTCCACAGTTGAACCCTCAGAGTAACATTCGGGACAAGGCAGCAGTGCTGGTTGTTACGAAAGTGAGAGAAGCGCTCAGAGTTTAGAAAGAGAATACAGAACACAGTAAAGTAAAAGAGAGAGAGAGAGAGAGAGGCAGAGGCTTGCAAGGGTCGTCAAAGTTGTTGGATACTCGTCGTCTATAAGTGCCGGAGACGAAGCGCATAGATTGTTCGATTCGAGCAGAGGGTAGTTTCGCTCCAAGTGTTACAATAAATCAGCGCGTTTGGTAACTATGCGAAGCGGTCTGTGCGACTCCACCCCCGCGTGCAACCCCTCAATTCACTGCACGTATATATATAGCGCATCACAGCCAACAGTATATATATATATATATATATATATATATATACACACACGATGGGCACATGACACGAAGCCCTCAACGCGCGAGCCCATTCACTCGCTTCTATGCATTGTGCTTAAAGTGGCCGATCGCTTTGGCGGCTCTGGCAGTCCTACAGAATCTATGTCATATATATATATATATATATATATGTATATATTTGATGCCAGAGGGATGACAAATAATTTTATCGACAATCTCCGCAAATGGCACCCGAAGAATAGGCCTGAAATCTTTTTTTTCATATTTTAATAGAATCGCCATTTTTTTATTTTTTCAAAGGAATAAAAAATGTGGCGAAATGTAGAAAATTCAAATGAATTTTAGAAAAAATGTTTTAGAAGTTTTTTTTTTTTGAAAATTGAGCTTTGACGACTTTAAATTTTCATCACCACAAATATTAGTGTGAAACGTTGCTGGTGAAATATAGAAAATTGAAATGAATTTTAGAAACAATATTTTAGAAGGCTTTTTTTTTAAATTGAGTTTTTTCGGTTTTAAATTTTCACCCCCCAAATATTAGTGTGAAACGTTGCTGGTGAAATGTAGAAAATTCAATGAATTTTAGAAACAATGTTTTAGGTGTCGTTTTTTTTTTTTTTTTTTGGAAATTTGAGCTTTGACGGTTTTAAATTTTCATCACCACAAATATTAGTGTGAAACGTTGCTGGTGAAATGTAGAAAATTGAAATGAATTTTAGAAACAATATTTTAGAAGGCTTTTTTTTTAAATTGAGTTTTTTCGGTTTTAAATGTTCACCCCCCAAATATTAGTTTGAAACATTGCAGGTAAAATGTAGAAAATTCAAATGAATTTCAGTAAAAATATTTTAGAAGTTTTTTTTTTTGGAAAATTCAGCTTTTTCGTTTTTAAATTTTCACCCCCAAATATTAGTTTGAAACATTGCAGGTAAAATGTAGAAAATTCAAATGAATTTTAGAAACAATATTTTAGAAGTTTTTTTTGTTGGAAAATTGAGTATTTTCGGTTTTAAATTTTCACCCCAAAATATTAGTTTGAAACATTGCTGGTAAAATATAGAAAATTCAAATGAATTTGAGAAACAATATTTTAGAAGTTTTTTTTGTTGGAAAATTGAGTTTTTTCGTTTTTAAATTCCCACCCCCAAATATTAGTGTGAAACATTGCTGGTAAAATGTAGAAAATTCAAATGAATTTCAGTAAAAATATTTTAGAAGTTCTTTTTTTTTTTGGAAAATTGAGTTTCTTCGGTTTTAAATTTCCACCCCCCAAATATTAGTGTGAAACATTGCTGGTAAAATGTAGAAAATTCAAATGAATTTCAGTAAAAATATTTTAGAAGTTTTTTTTTTGGAAAATTGAGTTTTTTCGTTTTTAAATTTCCACCCCTCAAATATTAGTGTGAAACATTGCTGGTAAAATGTAGAAAATTCAAATGAATTTCAGTAAAAATATTTTAGAAGTTTTTTTTTTTGGAAAATTGAGTATTTTCGGTTTTAAATTTTCACCCCAAAATATTAGTGTGAAACATTGCAGGTAAAATGTAGAAAATTCAAATGAATTTCAGTAAAAATATTTTAGAAGTCTTTTTTTTTTTGGAAAATTGAGCTTTTCTGTGTTTCAATCCCCCCCTCCCATATATTAGTAATATAATTGCAAATTTTCCTTGTAAATATTCTCCGTGCTTGAGGAGCCCTTGAGGGACTTAGAAAATTTCAGGACTGTGGCTTTGGGCTCTCTCCCACCCCTACTACAATTGTCCTGTGAAGCGACGGCAACGTCGGCGAGACGTTGGTTTTATTATACATAGAGATTATTAATTTCTTATGAAATGCAAAATTAATATTTTGAAGATAACTTTGAAGGGTTATCGACATTTTTTTTAACGTTAACATTTTTTTTTAAAGGTTAAACTAAATAAACTGTAAATATTAAATAAATTTGAATTAAATTTACTATTATTATTATTATTATTATTATTATTCGTTTTGATATAATTAATTAATTAAGATTGAAAAATAATTTGCTTCTTCATTTCTTAGTTTCCACCAATTATTTAAATTAATTTAAACTGAGTTTACACTTTTTTTAAAAATATGGAAATGTGAATTTTGGTTCAAGTGTAATAATCCAATATAATTGGGTTTTTCCCAATTATTCAATGCATTGAGCTTCAATTACTGAATATTATATTTTGCACAAGCATTCTGCATTCAAACATTCAAGCATTTTTTTTTTTTTAGTTAATGTTAAACCAATTTATAGTAATTTCGATACTTAAAACACGATTTAAAATTTCATTCGACGTTAATATTTGTAAATAGTTTAATAAACAGCTGGACATATAATAAAAAAACGTAAAATGCCTAAAAATTCATTAAATCATGAAATAATCAAATAATCAAAATCATGAAAATGAATTTAAATTTCATTTTTATCTCAAGTTCTCATGCAATCGAAAATTGAATATCGACCGAATTAAAAATAAATGCAACATACAAACAATTTCTATACAATTATTAAAAAAATTGTCAATGATTAAAAAAAAAAATGCCGACTCCATAAAAAATATAAAATATATATATTATATTTTTTCTGGCTTCGGCATTTTTTCTAAAAATCATTTTATCAATAATTGTGTAGAAATTATTTGTATACTGCATTTATTTTTCCAGAAAAAAAATATAAAATGCATATATATATTTTCTGGAGTCGGCAATTTTTTTAAATCATTCACATTAGTCTAAAAAGCAATAAATAAAAAAAAATGTATACTATTTTAATTATCTAGAATTTTTATAAATAAATAAATAAATAAATAAATATATAAGATAACCCAAAAAAAAAAAAAGAGGCAGAATAATATCGACGTGCGTCACGAGTGTTGCCCTCCACCGATTGGGAGCCTCCGGCACATAAATCCGTATAGGGGTTGAAATCGATGAAGATCGGCATTGCAGCCGCAGATTAATTTCCCGATGACAAAAGATACATTGAAGCTCGGTAATATCGGCAGGATAAAAACCGTCGGGGCTATCGCAAATACTCGATTTGTGCCTCCTGCGAGCCTACAAGAAACCCACCTCAGCGTTGTAGCTGAGCGTTCATCCCTTCCACCACCACACGAAGAACCACCACCTCGCGTCATCCACAAACCAGAATAAAGAGCGAAGGAGAAACAGAGAGAGAGAGAGAGAGAGAGAGAGAAGGCACAAGGGCTGAAGCGTTAAGGGAGAGGGTCCGGAAGGGCGCAACGCATAAGCCCCCGAAGGGTGATTTCGAGGCTCGAAACGCCCCAATGGTAGATCGAGGGGTGGGGCCCAACCCCTACCGCGCTCACCGGCAACCCTCGGCCACTATATAACCACTCTGCAGAGCTCAAACTCCAGAGCAGTTACCCTCGAGAACCTGAAGAGATCTGTTATATATTTACAATTTCGTAATTATATATAAATACAAACAAACATATATATATATATATATATATACATATATATACATCAGATTCGAAAGCAAATAATCGAGTAAATTGGATTACCAATCATTACAATTGGCTCTTGGCTCAGTGTTGATATTTGGTGAAAAAAAAAAAAAAAAAAAAAAAAAGGGAAAATGTGCGACGTAAGCAAGAACCGATTCTTCAGACCATGGAAGTGTCCGGTTGATAGCGAAGAACCCAACGATCTAGTGAACCCTCGGACCACTCTTGTCCCGACGATTAATAACAGTGCGAAAGACGAAGTGAACGAACGGGTGAACGTTAAGTGCGAGGTTTTGATCGCTGATAACGAGGACAGCGACAGTGTGATGTCGTCGGTAAGCGGGGCTACCAGTGCTACCGGATCTTATCATCGGAACCACGAGCTCGACAGGAGACAGAGCGTTTCATCGTCCTGTTCGGGCAACAGCGAAGACCTGCCGGAGCCACTCGACGTACTCGGCAATTTTGTCTTCGGCAGAAGAACTCCAGTGGAAACCGCACTTACGAACGTCGAAAGCTCGATCGTTAACAGCAGCAGCAGCAGCAGCAGCGGCTCGTCGATCAACAGCGAAGGGTCTTCCTGCGCTTCCGGACACTCACCTAAATCCGCTTTCACCGCTACCCCTTATCAGTGTCCCGTTTATTCGGGGCTTGATTATTTTTCACCTGTTGGAATTGTCAGCACGGATAATGTGGCTGCGGCTGCGGCTGCGGCTGCGGCTGCCGCCGCAGCCGCAGCTTCCTTTGGAGCTGCATATACGAACTCACATCATCAACAGCAACTCAATTATGGACTACCTGGAATCTCCATGGGAAACTATCCTACCACCGTCGAAGAAGCCGTTAAATATATCCATCAACAGGACGTCGCTGCTAAACAGATGAAGAAACTCAGACCCAAGAGATTTCGGTGCGAGTACTGCGACGTCGCGTTCAGCAACAATGGACAACTCAAAGGACACGTCAGAATTCATACCGGTACGTTGAATTTATTCAGGTTTATTGCCTTTTTTTTTTTTTTTTGATTGATAAGGTTTTTTGGAATTAAGGAACGTTTCATTGTTTTATGTTGAATGCGAATTTATTCAAGTCTCGTTTTTTTTATTTTGTTTCTTTTTTTTTTATTCAACGAGATGTTTGCACATTTTTCAATGTTAAATCGTTTTATGTTGACTGTGAATTTATTCAAGGCTGATTTTTTTTTTAATTTTGTTTCATCTTTTTTTATTCAACGAGATGTTTGTTAATGAATGAACGTAAAATTATATTTTATTGACTGAGAATTTATTCAAGGCTGATATTTTTTTAAATTTTGTTTCATTTTTTTGTATTTAACAAGATATTTGTAAATTTCTGAACGTAAAATTGTATTTCATTGACTGTGAATTTATTCAAGGCTGATATTTTTTTAAATTTTGTTTCATTTTTTTTTATTCAACAAGATATTTGTAAATTAATGAACGTAAAATTATATTTCATTGCCTGTGAATTTATTCAAGGCTAATATTTTTTTAAATTTCATTTCATTTTTTTGTATTCAACAAGATATTTATAAATTTCTGAATTTCAAGTTTGATATTCTTAAAAATTTCATTTATTTATTTTTTTTAATTCAACAAGATATTTATAAATTGCTGAACATAAAATTCTATTCCATTGCCTGTGAATTTATTCAACTCTGATATTTTTTAAAATATCATTACATTTCTTTTTTAAATTACTGCATTTGATCCAAAAATTCATTCATTTCTTTTTTAAATTACTGCATTTGATCCAAAAATTGATTCGATTGCCAAAAGTTACCATTTAAATTCAATTTTATACCGTTATTATTACCACGATAAAACTTAGTAATTTCAATCGACTCATGACATTTTTTAAATATATAATTACAGGCGAGCGACCATTCAAATGTGACTCTGAGGGTTGCGGCAAGTCATTTACAAGGAACGAGGAGCTCACGAGACACAAGCGAATCCACACTGGATTGAGGCCGCATTCGTGCGTGCTTTGCGGCAAGCGATTCGGTCGCAAGGATCATTTGAAGAAGCACACAAGAACGCACGAGAATCGTGCGGCTTATCAAATCCCCGCCGCGGTTTTGGGCCAATACGCACTGAGTCATCATCAGGCATTTCAGCAGGGACATCATTCGATGGCATCTTACATGTATCCCATGTGAAACCCCAAAAAAAAAAAAAGAAAAAAAAAAAAAAAGCGACGTAAATCTACAATATAAATGGACAATACTCAATTTGGAGCTACAATTGAACTCGGTGAAAAGTCGTAATTGCTTTCAGGCTCCTTGTAAATATTTTGCACATACAGAGACAGTGAAACACGAAAGTATATATATAAATTATTTAAAGTAAAAAAAAAAAAAAAAAAAAAAAAATGTCCTAACGTACAGGAAGAGAGAATTATTCGACTAATTCTCGATTGCCTTTTTTATCCGCTAGTCCTAATAATACGCGAATTTTTTTTTGACGTTTTTTTTCTATCGCAATGAGATTCACGAATATACATATTTTTGATAAACATTTTTTCCGCGTCTTTGTAACAATTTATTGAAAGAAGAAGAAAAAAAAAATTGGATCACTGCGGATCAAAGATTGTTCAGTATTTAATATGATAATGATAATTCGAAGCTCGCGTTGACTGATGTAAAATATATATATATATATATATATTTATTTTTATATATATGTATATATATATATATATATATATATATATATAAATGATGATATTATGAATAAGAATTGTAAATTTGTTGTAAATATCAAGAGAGATATATCGTGAGAATAATGCTGTTGGATGAGAAATTACGAGTCACACTGTAAAGTACATTTTATATACATATATATATATATATATATATATATTTTTAATGATGGTGATGGGAGTAATAAAAGAAATGACGTACTTCTAACATGGATATATTAAATTGTGTTATTTGCTGGCGACCTACACCAAAAATAGTATAGTTAGAATTATTTATGATTTATTCACTTTTGCCATTGGCGAAGAGTCTGGAGTTTTTGTGACTTGAATATTTTGTTAAAGGTAAGTATATGTTTGTGCATTTTTATTGTGAAAATGGATTTTTGAAAAATAATACGTACATCTCGTCTCGATATTCGGACACGACGGAATATTGGATAAAAATTGAAAATGAGAAGTTGCAGCTTTGATTTGGTTTTTGAAAGTTAAAGGAATTAATAAAAATTAGATTTTTGTTTAAAGTACATTTTTTTTTTATTGTTTGGTTAAAATTGATTTTTGAAAAATTATACGTACATCTCGACTCGATATTCGGATACAACGGAATATTGGATAAAAATTGAAAATTAGAAGTTGCAGTTTTGATTTGGTTTTTGAAAGTTAAAGGAATTAATAAAAATTAGATTTTTGTTTAAAGTAAATTCTTTTTTTTGTATTGTTTGCTTAAAATTGATTTTTGAAAAATTGTCATAGATTTCGAGATTCAGATGTGAGAAAATTTCGGACAAATATTTAATGAAAAATTGAATTAAAACTGTTTGTTTTAATTGTCGCTCAATAATTTCTTTTTTTTAAAATCCTAGATAATTAAAATAATGTACATTTTTTTTTAAATTAGTGCTTATGTCAATAATTAAAAAAAAACATTGCCCACTCCAGAAAAAATATAAAATATAAAATATAAAATATAAAATATAAAATATAAAATATAAAATATAAAATATAAAATATAAAATATAAAATATAAAATATAAAATATAAAATATAAAATATAAAATATAAAATATAAAATATAAAATATAAAATATAAAATATAAAATATAAAATATAAAATATAAAATATAAAATACAAAATACAAAATACAAAATACAAAATACAAAATACAAAATACAAAATACAAAATACAAAATATAAAAAAAAAATGTCTGCTCTGAAAACAGCCCTTATTTTCGGTCACCAAAATCGAATAAAATCAATGATACACCGAATTTCCTAATTGTGATCAGCGAGGAGTCTGATTTTTTTCCGGAAGGAAATTGCGCGAAGCTCGAGAATATATATATTCGGTAGAATTTCATGCACAGCGATATGTACGAGCAGGGTGAGGACGTAGTCTCCATTTTCCTCTCGATTAAATCTAAGATGGCGTCGGTTGCGACCCCTTGCCGAAACCGTGAACGAAGAGAGCAGCGAGAGGGGAGCGGGATTTCCGATCTCGATCTGTCCCCTTCTTCAATTACGCCACGACACACGCAGGGGTTGCTTCCCTCCGCATCGAACGGTTGGTTACCGCAGAGAGCGACCTAAACATTTTTTTTTTTTTTTTTTTTTTTTTTCTTCTTCCTCTTCTTCCTCCACTTTTCCCTCTCTCTCTTACTCGCGATATTTCCACAGGGGTTGCATATGAATGTTATGGCTGATTTTGCGGTAGAGCCCGCCCGCGAAAAGGGAGTTGATACTCTGATGCGAGGGGGAGCTCTCGCTGTGGGGATGACGATGATGATGAAAAAAATGATATGGTATATATATATATATATATATGTATATATATATATATATGTATGTGTGGCTGAGCTCTGATTAGATTGCTCGTGGATGAGAAAGACGTCGAACCAGATATGATAAATTATTGGAGAAATATATATTATTATTATATATATATTATTTAATTAAATATAAATTAATTTATTTATGAGTAAATAAATTTTTGGGTTTATTGAATTATAATTTTTTTTTTTTAATTCCAGTTGTACGTCCATTTTTAGTAGGATGTTAATTAAAGTAAAATTGATGATGTAAAATTTGTGAAAGATTTTTTTTGACGAGATTTTTGTGTCGATGTAGTCGAAATTTTATTGGAGTTTGTTGGCTCGTTAACATTTTTTTTTGTGGCAAAAGGACGTTGATTTTGAGGGGCAGATTTTTTTGTATTTCGTTTAATTGGAATCGACAGAGTGGTTTGAAAATTGTGACATGTTTCAAAAAATTTATTGGCACCGCAATTTTTTTGACGATATTTTTGTGTCGATCTAGTCGAAATTTCATTGGAGTTTGTTGGGTCGTTAACATTTTATTGGAGTTTTATTTTTTTGGTTGCAAAAGGATGTAAATTTTGAGGGGCAGTTTAGGGTAGAGATTTTTTTGTATTTCGTTTAATTGGAATCGACAGAGTGGTTTCAAAATTGTGATATGTTTAAAAAAATGTATTGGCTCCGCAATTTTTTTTTGTTATATGATTGACATGAGTGTAAGAAATAATTATTTTTTTTTAAATAGATTCTTAATTATCTACGATTTTTTTTATACAAATTATCGAACGACAGATTTTAAACATCTGAAAAAATTTTGGGATACTTTTTGCCCAAAAGAACATTTTTTGGTGGCCCGGCGGTTCCTTCTATTTTTTTTCAGCCTGTTCTAAAAAAAAGAAACATGGAAAAAAATGGTAACATTACAATGTGCAGCAGCTAGAAATTGTTTGTACGCAACAAATGACTTTTCGATTTTTTATGAGATTTTTCCAATGTATATATATATATTTTTTATTTCACACCAAAAAAGGCCTAATTATTAAAGCGAAATCTCAAAATATTTTTCGAAAAATCTGAAAAAAAAATTCTCAAAAATCATATGTTGCTTAAATAATTTTTCCAGCTGCAATTTATTTTCAGATTTCATAACAAAGTTATTACTTTTTCCATTTTTTTGCATAAATCCCAAAAAAAATGGAATCACCAGCTCACGTCGTCTCGGTTACCAAAAAAAAATGTTTATTTACCAAAAAAAAAAAATGTTTTTCACAACACTTTCCTATTTAAAAAATATCTCGTTCTATAATATCTTCAAAAAAATCATACATAATTAAAAAAGCATTAAAAAAAAATTTAAAAAGTGTTTTCCATACTTACGCCAACAAAATAAAAAAAAATGCGGTACCAATCAGTCCAGGCTCAGTTCCAACCCAGATGGAATGGCCCAAATGACATTTAGATTTCAAAATAATTTTTCATTCAGCCAAAAATAGTCAAAATAAATTTTAAAAAATCATCGATAAAATAATAACAGACTCCTAAACGTACGAAAAAAAAAAAATCAAATCTTACAGGAAATTCCATTATTTTTCTTCAACAACGGTACAATAATATCGATGAGTGCGTAAATACTCACGCGTGAATATAATGTATATAATACATACACACACATATATATATATATATATATATATATAACGCATTATAACAAGTTTCTCACACTCTCATTGTTGGGTTACGGTAGCGAAAGGGAAGCTAGGCAACCCTGCTGGGACATTCGTTGGAGCTCTTGCTGACACCCCCCTACTGTCCTACAGATATATGACAGTTAAACCCCTAAGCACATAGACATCCCGAGACAGCAAACTTCTTCCTTCTTTCCCTCTCTCTCCTTCTCTCTTTCTCTCTCTGGCTCTTCGTCCCTCCAGTTCCTCTTTTTCCTTTCCAACCCCATTTCATTCTTCTAAATTTCGCCCTAACTACCCAGCCACCATGGAAAAGTTAGTGGGTAGAGTACTACGACTATGCTGTCAAAACCCTTGGCTACCATCGCCTTCAACAAGGCTCTCGGTCTATAATACCAGCAGTTTCCTCTGTCGACTTCACTCCAGCTTTGGCTCCTAAACGATCGCTTACTCCAGGATTACACGTCGAGTCTCCTAATCTTTTTTTCCCTTCGGATTACACTGTTGGATTTGACGCTTGCGGCAAGGATTAAGGGGGCGTTTTACCTGCTACCCGAATGCAGTTAAATGCTGCATATACATGGCTATTAGTTGCCTGATGATTTTCTTGTATTAAGGTACTACCTGCTTGTAAGTTTCTAGCTGTTTGCCTTGTTTCGTCGACAGGTCCTCATTCGAATGAAAGAAATGATTTTTTTTTTTTGATTCAGTGATTGTGGATTATTACCTTTAATTGGAACCAGGTAATTCAACAATGTGTGAAGGCATTTTCCACTTTTTTAGCCAATTTTTTTTATCCAGAAATAAATTGTGCTTAAAGTTACTATTTAAAAAAAAAAATTTAATTCACTCGTTTTGGCAAATGGGCTGAAAAAATTAAATGGAAAAAAAGGCAGAGTGTGTAAGTTTGAGTAGTAATGTTTTGTGACCAATTGTGGAGGAAATACGAGAGAGTAAAAAAAAAAAGTGTTCGAATTGGTGGAGCATGAAGAGTGTAAAGAATCTCAAAAATGCTGAAGACTGTACCTGGAGAATTCCATCTGTTTTCAACCTGACTCCTGACCCTCAACCCTTCCAATTGGCTCCGCAATTTTTGTTACGATTGACAGGACTCTAAAAAAAATCTACCACTTTTTCAATTGTCTACGATTTTTTTTTCAAACAAATTAGTAAAATGAAATACGAAACGACAGGTTTTAGGAATCGGTCTCCACGACGTTCCGACATTCGAGGAGCTGCAACTCCGGATCGACATTGCCGTCCACCTCGCCAATTTTTTCCAACGTTCCAAATATCCCAAAGACCAAATCGTGAAAATTTCAGCCCGATCGAAAGCGCCGTTTCGGAGAAAAAAAAAGAAACCTACCAACTATATTTAACGGAAAAATGGCACAAAAAAAAATGTGAGATTTTTCCAAAAAAAAAGATGTTGAAATCTACGTTGCAAAATCCAAAATCCACGTTCTCATGACCAAAAAAAAAATCCCTCATTCTCCCCGAGCATAAAATACCTTCAACCTCGTCGATGGTTATTTGCACGCTCGTTATTACATCAGCGTTCACGCTGAGCTTCCATCATCGGTGCAAACAGAGAGTAAGACCTGCTCGTCACTCTGGTACGTAACGTGGATTGTATACAGCCTGGTTTACGACACTGAATGTTTGGACGTCAGCGGGGGGGGGTCGTTATAGTTTACCAAATATATGAAAACACCCAATATATTTCAGTTTGGTTCTCGGAGTCTCTGTCAGAGAAAGAGGGATCGATGCTCTCTCGCGAATCTCCACACGTGACTTTTGTCCTCAGGATCGTTCGACTCTGGGACACATTAGGGTCATTGTAGGTGTTAAAGGTGGCGAAGGAATATCGAGAGAGGAAAAGATATAACGGGAGAAGAAATCCTGGCTGCTCGCTCACTGGCTGATCTATGGATCTTTATTCCTGGCTCCTCTGTGAGAATAAGTGCACACTATAGCACAGTCAGAGACACTCGGAGTGGGCTTTCGATGCGGGATCCCAGCAGCCCGGTGGGCATTTTTCTGCTGAATGTGAGAGACGCTTTCAAGAGACTCAACTGTGTCTCTCTCTTTTTTTTTTTTTTTTTTTTTTTCGTGTGTGTTATGTTCAAGGAAGTGTATGCTTGCTGGCTCAACTTCTTCCTCTTCGTCTTCTTCTTCAGCTTCTTCTTCTTTTGGTCTATTAGGGGGATCTAAACACTTTTTAAAATGGAACAAACGTCGAGTGTCACAGAGAGGTAACAATGACGTGGGCAAACATTTATCGTAACAGGGACCACCCGGAGAGATTGTATCTTTGGCACCCCCGAAGTGGTCAGGACCAACAGCAGCCTTTCGATCGACTGTTACTGTAACTTTGGATCCTGTATTTCTCTGTGTGTGCGTGTGCACATAGTGTATGCTGTCTCTTTCTGGCTGTATGAATAGCGTTTGCTTCATACGTCTTTATTCTGATTCTATTGGATCATTGGTGCATTTCTGATGGGATTCCCAAGACCCTGTGGGGTCTGGAATCAGCTTGGGGAGTCCTGGACTGCCCAGAGAAGGACACTTAGCAGCTACTTTTTTTTTCTTTCGCTTTGTCGAAGGGGTTCAATGATTTTTTTTTGTAGATTTCTGTAGTACACTTGCTGACAAATTCGTGATTTATCTGTGTGCTTTGTCTGATTTTTTAATTGATCTGTATGAATTTCAGGAATTGAGTTTTAATTAGATGAATTTATTTTAGGAATATTTTGAGGACTCCAATATCAACGATTATTGTAGATATTGAAAAATATATTTTGACGATACAGCAAATGCTGGTTGGAATTAAAAATTATGCGAAGTAGGAACGTTGAACACTGCTTCCTCATTTAATTTAGTTTCTTACAAAGCGTCTGTGAGGAAGCAAATATTAATATATAAACTTTCTCATAGAGTTGAAAAATTTAATTTAATATGAAAGCAGTCTGCAAACTTCTACTTTGCATCATTTTTTAAATCAGTTTTGTACTAAAAAATCACTTCGAAAAAATTATATACATTTTATGCCTTTAATTTCTCAGCATTAAAAAAAAATTGAAGATATCTTATGATTAGATGAATAAAAATGCTAATTGAAATTAAAAATTATGCAAAGTAGGAACTTTGCACACTGCTTCCTCATTTAATTTAATTTTTTACAAAGCGTCTGTGAGGAAGCAAAAATTAATTTATAAACTTTCTCATAGAGTTGAAAAATTAAATTTAATTATGAAGGAGTCTGCAAACTTCTACTTTGCATAATTTTTTAAATCGATTTTGTACTAAAAAATCACTTCGAAAAAATTATATACATTTTATGTCTTCAATTTCTCAGCATTAAAAAAAAAATTGAAGATATCTCATAATTAGATGAATAAAAATGCTAATTGAAATTAAAAATGATCCAAAGTAGGAACTTTGCACACTGCTTCCTCATTAAATTAAATTTTTCACAAAGCCTCTATGAGAAAGCAAAAATGACTAAACAAACGTCCTCATAGAGTTGAAAAATTAAATTTAATGAGGAAGCAGCATCATTTTTAAAATCGATTTTCTATTAAAAAATCGCTTCAAAGCACTCATATACATTTCACATCTAAAATTTCTCAGCATTAAAAAAAAATGAAGATATCATTATTACATAAATAAATAAATAAAATATTTATCAGTTTAAAAAAATGTGTAAACTCCATCTGTTTATTATTATTGGAGTTACCATAGACCTTTGGATACCTAACAGTGCCAGTGATCTATATACAGCCATGTTGGGTCGTGTAAAGTATACGGTTTCCGGTAATGACCTCGTAATACCGTCGAAAGACCCCCCCCCGATCTCCGAAACGTCATAAATAACGTGAAAGCTAAATGGTACTAAACGGTATATCGACGAGCGAATGCTCGGTGGTGGTTGGTGCCTCTGTGGAACGAGGAGGAAGTGCTCGTCTCGAGGGGATGACCGGTTGGGCCACAATGGCGTGATCCAATTTCCGAGAGCGAGGCATACATAGGATCGACGTAGACGAGAGAGTAAGCCGAGCAAATATGTGTCCAAAGAGAGTCCAACAATAATGGCACTGAAGCTCTCTCTCTCTCTCTGCCTCTGCTCTCTGCTCCGAACTTTTAATTCTTCTCTGGATGCTATTTTGGCCTTTTTGGGTTGAATTTGTGTTCACGAAAAATTGGCATCGTTGATGACTCTGTCACAATGGGGATGAAGGAGCGAACCCCATTTAGTACGAATTTATTTCGTCGTAAATGAACATGACAAATTATTGATATACTCGTCGATGCTTTATTGATATGACACATGGTTTGATTAGTCTGATTGCAATTGAATAGAATTTAGAGCAAGGAAAATTGGGCAGTAGGGGATTTTTTTTTTTTTTTTTTTAATTAATAAATATTGCAACGACTCGTTGTGCCATGAAAATTAATTTTGAATAATGGAAAAGATATTAAAAAATAGAAAAATGATTTATCTACCACAGGCGATTGGTCAAATGTTTGTTTGTGTGAAATCGGATTTTTCAGAATTTTTTCAGATTTTTCTGAACTATGGACATTTTTTTTTGCTTTTTTTTAAAGTGACATATCGAATATTTGAAAATTATTTAAATATGCCGTTTTTTAAAAATCTGTAAATATTCTGAAAAATAATCTAATGAATATCAAAAATTTCTTTTCTTATTGTCAATATAATTTAAATCGAAAAATCTTAAAAACTGCAAGAAGAAATATCTTGCGTACTTTGGCTGTAAGCTAGAAAATTTTTCATATTCGATAGAGTATCTTTCAGAATTTTTGCAGATTTTTAAATTATGGCATTCGATATGTCACTAAAAAAAAGTAAAAAAAAAAAATTTGCATAGTTCGGAAAAATGTGAAAAAGTTCCTAAAAATCTGCAAAAATTCTGAAAAGTCTGATTTTACATAAACAAACATTCGACCAATCGCCTGTAGTAGATTAATTATTTTTTCTATTTTTAAATAATTTTTTAACTAAAAAAAGCTTAAAAGCTGTAAGAAGAAAAATCTTCCCCACTTTGGCCATAATTAAAAATGATCGAATTTTGTTATTGAAAAAAGTAAATTTCCGAATTTTATCAGATTTTGTAAATCACTCTCTTTTATATGTCGCTTTAAAACAATATTAAAAAAAAAAAAACAGAAACGACAATAAAAAAAACAAAAAAGTTTGCGCAATTGAAAGTCCAACTAAGCCTATAAAAAATATTGAGCCAAATCGGAGATGATGTGAAATCCAGGTCGAAACGGGGTGTAATGTCCCATAAGTATGTGTGTATTTTTTTTTTCGTTTTAAAATATATTTTTCCTTGTAATTTTTATAACGAATAAATATTCAAGCGACACTTTTGCCATTAAATTTTTTATTGTCTTTTCTTTCACATCGAAGGAACAAAAAACAGAAATCTTATAACAATCAATTCAGTTAACAAGTGTAGTCTCAAGACAAGTCTCATCTTTCGGTGATTGGAAAAAAAAAATATTAACAAATTTTTTATTAATTCAACTCCTTATGACGATCGTTTAACGAGTCTTGTACAGCTCCTCGCCAACCCAATTACCGGTGGGACCGTAGTTGCACACGAGGTAGGATTTGTTCCATTGGCCATCAGCGTTGTAACGAACGGCACCGCATCCTACGAGCGTGGTTTCGGCCCAAACCATCTGCGTGTAGTGGCCAACGCCGTTGAAGTCACTGGAAAATTATTGCGAGATAATTAGAATAAAAAAAAAAATGAAAAAAAAAAAAAAAATCCCAAAAATTGGTCGATGCATCGATGGTCCATTTATGGATTTATGATTCTGTTAGACTTACGTCACTGATTTCACTTGGTTCCTGTTGAAGAGCTTGACCTCATCGTACCACATGGTCACCATTTCGGACAGCTTGGAGGTGAATGGTCCGGTGGTTCCTTTGTAGGCAACATTCTGTCCAACTTGGAATCTCTCTGTGAAATCCAAGTCGAAGCTTTATTTCAATGCAAATTATTCGATGAAATGAAAATATTCCTTTTGCCATTCTGATGAAGGAATGCTTTGATTTTTCATTAACATTTCCTTTGCCAAGCTCAAAAGGCTCAGAATACTGAAGAAAATATTAAAATCCAAAAAAGTCGTTTAGAAAAAAATGTCCGGACTGTTGAGATCATTTTTCACGTCATAATTGAAGTGAGTCTTAATTTGATTTCGGCTTCACCTGGTTTTACACAATTTTTTATACCATTGACATAACTCTAAAAATCACCAATTTTTTTTTGACACACTTTCAATTATCTACGATTTTTTTTACGTCGATAACCCGATTTACCAACCTCTCCAAATTTTTGCGCGCTAGCTAAGTCGTATCTGTATCGATTTTTTTAAAATGAATCTTATCTGTGTGTTTTCACACATTTTTCAACCGCAGAAACCGATATTCTCGATTTTTGCGATTGAGCATCGAGGCAGTTCCACAAATCGATATATCGAAGCTTTCGATACTTCCGAAGCCGTCTTATTCGCGTCTGTGATTGGCCAGCGGTGGAATACGACGTATCGCGCATGCCCTCCTGCTATGCTAAGCTATGGCGGGAATTTTGAAAACCAATTCTTTCACGATGTACGATTGGACTTTTTTTAGTCTCAAAAAAAAGTGTGGACAATTGGCAAACAGTTCTTAAATAAGAATACAGTCGGCAAACAAATTAATAATAATAAAGAGCGCTGCATATAGCGCGCACATCATTGGCGGTAATTTTGAAACCCAATTCTTTCACGATGTACAACTGGATTTTTTTTTAGTGTAAAAAAAAAGTGTAGACAATTGGCAGAGAGTTCTTAAATAAGAATACAGTCGGCAAAAAAATTAATAATAATTTTAATGGCAACACATCGTTGCCAGTGTAAATATAATTTTCGTTCTATTTTAACTCACCGACATTCCTGCAGGTGTCGTGTCCGTAGTTGCACTGATCGGCCCAGGTCTGGGCAATGTCAGCGAGTTCCTTGTCCCATTTCTATTTACAAACGGTATGGAGTAATTTTAATGATTATTCGTTAGCGGAAGCGATTGCGAGGCAATAAAAATGTTTTCTTTTCTTTTTTTTTTTTTTTTTTTTTTTTCTTGAAATTATATATAATTGCGTCCTGGTGCGCTTTTTACCAGAGGTCCAAGGTTCGTTGCAGCAGGCTGAGGTCCCGGCTTACCGCGTTTTTCATTTCCGCTAGCCACCAGCGCTCTGTACTTGTTGTGACTCTCGAGCAATTCAGCAATTTCAGCGTTTGTCAAGGTGGAGGACTTTACCGTGCCACATTGATTCGACGTCTGGAGGAACTGCAATCAGAGAATTGATAATAATTGATTATTATTAATATATTATATTAATATTATTTTATTAAAATTTTTTTTTATTTAAAAAAAAAAAAAATTCCGTAATTATTGTTCTAATTGAAATAGCTTTTTTTAATTTTATTTTAATTATTGGGCGAATTTTCAGCGTTTCACTCTCAGAATATAGGAAATTTTTTTTTTACCATGACATAATTACTTTTCTTTTTTTTTTTTTGTCCTACAAGAAACCATTATTGACATTTTTTAAATTGAAAATATGGAAAAAAATGTTCTTAAGTTAACAAAAAAATAAAAATTATTACTAACCAAAATTCATTTACAAAATTAATTTACAGGAATATTTTTAAAACTCACAGAAATAAAGTCAATTTTTTTTTTTTTTTCAAAAACACCATAAAATTTAAATTTCTATTTTTGAGGAACTTTCGAATATCAAAGTACTGTCTACATTAAAAAATTTTTATTACTATCAAAAATTCATGTATTTTGGTAGACAAAATAATTGCTTACTTTTTCATAAAAACTAAGCCACTGTCAAATTTGACATAATTTACAGGAATATTTTTAAAACCCCACATAAATAAAACTAATTCTTTTTTTTTTTTTTTTTAATTGTCTCTTGTTTCGCAAATTGGGACTTACAGGATATTTGCAGACGGTATGATTGGGTCCGTTGCAAGATTTCAAGTTGCAGTAGGTTGATCGTGATGCTGCAGCGTCGACGAAAGCCACGAGGGATGCCAGTGCGAGGGCGTAAAGTGGGCTTGCCATTTTAACAAGTGTTTTTCCTTTTCTTCTCAACTGCAACAGGACTGTTAATAGAATAACTTCTGTGATGGTTATGATAGTAACGGCTTCCTCGACGACTATTTATACTCGACGACTGGGCACCTTCCTTCTTCCTCTTTTTTGTGCTCGTAAAACATGTATACTTTATGCACGCGTATCATGCGACAAGCTTTCGCCACAGCTCTTATCAGCCAATTGTTGTTATAAGACAAATTCGATAATCCCTCTACGATCTATTCAAATATTTGTCAATAAAAGATATTTCTTTCGTAACACACCTGGCTCTTGTATTTTTAATTTTTTAGGGGGAGGGGGGGGGGGGGGGGTTCTATTGACTTTATGGTCTTGACAAATAAATTTTATCGTTTTTAAGATGTATATTTTATTACAGTTACAAGAAATTTATTAATATTCCAATAAATCCACATGAGACTTTTTTTTCTAATGCTTTGCTATAAAATGGTCTTCTCGAAGAAATGTTCCGCATTTTTCTCTCACTTTTCCTGACCTGATACATTTTTCCTGACTGAACTTTCTGTGGAATTTATTTAGTGTCATCGTTATTCTTCATTCTGCATTCCATTTATTTAATTCTTCAACCTAATTTCGTTAGTTAATCATAGAAAAATAAATATATATTTTCTATATATTTAAATAGTTATTTGTTTTTTTATTTTTTATAAATAACTTAAATAGTTATTTATAAAAACTGCCTCCGAAATTTTTTATATATTTTGATACTGCAAAATGTTGAATTAGAAAGGGATGATATAATTTGAGATTTAATGTCGATGAACTGTCTTATTTGAATTTGAATTTTTTTGCTTGAATTTTTTTTTACTGGCAAATGGAACGTTTGTACATTCTGTAAGCTTATCAGTGTAATTATAAATTTCGTGGTTTATTTTTAAATAAATATACAGATTTATATGATTGAAATTGAAAAAGATATTTGAGTGTAATATATATTTAAAAAAAAATGTCTTTATTACATATTCCTTCACACTTTCTATTTTCCTGAGGAATTTGAAATTTCCATGACATTTCCGATTCATCGAGTCAATCCTCTTTATCATTTAGTGGCTTTCGCGGTTTTCCTTAAAGTTGACCAACATTTTTAAATAAGCCAACTTTTACACTTTTACCTAATCTCATTTCTCTTCAACTTTACACTTTAAGTAGTGCATAATTTTTGCATGCAGTATATCTTCATTTACGTACTTGTAAAAACTAAGAAAAGAGAGAGAAAAAAAAACGAACACATAAATTGAACACTTAATTCGAGATAAGTCAGCAAAACACATCGCTTAATTGTTACATACTTTCGATAGCTGCTTTTTCAGCAGTACAACTTATTTGATTGTAAAAATAGTGTGCTTATAGATTGTAAGTATCTCTTAGAGGAAGCTTTATAAAAAGTGGAAAATATAATCAAGGAGATATGTGAAAATTTATATTTTTTAGGCTTGTTTAAGTACACAGGCTTATTTTCTTGAAAAAAAAAATTCACAAAGTTAATGGAGCAATCATTTTTTAAATAATGTGAACAACAGTCAGAAAGAATTTTGCATCTGTTTGAAATATCAAATTTCATACCTTTTCAACTCCATTTTGTGGATGCTGAATCAAACTTAATACCAAAAACGACCTAATTTGAGGAATTTTAATTTAATTCTTTTGTAAAATAATTTTTTATTTTTTTTTGTAAAATAATTTTTTATTTTTTTGAAAAATAATTTTTTATTTTTTTGTAAAATTACTTTTTATGTTTTTGTAAAATTATTTTTTATTTTTTTGTAAAATTATTATTTTTTTTTGTAAAATTATTTTTTATTTTCTTGAAAAAAAAAAATTCAAAAAAATACATAATCCTCTCTATAGGATTCTGCGTAGACATTTCAATTTTACTTTCTCCTGGCCAAAAATTAACGTAAAGTTGTATGCTGTGAATGTGCAATCGTGAATTTTTAAAATTAATTTGACCTGCGCGAAATGCTCCTGACCCGACTTACCCCGATCTCTTGGTAAAGAAAAAAGAAAATTTTCTCAATTGGCTGATACGAGTGGGAGGGTTTCGCATAAATCCACGTGTATCGTGTATTGCGTGCAAGTAATATTAAAAAGGTCACGCAGGCCTCTTAATAACGTGTTACGAATACTACGAATAGTTGTAATTGCGGAAATCTCATAATGAAACCATTATCGTCATGCAATCAATGAATACCGATTGACCTTGTGTCAAATTCTCATTACGGAAATGAACATATAAGATGCCCCTGTACCCTCTCGGATCTGTTCCGTAATTGCAAAAAATTATTCTTCATTTTTTTGTAAAATTGTTCTTCATTTTTTTGTAAAATTATTCTTAATTTTTTTGTAAAATTATTCTTAATTTTTTTGTAAAATTATTCTTCATTTTTTTGTAAAATTATTCTTCATTTTTTTGTAAAATTATTCTTAATTTTTTTGTAAAATTATTTTTTATTTTTTTGTAAAATTACATTAAATTTTTTTGTAAAATTATTCTTAATTTTTTTGTAAAATTATTTTTTATTTTTTTGTAAAATTATTTTCAATTTTTTTGTAAAATTATTTTTTATTTTTTTGTAAAATTGGTTTTTAATTTTTTTGTAAAATTATTTTTTATTTTTTTATAAAATTATTTTTCATTTTTTTGTAAACTTGTTTTTAATTTTTTTGTAAAATTATTTTTTATTTTTTGCAAAATTACATTACATTTTTTCGTAAAATTATTTTTAGTTTTTTTGTAAAATTATTAGAATGAGTATATATATGTGTGAGTGCTATTATGATTATCCAGCAGATCTCCAGAATCTGTATTTTATTATTATCCAGATTTTAATTTTTATTATAAAAATTATTCGGCGGAAATAATGAGAGATAAATTTTTAATTTCTCAATTAAGAATATTTTGGTTAAAGATGGTGTTCCGATTTGTATATTTTCAATTATGTTTGTTATGTAAATTTTATTTATTGAGATTATGTCAATTACACAACCCTAATAATATATTTAGCTTATCCGTAATGAGACGCTACCGCATATATTAATAGACCGAACATATTTCGTAAACATTAGAAATATATATGCGATTGAGATTATGTCAATATAGTTGGCCGTCGAGATGCTAACGCGTGTCTTTATAGGCAGAACATATTTCGTATACATTAGAAATATATGATTTAGGTTGTGTCAATTATCGTTCATAAACACAACACTTTGACACCTTATTTTTTAGATTTTGTAATGGAATTCAATCGGAGAAGCCAGAGAGTATTACAACACACGTTTCGTTTTTAGAATGTAGATACTTCCTGATTTCAAATTTTGACGGAAGTATCCATTTTGCAGGGTTTAAACAAAAAAGATGAAACAGCTCCCAGCTCAAAAGAAGATTTTTTTTTTTGAGCTGGGAAACAGCTATAGATTTTATTTCATTTTATTTTAATTTTTTTTTTTGAGCTGGGAAAGAAACTATTTTTTCATTTCTTCATTCATTTTTTTACTCCTTCCCAGCTCAATAAAAATCTTTTTTTTGAGCTGGGAAACAGCTGTCTCAAAAAAAGATTTTTTTTGTTGAGACAGTTAAACAGCTATAGATTTTATTTTATTTTATCATAATTTTTTTTTTTTGAGCTGGGAAAGAAACTATTTTTTCATTTCTTCATTCATTTTTTTACTCTTTCCCAGCTCAAAAAAAATCTTTTTTTTGAGCTGGGAAAGAAATGAAAAAATTGTATTTAATAAAAAGATTTTTTAAATACAATTGTATTTGGTCTTTCCCAGCTCAAAAAAAAGATTTTTTTTTGTCAAAAAAAAATCGATAGCTGTTGAACTGTCTCAAAAAAAGATTTCTTAAATACAATTTTTTTTGAGACAGTTAAACAGCTATAGATTTTATTAAATACAATTTTGTTTTAATTTCTTTACCAGCTAAAAAAAAAATCTTTTTATTGGACACAATTTTTCTTCATCTCTTTTCCAGCTCAAAAAAGATTTTTTTTTGAGCTGGAAAGATCTATACAGTGACTTCGAGAAAAGCGCTTTTAAGGCTTCAAAAGTGGATTACACGTAATTAATAAATATATTTTTATAACTTTCACAGTCATCTCTTGTCCGGCTAACACAATAGACCTGCAGATGCTCCATCTAAAACGGAAATCGACTTTTACGACCAGGTACAATCCTTTATTGGTTGTAAATCCATCGACTGAGGTAAAAGAGACCCAATTTCAGACCACGTCCCTATTTCCAACGATTTGGGGGAGGGGGTGTTTTTGAGGCGTTCAGATAAATTTTATTAGGGATGAATACATGTTTTATTTCAAAATCTAAAAATGGTAATTGTCTTTTTTTTTACTGCCAATTTCTTCGCGTCGATTTCAGGTCGAGTAATTCAGACTCTTCAACGAATATTCAATTGTGAATAATCCGAAATCGGACCAAAAATGCTCCAAAAATGCGACGAGTGCGAAAAAAAAAAATCAAAAATGTCAATAGTCAAAAAACCAAAAATATCAACGTGATACATTTTTATGTTAAAAATATATAAAATATATTTAGTTCGAAAAATTGTGTATAACAATATATTTTAAACTACATTTCCAGGTTTTGTGAAAAAAAAAAAGTAAAATTATGAGAATACACAATTCTGCTCTAAAAAAAAAATCGTAATTGCTTATTCTGTTTTTGTTAATTGATTGTCGGCTGATTTTGTTAATCACTTCATTCATGTCCCGCTTGTTATATGTTCTTCACTCACCTATATATCCGATATACTTGAAAGTTTGATAACCGATTCACCAATTCTAATTAACAACAGCAAACGAGTATGTGTGTATGTACATATACAAGCCACAAGACTCTGTGACAAAGGAGAAACAATGCCAAGTTTAATGAATACGTCGAGCATTTCCTTAACTATGTCTATCTTATCTTTTGACTGGCTTTGTTGTTGCTTTAAATTTTATGTACGCCCTGTATTTATTGCATGTAATGACGACAAAACAGTCAGACTAGAAGCATTTGCACATTCTTGATGGTAAAGTGTAAAGAGAATTGAAAGCAGGAGGATTGTACTTTTTTGTTTGTATCAAATTTTTGCTGGATGATTTTACAACCCCCCCCCCTTGTTTAGGTAACGCTAAATATAAATCATTTAATGTCGATGAACTGTTTTATTTGAATTTGAATTTTTTTGGTTTAATTTTTTTTTTACTGGCAAATGGAACGTCTGTACATTCTGTAAGCTTGTCAGTGTAATTATAAATTTCGTGGTTTATTTTAAAATAAATATACAGATTTATATGATTGAAATTGAAAAAGATATTTGAGTGTAATATATATTTAAAAAAAAAGTGTCTTTATTAAATATTCCTTCACACTTTCTATTTTCCTGAGGAATTTGAAATTTCCATGACATTTCCGATTCATCGAGTCAATCCTCTTTATCATTTAGTGGCTTTCGCGGTTTTCCTTAAAGTTGGCCAACATTTTTAAATAAGCCAACTTTTGCACTTTTACCTAATCTCATTTCTCTTCAACTTTACACTTTAAGTAGTGCATCTTTTTTGCATGCTGTATATCTTCATTTACGTACTTGTAAAAATTAAGAAAAGAGAAGAAAAAAAAAAAGAACACATAAATTGAACACTTAATTCGAGATAAGTCAGCAAAACACATCGCTTAATTGTTACATACTTTCGATAGCTGCTTTTTCAGCAGTACAACTTATTTGATTGTAAAAATAGTGTGTTTTTAGATTGTAAGTATCTCTTAGAGGAAGCTTTATAAAAAGTGGAAAATATCATCAAGGAGACATGTGAAAATTTATATTTTTTAGGCTTGCTTAAGTGCACAGGCTTATTTTCTTGAAAAAAAAAAAATTCAAAAAGTTAATGGAGCAACTATTTTTTAAATAATGTGGACAACAGTGAGAAAGAATTTCGCATCTGTTTGAAATATCAAAATTGATACCTTTTCAATTCCATTTTGTGGATGCTGAATCAAATTTAATACCAAAAACGACCCAGTTTGAGGAATTTTGCAAAAAAAAAGAAATCTCTAATGAAATATTAGTGATTTGACATTTAGAAAAAAATTTTGGAAAAAAGCATTTCACATCTGTTTCAAATATGAAATTTTATAACTTTTGAACTCCATTTTGTGGATGCTGAATCAAATTTAATACCAAAAACGACCCAGTTTGAGGAATTTTACAAAAAAAAAAAATCTCTAATGAAATATTAGTGATTTGACATTTTGAAAAAAATTTTGGAAAACAGCATTTCACATCTGTTTCAAATATGAAATTTTATAACTTTTGAACTCCATTTTGTGGATGCTGAATCAAATTTAATACCAAAAACGACCCAGTTTGAGGAATTTTGAAAAAAAAAAAAAATTCTCTAATGAAATATTAGTGATTTGAAAATTAGAAAAAATTTTTGGAAAACAGCATTTCACATCTGTTTCAAATATGAATTTTTACATATTTTGAAAATGTAATTCAAAACTTATTAAATTGTGGATGCGAATCAAATTTAATACGAAAAATAACCCAGTTTGAGGAATTTAGCGATAAAAAAAATCTCTAATATATCAGTGACATGACATGTACACCCCCCCCCCCCCCCCCCCGCTCCCCTCGTTTGGGTAACACTATATATAAATCATAGCAATAAGGAAAATGATTTCTACCGCGATTTTTTTTTTTCAAGATTGAATATCTTTTATTGGCTTGTTTTGACAACTTTGTTCTAGTGCTGCTATTCATTTGCGGAAAATTCGTCTAAAAACAAAAACAAACAATGTTAGCCTGATAACGATAAATTAATCCAAGAAAAAGAGCTCGTAAAAATGTGTTTTCAAATATGTTTTACATTTTTTTTCCTCACGCAAAACATAAAACATATTTGAAAACACACATTTTTACGAGCTCTTTTTCTTGGATTAATTTATCGTTATCATTCTATCATTTTTTTTTGTTTGAACAATATGTCTAGTTTGCCTTCGTTGCATTGAAAAAAAATTATTCAGTCAATAACAATTCCATCGTTGGCTGTGAAAAACATTTTTTTTCCAGTGCAAATTACATTGAAAGAATACGACAAAAATCCAAGAGAGCATGTTACTTTTTTTTTTCCAATTTTATATGCAATTGGAGATTTTCAAATATGTTTTATGTTTTGCGTGAGGAAAAAAAAAACAAAACATATTTGAAAACACACAATTTTACGAGCTCTTTTTCAAAAATAAAAAAAAATTATTCATTCAATAATAATTCTATCATTGGCTGTGAAAAACATTTTTTTTTTCAATGCAAATTACATTGAAAGAATACGACAAAAATCCAAGAGAGCATGTTACTTTTTTTTTTTCAATTTTATATGCAATTGGAGGTTTTCAAATATGTTTCATGTTTTGCCTGAGGAAAAAAAAAACAAAACATATTTGAAAACACACAATTTTACGAGCTCTTTTTCAAAAATAAAAAAAAAAATTATTCATTCAATAATAATTCTATCATTGGCTGTGAAAAACATTTTTTTTTTTTTTTTGAGGATGATTTTGCATCACAAGTTATATAATAAAAAAAAAAAAAAAAGACCTTGTGATTGTTTATTGATTGAAGTGTCTCTCGATTGAAAACTGTAATGTAACAATGTACCGATAATTCATCGAGACACACACTTCTGTATTACAAAGTATCTCTAAAATTTATATCTATGTACCGATTCGTCTTTGTTGATAGCATGACTAATATGTGTGTCTAGAATATTTTTATCGCTTATTCCTCGCCATTAGTGTCTCTGCGAAAGTACACTGAGACGTTTTGACATTTTCCTACGACAAGCCACACACGCTTTTTAATTTACGAGCCGATGTCCCTCGCGACAACTGTTCGACATTAGGTCTCGATAATCCGAGTCTAAAATAATATCATTAATTTATTGTCATTTTCACGGGTATTCACGATGACGGATCGAAATTTTAAAAGTGTACTTTTTTTTTTATAGTCGTAATGTAAGCTTTATTTTTAGCTTTTCAGATTTTTATCACTTTTTTCACTCAATAAAATCATTTTTTTCCACAATTTTTCAGTAAAAATAAATTTCGACCAGCTTTAAAATTTCAAATTTTTTTCCCAAAATTTTTTTTTTTTTTGAGAAAAAGAAGTTTCTCTAATTTTTGTTCTAATTGAAATAGCTATTTTTTTAAATTTTATTTTAATTATTGGCCGAACTTTCAGCGTTTTACTCTCAAAATATGGGACATTTTTTTCACCATGATATGTTTTATTTTTTTCTTACACCATTATTAAAAATTTTAAGTTCCAAAAAATCAAAAAAAAAAAAAATTTACCTTAAATAAAAAAAAAATAGAAATTATTCTCAGCTCACTCTCGAGCAACAATGGAAATGTTGTCCCAGATTTTATGGAAAAAATTTCAGAATCTCAAACCCGTTTGAAATTACCTTTTTACTCAAAAGTAAGGAAAAAAAATTATTTTAAAGTGTAAAAAACAAGTGATAAAAGCCTAAAAAAAATATCCTCTTTTTTTTTTATGAAAACATGCCAAAAAAAAAAAATTCGTCAATTGAATCCGAGAGGGTCAGGCCGATGGCCAAGTGAATTGACTTGGAATGGCCCATATATATTCTTCCGTGTGAATCCTATGGATCATCATTACAGTCAACCAAGAAGCACAATAGAAGCCCTATAAAATGTCATAAGCGTTGTGCAATCTACCCCACAATGCCACACTCTGACTTCTGACTGCTTAGTTCTGTAATGCTGTGCACTTTACCATGGAATCGTTTTTTTCTTCTTCTTCTTCACTTTTTTTTTCTTCTTCATCTTACAGATGTCCTTGGTGCGCACCACGTCTTTGGTGTCTGAAAAAGGGGCTCGTAGTGGGCGGGTGGCTGTGAAAAAGAATAATGAATGGGATCTCAAAAGTCCAGAGTCCATTGAGGGGAGCACCTGACTCCTGCAGAATCCTATGAGTACTGAGGTGACTATGGCGATGATCCCGAAACTCGTGAGAACCTCCGCAACGCGGAGCAAACACATTTCCTTGATAAATTTCACATTCTTCTCGTCGTTCTCTTTGCTCTGAGAATGTGTCTCAACTGGGAGCTGAGATTTCTTCGCGAGCACCGAATGAAATTCTTCCCTTGAAGGAGGTGACGTTGGGACCATATAGAAACTTTTTTTCAGCAAGAAAAGTCAATTCCCCGGTAAACATCGTTTTTTTCACGCCAATTATATTTACGTCAATGACGAATGATTTTTCTGAAAATCATCGTTATACAGATATCTTTTTATCGACATTTAACGTTGTTTCGAAGAATCGATATTTACATTCTTTTTTTTAAGATTGTGATTTATAAACTTTTAAACCTTCGAGGACTAGATGACAATTTTTTTCTAAGTCAAATTATTAGACCTCCAGGCGTGTAAGTGAGTGTCTGTGAGTGGCTGTGAGTGGCTGTGAGTGTCTGTGAGTGGCTGTGAGTGGCTGTGAGTGTCTGTGAGTGGCTGTGAGTGTCTGTGAGTGTCTGTGAGTGGCTGTGAGTGGCTGTGAGTGTCTGTGAGTGTCTGTGAGTGGCTGTGAGTGGCTGTGAGTGTCTGTGAGTGTCTGTGAGTGGCTGTGAGTGGCTGTGAGTGTCTGTGAGTGTCTGTGAGTGTCTGTGAGTGTCTGTGAGTGTCTGTAAGTGTCTGTGAGTGGCTGTGAGTGGCTGTGAGTGGTTGTGAGTGTCTGTGAGTGGCTTTGGGTGTCTGTGAGTGGCTGTGAGTGGCTGTGAGTGTCTGTGAGTGTCTGTGAGTGTCTGTGAGTGTCTGTGAGTGTCTGTGAGTGTCTGTGAGTGTCTGTAAGTGTCTGTGAGTGTCTGTGAATGTCTGTGAGTGTATGTGAGCGTCTGTGAGTGTCTGTAAGTGTCTGTGAGTGTCTGTGAGTGTCTGCGAGTGTTTGTGAGTGTCTGTGAGTGGCTGTGAGTGTCTGTGAGTGTCTGTGAGTGTCTGTGAGTGTCTGTGAGTGTCTGTGTCTATTTAAAAGTTTTATTATTTTTTTTTGTTTTTCTAAAAAAAAATTATACTCAATAAGTCACAAGCTTACTTTTATAAATTGAGAATAACAAATAATGATTGTTGATAAAGCGAATGTTTCTTTATTTTATCCAATTGCGATAACAGTTCAACGAAAAATGTCGTTGAATTCAAATATTTCTTGAAGTCTTGTTGACAAATTTTTGTTCCAAGCCGTTTGAGTGGATGTATCCTTCGCTGGAGTGTTAGGCTCTCCTTACTAGAGAGAGAGAGATCCATGGAGTACCCGAAGTGACCACGTTGAGTATGAAAGCGATTTAAGAGAGCGTCCCGCCACGCCCTACGAAGAGGCGCGTTACACACCTGTTGTCGAACCACTCGGTACAGTTCGAACTCCGTTCTTCGCAGTAGCCAACACAGAGCTACCTTCCCTCCTCTCGTTTCTTCATCTTCTTCCGGAACCACCAAAGCGACTCCTTACGTAACTCACCGATGAATAGCCCAATTCGCTATCCCTGTACTAACAATGAAACCAAATTGATTTTTCATTCCACAACCGACTACCATCTTACGCTTTAACCAACGATTTCTCGGCACACAGTTCAGCTAGCAAAAAAGAAGCCGACGATGCTGTACGAGTATCCATTGGAATCTCTCAATTTAGCTTCCTTATTCGAAAATTAAGCAGTTAATTCCTTTAAATGCCTAATTTCGAAGAGAACAAGTGGCTCATAATTCTTGCCAGGAGGTCCACAGTTTCATCTTTTTTCCTTTCTTTTCGTTCCTTTATCTTTCTTTTCCTTCTTCTACTTCTTCTTCTTCTTCCTCTTCGCATTTTAATCGATTTCAATTGTTTCGTCTGGCAACCCAGACTGACCGACTACCGGTCTTTTTACTTCTTTCGAAATCTTCGGTTTTGGTACTCTCTGATTTTCAGCATTAATAGATTTGGATTTTTCTCTAAATCGATTGGCCCAGCGTCTTTTGTCTTATCGGGCTTTTCTCTTCTATCCGCTTTATCGACTTTGGAAATGCTGCTGACATGTGGCAAGTCTTCTTGGTGGTCCTCTCAATTTTGTAGCTATGCTTTGTTGAAAATTAAACAGTCGACGTTCCACAAATGACTGATTCAAAGAAGAAGCAGTTGCAGTAAAATTAATAATCGAGCCAAGCCGTTCATTCTTCTTTCATTTTTTTTTGTTCCTCCTTTTATCTTTCTTGTCTTTCTTCTCCTGATTCTGAAATACCGATCGAATACAGCTCATCTGTAATTGGTTTCGAAAATCTTTGGTCTTGTTGAAAAATTTGTTTTTCTTTTTAATCAAGCTTGTACAAAAAGATGTACAAATCGATTGGATCAGAACCTCCTCCTGTCTTATCAGATTTAAAAATTATTTCTTCTTTTTCTTTCCTTTCTTTCCATTTTTCTTCGGCTTTTTTACATCCACATTGTCATCGATTTTACCTGTTTCCTCAGACAACGAAGGCTTCTCGACTATTGGTCTTTTAATTGGCTTCGAAGTCTTCGGTTTTTCCAGCCAAGGACGAGGCGTTCGAAATTCCAAATCGATGTTTTCCCTGCCTTCGGAACATTCGCTCTTCTTTCTGATTTTTAGAATGAACAAATTTGGATTTTCCTCCAAATCGATCGGACGAGTTTTTGCTTTCCCAGCTTTTTTGTCGCTCTCAGAGCTTGTGGAATATGGCAACAAACCCGATGATCCGTTTTCACTGTCAGGATGAGAAACGACGGTAATCGTTCGTTTTGTCGAACCTGCCGAATCAATTGTTCGCTCCTGGTGAACCGAAGACGATAGCTTCCGATGGTCTTCAGGCTTGTTGAACGCAGTTTCGTGATCGTAGCGTCCGGAAGGATTCGCCAATTGGTTTCCTTCGGTATTTTCGGTTCCACAATCGCACGGAGGATCCCATTGCTCGTCGATCGGTGATTTTTGTATTCTGAGCACCATTCGATTGTCATTAATTATCGCTTCGATCTCTTTGTAAGGTAAATCCATTCCAGTGATTTCTGACACATTTTTCACTTTTATCTCCGACGTTTCTGGGATTTGCAACAATTTTTCTGGAGTTTCTGAAATGTCACAAGATTTCGTTGCTTTCGATTGCTTTGAGCAGCAACATTCTTCTGACGAAATATTCAGATACGAATAATTGGACGTGATTCGTTGGCTGTAAGCTTGACTCAAAGATTTCAGTTTGATACATGATTTGTTCTCTTTCCTTCCAAAAGAAATATCCTTCGCTGGACAGCCACATCGTTGACTCGCTGTAATCATGTTCCGAAGAATATTGCAAATTTTTTTGTAAAAATTTTGATAATTTTTATTGACTTGCCGAAATGTATTTATTAAAGACTATTTTGATTCCTGTGAAGTTGGTTCACTGAATTGTCTGTCAATTTTTCTTTACGTCATTTACATTTTTTTCTTTCTTTCTAAATTTATTGGCAATTTCGTTTTACTTTGGTTATCCAAATTATCGGTTAAAAAAAAAAAAACGAAATGGAAATTCAAGCTGGAACACAGAGTGAGTGAACGACCTGAGAGAATTCTTCACATTTATGGATTTGTGGTTTTAACGAAATGACTCCATCCAGATGCCTGCGGTTGTCGAGCCATGCATTCTCCAAAATTTTTATCAACTCCAGGCGCCACCGATCCAACGGCAAAGCTCTCGGAGGACTCCAAGTATTTTCAAGAAATCGGCGCCGAGATGATTGGCAATCAATTGATAATACGCGTCGAGAAGGACGGGAATAGATCGGCAAAGCGAAAAGCTGCTCAGTGGGATCCTCCTTGTGACTGCAATATCCCGGAAATTAGAATGCCCTCGTCTACGGAAGGGCCGAAAATAATGAATGCTGGTGACAATAATGAAATTTTATTCAGAATCGCATCTCGTACTCTAGTGGGTCAGGATGATGTCAATTACAGGCCAGAAGCGTTCGCTTATCAGGTAATTATTCGTTGAAGCTGAAATCTCAGATCGTCGTGTGGGAAGTCAATCGTGAATTTTAAAAATGATTCTACTCGAAAATTAACGAAAAAAAATGAGACAGAAGAAACGCACTCGTTACTTTTTTTATTATTTTAATCTCGATGATTTTTTTTTAAAGCTAATTTTTGCGGAAAATAATGCAATTGGGAGACGTAAAATAAATAGCTGATTTTATTTTTCACTCTTCTTCGGGAATTGACTCCTAAAAGAAAGATTCCTGGATGGTCTCAACTTTATGTTGGTTAGGAAATAATTAATTTTCGTAATGAATTTACTGTAATATCTTTTCCAAATTTTTCAGCATTTTTTCTGTAATACGTTTTTTTTTCTTCAGATTTTCATGAATAAAATGAAGAATGTTTATGAGGCAAAATATGTGAGAATATGAGATTTGTTAGTTAGAGATTGAAAGGTTAATTAATATACATTTTTTTTTTAAATGGAGATTGTTAAAAAGTAATGAAAGAGCTTGCAAATCTGTTTCAGATTAGTGTTATTGAATATTTATTACAGTTAGGAGCTGCGAAAAAAGGAAAAGACGGAAATGAGCAGCTCAGGACAATCACAGTTCATCCCAATTTAAGTGATCCGTCGGGATCCCAAGATGTTCACAGTGATCATATCACAGATGGCAATCAAAACATATATCTTCTGCGTATAAAGAAAAAAGTTGAAACTCCGAGTAAGAGAAGGAGAAATATCGAGCTGGAACTTAGAACACCGAAGCCACAGACGCCACCTTCAATGACTAAAGTATCATCGCGTAAATTAGACGTACCGAAACCTCAGCCTGAAGTCGAGATGAAAGTTGAAACGGTTAATGACGCTAAGCAGACTGGTGGTGAGAAGAAGAAGAACAAGAAGAAAAAGAAGAAATGATATTTCTAATGTTACTATACGTCAATCAATTGGTGCCTTTCTCATAAAATTGAAAAAAAACGACAAAATTCGATTTCCTATTACATTTTTGCTTTCTCGAAGAGGAAGCTTTTTTTTCATGAAAAAAAAAGTTTGTTGCGATTTTCATGTCACGATACTTAGAATGGCTCAAAACGAACGTGGTTTGGAAAAAAATGTCTGTGTGCAGGGTTTCCAAAATTTAATGACCTAGTCGAAAAATGATCAACGGTACTAAAAAGGCTGCTGGTGAGAAGATGAAGAAGATGAGGAAGAAAATGAAGAAGAAGATGAAGAAGAAGATGAAGAAGAAGATGAAGAAGATGATGAAGAAGAAGATGAAGAAGAAGATGAAGAAGAAGATGAAGAAGAAGATGAAGAAGACGATGAAGAAGAAGATGAAGAAGAAGAAGAAGAAGATGAAGAAGAAGATGAAGAAGAAGATGAAGAAGACGATGAAGAAGAAGATGAAGAAGACGATGAAGAAGACGATGAAGAAGAAGATGAAGAAGAAGATGAAGAAGAAGATGAAGAAGAAGATGAAGAAGAAGATGAAGAAGAAGATGAAGAAGAAGATGAAGAAGAAGATGAAGAAGAAGATGAAGAAGAAGATGAAGAAGAAGATAAAGAAGAAGATGAAGAAGAAGATGAAGAAGAAGATGAAGAAGAAGACGAAGAAGAAGATGAAGAAGAAGATGAAGAAGAAGATGAAGAAGAAGATGAAGAAGAAGATGAAGAAGAAATAATGACGTTTCTTTGCGCATTCTCGTCAGATGAAAGAGCTACTAGTTTGGTCCTACTACAAACTACTATAGCTTTAGTGTCCGTAGTATTATATAGTAGCGTACTACGAACTACCTTTTAGCTTGCATACTTAACGGAGATATTTCAAATTCACGTTTTTGAGGAGTTTCATTCACTCTCAACGATTCACGCACTAAAGTCTAGTATTCGAGGTGAGAAATCCTATTGCCATTGATCTATTGGAAAATTGCTTCGCTACGGCCCACAACGGTCAATGAAATCCCTCTGGGTCCTCTCCTCCTACTACTCTCTCCGCGCACCCTTGAATGAAGGAGCGCGACGTTAATGGCACTAGCCGAGGGACCCAAATGACGCCGACGATTGATGGAATTCCCCCGGTTGGTTTTTCTCAAGAGACACCCCGTTTTGTCACCAGTCATCGTTATAATTACATCGACGTTCATTCACTTTTATCCTACTGCCATCTCACTTTACTCGGAAACTCTTGCAAATTTCACTGTGCAAAACTGTGTTTGTCGAAAAAAAAAAAAAAAAATCCTTGAGCTTCACGGCGTGTTATCGATGCAGTAACCAGTGGTCACTCTTCATTGATCACTGCGAGGTTCATTCATACATTTTTTTGTACAAACGAGAGGAAGGCCTTTGTATACGATTTTATTATGCAATAACTATGTATGTCAAGGCAACAATTATTCATGAAATATTGCAGTCTCATTATCGACACGAATTGTCAGTCAGAGTTCATTTATTTATTCTATATATAGTAATTATATTTTTTAAATATATATTGAATACATATACTTTGGTAAGAAAGTTTATAAATATTTTATTGTAAACAAAAATGTGAGGTATTCTTCGCCAACTCAGTTGGTTTCATAATTGTTTATACTATTCTATATGCTCTAAAAAAAGAATTAAAAATTTTTTTTACTTATACTTTTTTTTTATGCATTTTTTTAATTTAATTTTTTTTCTGTAATTATAATTATAAGCGTTCGAGCCTTCCAATTCGCTCCATAATTTTTTGTAATATTCTATATACTCTAAAAAAAGACTTTTTATTTTATTTTTTAATTTTGTTACTTAAACTTCTTTTTTATGAATTTTTTGAATTTAATTTTCTTGTCTCTAATTATAATTATAAGCGTTTGAACCTTCCAATTCGCTCCATAATTTTTTGTACTATACTATATGCTCGATTTTTTAATGCTATTATTTTCGAAAAAAAAAAGCGTGAAAAAAATTAAGCTTTCAGAAAAATGTCCTCTCTTGAGTCTTCGTTTGAATAATGATTACATATACACATTCAAAACATAATATTTTCCGTGAAATCAATCGTACGACAATTTCTAAAATGCCGCTAAAAGTCTCCCGACATACGTTCGTCTTAAATTTCACAATGATTATACATTCCATAAGTAACTTTTCCTTACTTATTTCTCACCGCATATTTTCCCTCCGTGATTTCGTAAATAATTATTTCCTTCCCTGCTTCAATTTCTCTAGTTCAACATTCAGCCTACCTTTACCGACTTCAGGAATTTTTTTTTATTGTTAAAATAATTATAAAAAAATCGTAATACCATTGATAATTCCTAAAGATTTTTTAAACATGCCAAAAAAAAATCACGAGGCTCAAATATAAAAATTGTAATAGTTGTTCGATGTTTAAAAAATAAGAAATATATTTAAAAAATCGTATTTAAAAAAAATAATAAAAAATGTAGATATAGATTTGAACATTTTTCGACATCACTGTTTTAAATAATAAAACGCACGTGATTTTTCAAGTACCTACAATTTTTTTCTCCGATAAAGAATAAAGATTGAAAAATCAGTAGAGTCCTCTCAATTAACGCCTTTCTCAAAACTTTTAACCTCCCAATTTCCAAATGACTTCTAACAATTTTCCAAAAAATTCATATCAACGAAATTCAACAAATCAACATATTATTTTGACACCTGTCGTAAAACGTACCAATAACCGAGCCAATCCACATTCGAACAATCGTTCAACAAAAAGATCGTTTAAGGGATGTAAAGATTGCTATGATGGGATCATAAAGGAAGAGTCGAAGGAGAGCAAGCGGAGAAAAAAAAGCGGAGAAGAAGCTGAAGACGAAGATGAAGAAGAAGATGAAGAAAAAGATGAAGATGAAGATGAAGAAGAAGATGAAGAAGAAGATGAAGATGAAGATGAAGATGAAGATGAAGATGAAGATGAAGATGAAGATGAAGATGAAGATGAAGATGAAGATGAAGATGAAGATGAAGATGAAGATGAAGATGAAGATGAAGATGAAGATGAAGATGAAGATGAAGATGAAGATGAAGATGAAGATGAAGATGAAGATGAAGATGAAGATGAAGATGAAGATGAAGATGAAGATGAAGATGAAGATGAAGATGAAGATGAAGATGAAGATGAAGATGAAGATGAAGATGAAGATGAAGATGAAGATGAAGATGAAGATGAAGATGAAGATGAAGATGAAGATGAAGATGAAGATGAAGATGAAGATGAAGATGAAGATGAAGATGAAGATGAAGATGAAGATGAAGATGAAGATGAAGATGAAGATGAAGATGAAGAAAAAAAAATGACAAAACTTTCAACCTCCCAATTTCCAAATGACTTCTAACAATTTTCCAAAAAATTCATATCAATCAAATTCAACAAATCAACATATTATTTTGACACGTGTCGTAAAACGTACCAATAACCGAGCCAATCCACATTCGAACAATCGTTCTACCGATTTTCACACGATCTCATCTCGAGTTGACAATGGTCGAGGTCGACTTTTCTAGTGCCAAGCAAGCAAAAAAAAAAAAAAGAAAAAAATTGCTAAGCATAGATCAAGAAAAAGATCGTTTAAGGGATGTAAAGATTGCTATGATGGGATCATAAAGGAAGAGTCGAGAGCAAGGGGAGAAAAAAAAAAGGCGAAGGCGGTTCATAATTGTGAATGCCGTGGGAGTTCATAAAATCGTGATGCTCTCGAATGAAACGCTGTGTGCGGTCTGCGTTGCACGCTTCTTCATTTTATTCCTCGCACGTTCAGAGCAGCTCACGCGTTCTTCTCGTCACATGTATATAAAATATATACCACAGAAGGCTCTGTTATAAACGATGGCGTAACAATGCAACACCTATAAATTAGAGGATCCCGAAAGACACGCTTCCGATATGCGATAAATAGCATGACATGTATGATTGAACAGTAGGAGGGAACTCGGTGAAGCGCTCTTCTTCTTCTTCTTCTTCTTCTTCCACTTTCCACTCATGGCTCTCTTGTGGTTTTTCCGTAAAAAGGAGCTCGCACTGTGAAGGAAGACTTCTTCTCGCCCTTCTTCAGCATTTCTCGTGCGGTTGTTGCGGTCGTGTCGAACGCATAATAGAACGACAAGTGACCGCGATACCACCTCTCGCTCTCTATGGTCCTTCACACAAATTCTATTCTTCCAATTTCAAACTGAGAGTCAAGACACGTCCTGAAAAAAAAAAAATATATCTGTCCCATGATCCAGAGCTGAGAATCTCGGATACACGTATCTCATTTTTTATTCTTCTTCTCCCTACTTTTTTTTTTTTTTTTGATACACAAACGTTGAGGGCCGGCGATAATTTATCTCGAGTGTGTGAGCCAACGTGTGTGGCTGCTCGAAAAAAAAAAATGTTACTGCCTTGAAGAATGTTAAATATTTTCAGGCGACTCATCAAGTTGTGTTGTGAAAAATTCGGGATTTGGGGGGTGATGAGGTTTGTTGATGAACGAAGACAATTTTTCAAGAAATTATTCAGCAATCAATGCAGAATTGTGGCGAAAAAATGAAATCTGAAAGCACCACTGATTTTCATAATTCTGATAAATCAGACCAGGAAAAGTAGTAGGGTGGATTTTTGAATGAGGAACCAATCGAGGAATCGAAGCTTGAAGCTGGTGCAGCTTGGAACTCCATTTGTCAATCAATTTCCAGTATACGCTTTATAAGACATACGTGTTAGGTAAATCTCGTGGTGGGGTTCCATGTGGGAACGTCATTGAATGCGAAACGATCGAGCCTGTTAGGTTCGCCACACGACGAGTGTCGACGCATTCCCAGTTGGATACATCCAAGCCTGAGACTTCAGTGCTGTGATCTGTCCTTTCTTCATTGTTACGAAACAGAGAGTTACCGACCACAATCCGATTTGCCAACTAATACAGAAAGGAAGACGCTCATCTCCCGTCGAGTTGTCTCGCTCTCATTCTGGACCAAAAGACTGTCACTGAAAATTTGGAATCTTTGAGCCGATGCTCGTCCCACGTTCAATTTGAAACCCCACGAAGCTCGTTCTTTGATAGACGATTTTTGTCACATTACGTGAGAAAATTTTCAAGATCTCTTTATTCCATCACTTGTGTTCATGGAAATGCGCATTTCCTCTTCAGTCTCGTATTTACAGAATTAAAATAATCAGAGTAATTATTGAAAATTTGTATTTCAAGTAAAAATATTTAAATTCAAAATATTTTTCTGAAGAGCTAAAAAAAAATTTTCAGCACTAAGAACAAGGTAAAATATTTTGAGATATTTCTCAATTTTAAAACACACATTTATTTTTACACGAAACCAAATATTTTATCGCTAACCGAATGAAATACAAAAAAAAAGGCTGCAGAGTAGAACTTTGCACATTGCTTCATCGTTATTTTCGAATTTTTGCAAACCTAAAATAAATAAAATTCCCAGCTCTAAAAACAGCTCCAAGTTTCTTCTTTTTTTTGTCAACCTTGAATTTGTTAAAATCCTTGAAAATGAAAATACTGTTCAGCACAATTTGCAAATCTGAAAGAATTCTCGCAAAATCCCACATCAGATACAAAAATTTCAAATCTTAGAGCAAAAGTGGTTCGAATTTCGCTGCTAATAATTTCTGCACGAATTATTTTTTTTTCAAAAATAAAATCGAGAAAAAATGAGATACGAATAATCTTACTGCAGACTTTGCTCGAAAATTTCAATACATATCAGAACGTCGGATAATTTTTTCAGATATTTCTTCAAAGCAATTTTTTAATTTAAAAAAAAATGCAATGACATTAATAAAAAGTCCTGATTTGAGACGATTTAATAAAAATCTCAAAACTCATTTTAAAAAATCTCAAAAAAAAAAAAAATACAATTACGTACAGAGAAATGACTTAGCACTGCCTATATGTATGAAATATCCTTAAACCCTGACGAAAGCAAAACTTTGTTCTCCTGATGCGCTCGTCACAGTGCGAACATACACATGCACACGTCGCGTATCATTAATAACTATACGGAGTCGACAAAAGGGCGTATTGGGGGGAATAAATCAGCGCCATAGGTGGTA